>CM065478.1:15008418-15025631 GCA_032873175.1 Leptopilina drosophilae
GTTACCGAAAATTAAAGTTTCAAAATGAAAAAATGTCTGTGATTTTGGAAAAACCTTTGTAACTTTTTTAATTTTGGTCCTAGAAAAATGCGTCTAAAGAAGAAGTTGCATGGTTTTGTTCCAGTTAATAGGAAAAATGTCAAAAACCCTTCAAAAATAAACTGGCAAAAAGTTACCGAAAATTGAAGTTTCAAAATGAAAAAAAGTCTGTGATTTTGAAAAAACGTTTGTAACTTTTTTAATTTTGGTCCTAGAAAAATGAGTCTAAAGAAGAAGTTTCATGGTTTTGTTCCAGTTAATGGGAAAATGTCAAAAACTCTTCAAAAATAAACTGGCAAAAAGATACCGAAAATTAAATTTTCAAAATGAAAAAATGTCTGTGATTTTGGAAAAACCTTTGTAACTTTTTTAATTTTGGTCCTAGAAAAATGAGTCTAAAGAAGAAGTTTCATGGTTTTGTTCCAGTTAATAGGAAAAATGTCAAAAACCCTTCTAAAATAAACTGGCAAAAAGTTACCGAAAATTGAAGTTTCAAAATGAAAAAATGTCTGTGATTTTGAAAAAACCTTTGTAACTTTTTTAATTTTGGTCCTAGAAAAATGCGTCTAAAGAAGAAGTTGCATGGTTTTGTTCCAGTTAATAGGAAAAATGTCAAAAACCCTTCAAAAATAAACTGGCAAAAAGTTACCGAAAATTAAAGTTTCAAAATGAAAAAATGTCTGTGATTTTGGAAAAACCTTTGTAACTTTTTTAATTTTGGTCCTAGAAAAATGCGTCTAAAGAAGAAGTTTCATGGTTTTGTTCCAGTTAATAGGAAAAATGTCAAAAACCCTTCAAAAATAAACTGGCAAAAAGTTACCGAAAATTGAAGTTTCAAAATGAAAAAATGTCTGTGATTTTGGAAAAACCTTTGTAACTTTTTTAATTTTGGTCCTAGAAAAATGCGTCTAAAGAAGAAGTTGCATGGTTTTGTTCCAGTTAATAGGAAAAATGTCAAAAACCCTTCAAAAATAAACTGGCAAAAAGTTACCGAAAATTAAAGTTTCAAAATGAAAAAATGTCTGTGATTTTGGAAAAACCTTTGTAACTTTTTTAATTTTGGTCCTAGAAAAATGCGTCTAAAGAAGAAGTTGCATGGTTTTGTTCCAGTTAATAGGAAAAATGTCAAAAACCTTTCAAAAATAAACTGGCAAAAAGTTACCGAAAATTGAAGTTTCAAAATGAAAAAATGTCTGTGATTTTGGAAAAACCTTTGTAACTTTTTTAATTTTGGTCCTAGAAAAATGAGTCTAAAGAAGAAGTTTCATGGTTTTGTTCCAGTTAATAGGAAAAATGTCAAAAACCCTTTAAAAATAAACTGGCAAAAAGTTACCGAAAATTAAAGTTTCAAAATGAAAAAATGTCTGTGATTTTGGAAAAACCTTTGTAACTTTTTTAATTTTGGTCCTAGAAAAATGCGTCTAAAGAAGAAGTTTCATGGTTTTGTTCCAGTTAATAGGAAAAATGTCAAAAACCCTTCAAAAATAAACTGGCAAAAAGTTACCGAAAATTGAAGTTTCAAAATGAAAAAATGTCTGTGATTTTGGAAAAACGTTTGTAACTTTTTTAATTTTGGTCCTAGAAAAATGAGTCTAAAGAAGAAGTTTCATGGTTTTGTTCCAGTTAATAGGAAAAATGTCAAAAACCCTTTAAAAATAAACTGGCAAAAAGTTACCGAAAATTGAAGTTTCAAAATGAAAAAATGTCTGTGATTTTGGAAAAACGTTTGTAACTTTTTTAATTTTGGTCCTAGAAAAATGAGTCTAAAGAAGAAGTTTCATGGTTTTGTTCCAGTTAATAGGAAAAATGTCAAAAACCCTTCTAAAATAAACTGGCAAAAAGTTACCGAAAATTAAAGTTTCAAAATGAAAAAATGTCTGTGATTTTGGAAAAACCTTTGTAACTTTTTTAATTTTGGTCCTAGAAAAATGAGTCTAAAGAAGAAGTTGCATGGTTTTGTTCCAGTTAATAGGAAAAATGTCAAAAACCCTTCAAAAATAAACTGGCAAAAAGTTACCGAAAATTGAAGTTTCAAAATGAAAAAATGTCTGTGATTTTGGAAAAACGTTTGTAACTTTTTTAATTTTGGTCCTAGAAAAATGAGTCTAAAGAAGAAGTTTCATGGTTTTGTTCCAGTTAATAGGAAAAATGTCAAAAACCCTTCAAAAATAAACTGGCAAAAAGTTACCGAAAATTGAAGTTTCAAAATGAAAAAATGTCTGTGATTTTGAAAAAACCTTTGTAACTTTTTTAATTTTGGTCCTAGAAAAATGCGTCTAAAGAAGAAGTTGCATGGTTTTGTTCCAGTTAATAGGAAAAATGTCAAAAACCCTTCAAAAATAAACTGGCAAAAAGTTACCGAAAATTGAAGTTTCAAAATGAAAAAATGTCTGTGATTTTGGAAAAACCTTTGTAACTTTTTTAATTTTGGTCCTAGAAAAATGAGTCTAAAGAAGAAGTTTCATGGTTTTGTTCCAGTTAATAGGAAAAATGTCAAAAACCCTTCAAAAATAAACTGGCAAAAAGTTACCGAAAATTGAAGTTTCAAAATGAAAAAATGTCTGTGATTTTGGAAAAACCTTTGTAACTTTTTTAATTTTGGTCATAGAAAAATGCGTCTAAAGAAGAAGTTGCATGGTTTTGTTCCAGTTAATAGGAAAAATGTCAAAAACCCTTCAAAAATAAACTGGCAAAAAGTTACCGAAAATTAAAGTTTCAAAATGAAAAAATGTCTGTGATTTTGGAAAAACCTTTGTAACTTTTTTAATTTTGGTCCTAGAAAAATGCGTCTAAAGAAGAAGTTTCATGGTTTTGTTCCAGTTAATAGGAAAAATGTCAAAAACCCTTCAAAAATAAACTGGCAAAAAGTTACCGAAAATTGAAGTTTCAAAATGAAAAAATGTCTGTGATTTTGGAAAAACGTTTGTAACTTTTTTAATTTTGGTCCTAGAAAAATGAGTCTAAAGAAGAAGTTTCATGGTTTTGTTCCAGTTAATAGGAAAAATGTCAAAAACCCTTCAAAAATAAACTGGCAAAAAGTTACCGAAAATTAAAGTTTCAAAATGAAAAAATGTCTGTGATTTTGGAAAAACCTTTGTAACTTTTTTAATTTTGGTCCTAGAAAAATGAGTCTAAAGAAGAAGTTTCATGGTTTTGTTCCAGTTAATAGGAAAAATGTCAAAAACCCTTCTAAAATAAACTGGCAAAAAGTTACCGAAAATTAAAGTTTCAAAATGAAAAAATGTCTGTGATTTTGGAAAAACCTTTGTAACTTTTTTAATTTTGGTCCTAGAAAAATGCGTCTAAAGAAGAAGTTGCATGGTTTTGTTCCAGTTAATAGGAAAAATGTCAAAAACCCTTCAAAAATAAACTGGCAAAAAGTTACCGAAAATTGAAGTTTCAAAATGAAAAAATGTCTGTGATTTTGGAAAAACGTTTGTAACTTTTTTAATTTTGGTCCTAGAAAAATGAGTCTAAAGAAGAAGTTGCATGGTTTTGTTCCAGTTAATAGGAAAATTGTCAAAAACCCTTCAAAAATAAACTGGCAAAAAGTTACCGAAAATTGAAGTTTCAAAATGAAAAAATGTCTGTGATTTTGGAAAAACCTTTGTAACTTTTTTAATTTTGGTCCTAGAAAAATGCGTCTAAAAAAGAAGTTGCATGGTTTTGTTCCAGTTAATAGGAAAAATGTCAAAAACCTTTCAAAAATAAACTGGCAAAAAGTTACCGAAAATTGAAGTTTCAAAATGAAAAAATGTCTGTGATTTTGGAAAAACGTTTGTAACTTTTTTAATTTTGGTCCTAGAAAAATGAGTCTAAAGAAGAAGTTTCATGGTTTTGTTCCAGTTAATAGGAAAAATGTCAAAAACCCTTCTAAAATAAACTGGCAAAAAGTTACCGAAAATTAAAGTTTCAAAATGAAAAAATGTCTGTGATTTTGGAAAAACCTTTGTAACTTTTTTAATTTTGGTCCTAGAAAAATGAGTCTAAAGAAGAAGTTTCATGGTTTTGTTCCAGTTAATAGGAAAAATGTCAAAAACCCTTCAAAAATAAACTGGCAAAAAGTTACCGAAAATTGAAGTTTCAAAATGAAAAAAAGTCTGTGATTTTGGAAAAACGTTTGTAACTTTTTTAATTTTGGTCCTAGAAAAATGAGTCTAAAGAAGAAGTTTCATGGTTTTGTTCCAGTTAATAGGAAGAATGTCAAAAACCCTTTAAAAATAAACTGGCAACAAGTTACCGAAAATTGAAATTTTAAAATGAAAAAAAGTCTGTGATTTTGGAAAAACGTTTGTAACTTTTTTAATTTTGGTCCTAGAAAAATGAGTCTAAAGAAGAAGTTTCATGGTTTTGTTCCAGTTAATAGGAAAAATGTCAAAAACCCTTCTAAAATAAACTGGCAAAAAGTTACCGAAAATTAAAGTTTCAAAATGAAAAAATGTCTGTGATTTTGGAAAAACCTTTGTAACTTTTTTAATTTTGGTCCTAGAAAAATGAGTCTAAAGAAGAAGTTGCATGGTTTTGTTCCAGTTAATAGGAAAAATGTCAAAAACCCTTCAAAAATAAACTGGCAAAAAGTTACCGAAAATTGAAGTTTCAAAATGAAAAAAAGTCTGTGATTTTGAAAAAACGTTTGTAACTTTTTTAATTTTGGTCCTAGAAAAATGAGTCTAAAGAAGAAGTTTCATGGTTTTGTTCCAGTTAATAGGAAAAATGTCAAAAACCCTTCAAAAATAAACTGGCAAAAAGTTACCGAAAATTGAAGTTTCAAAATGAAAAAATGTCTGTGATTTTGGAAAAACCTTTGTAACTTTTTTAATTTTGGTCCTAGAAAAATGCGTCTAAAGAAGAAGTTGCATGGTTTTGTTCCAGTTAATAGGAAAAATGTCAAAAACCCTTCAAAAATAAACTGGCAAAAAGTTACCGAAAATTAAAGTTTCAAAATGAAAAAATGTCTGTGATTTTGGAAAAACCTTTGTAACTTTTTTAATTTTGGTCCTAGAAAAATGAGTCTAAAGAAGAAGTTTCATGGTTTTGTTCCAGTTAATAGGAAAAATGTCAAAAACCCTTCAAAAATAAACTGGCAAAAAGTTACCGAAAATTGAAGTTTCAAAATGAAAAAAAGTCTGTGATTTTGAAAAAACCTTTGTAACTTTTTTAATTTTGTCACTATAAAAATGCGTCTAAAGAAGAAGTTGCATGGTTTTGTTCCAGTTAATAGGAAAAATGTCAAAAACCCTTCAAAAATAAACTGGCAAAAAGTTACCGAAAATTAAAGTTTCAAAATGAAAAAATGTCTGTGATTTTGGAAAAACCTCTGTAACTTTTTTAATTTTGGTCCTAGAAAAATGCGTCTAAAGAAGAAGTTTCATGGTTTTGTTCCAGTTAATAGGAAAAATGTCAAAAACCCTTCAAAAATAAACTGGCAAAAAGTTACCGAAAATTGAAGTTTCAAAATGAAAAAAAGTCTGTGATTTTGAAAAAACGTTTGTAACTTTTTTAATTTTGGTCCTAGAAAAATGAGTCTAAAGAAGAAGTTTCATGGTTTTGTTCCAGTTAATAGAAAAAATGTCAAAAACCCTTAAAAAATAAACTGGCAACAAGTTACCGAAAATTAAAGTTTCAAAATGAAAAAATGTCTGTGATTTTGGAAAAACCTTTGTAACTTTTTTAATTTTGGTCCTAGAAAAATGAGTCTAAAGAAGAAGTTTCATGGTTTTGTTCCAGTTAATAGGAAAAATGTCAAAAACCCTTCTAAAATAAACTGGCAAAAAGTTACCGAAAATTAAAGTTTCAAAATGAAAAAATGTCTGTGATTTTGGAAAAACCTTTGTAACTTTTTTAATTTTGGTCCTAGAAAAATGCGTCTAAAGAAGAAGTTGCATGGTTTTGTTTCAGTTAATAGGAAAAATGTCAAAAACCCTTCTAAAATAAACTGGCAAAAAGTTACCGAAAATTGAAGTTTCAAAATGAAAAAAAGTCTGTGATTTTGGAAAAACCTTTGTAACTTTTTTAATTTTGGTCCTAGAAAAATGAGTCTAAAGAAGAAGTTTCATGGTTTTGTTCCAGTTAATAGGAAGAATGTCAAAAACCCTTTAAAAATAAACTGGCAAAAAGTTACCGAAAATTGAAGTTTCAAAATGAAAAAAAGTCTGTGATTTTGGAAAAACGTTTGTAACTTTTTTAATTTTGGTCCTAGAAAAATGAGTCTAAAGAAGAAGTTTCATGGTTTTGTTCCAGTTAATAGGAAAAATGTCAAAAACCCTTCTAAAATAAACTGGCAAAAAGTTACCGAAAATTAAAGTTTCAAAATGAAAAAATGTCTGTGATTTTGGAAAAACCTTTGTAACTTTTTTAATTTTGGTCCTAGAAAAATGAGTCTAAAGAAGAAGTTTCATGGTTTTGTTCCAGTTAATAGGAAAAATGTCAAAAACCCTTCAAAAATAAACTGGCAAAAAGTTACCGAAAATTGAAGTTTCAAAATGAAAAAAAGTCTGTGATTTTGAAAAAACGTTTGTAACTTTTTTAATTTTGGTCCTAGAAAAATGAGTCTAAAGAAGAAGTTTCATGGTTTTGTTCCAGTTAATAGGAAAAATGTCAAAAACCCTTCAAAAATAAACTGGCAAAAAGTTACCGAAAATTGAAGTTTCAAAATGAAAAAATGTCTGTGATTTTGAAAAAACCTTTGTAACTTTTTTAATTTTGGTCCTAGAAAAATGCGTCTAAAGAAGAAGTTGCATGGTTTTGTTCCAGTTAATAGGAAAAATGTCAAAAACCCTTCAAAAATAAACTGGCAAAAAGTTACCGAAAATTAAAGTTTCAAAATGAAAAAATGTCTGTGATTTTGGAAAAACCTTTGTAACTTTTTAAATTTTGGTCCTAGAAAAATGCGTCTAAAGAAGAAGTTGCATGGTTTTGTTCCAGTTAATAGGAAAAATGTCAAAAACCCTTCAAAAATAAACTGGCAAAAAGTTACCGAAAATTGAAGTTTCAAAATGAAAAAATGTCTGTGATTTTGGAAAAACCTTTGTAACTTTTTTAATTTTGGTCCTAGAAAAATGCGTCTAAAGAAGAAGTTGCATGGTTTTGTTCCAGTTAATAGGAAAAATGTCAAAAACCCTTCTAAAATAAACTGGCAAAAAGTTACCGAAAATTAAAGTTTCAAAATGAAAAAATGTCTGTGATTTTGGAAAAACCTTTGTAACTTTTTTAATTTTGGTCCTAGAAAAATGAGTCTAAAGAAGAAGTTTCATGGTTTTGTTCCAGTTAATAGGAAAAATGTCAAAAACCCTTCTAAAATAAACTGGCAAAAAGTTACCGAAAATTAAAGTTTCAAAATGAAAAAATGTCTGTGATTTTGGAAAAACCTTTGTAACTTTTTTAATTTTGGTCCTAGAAAAATGCGTCTAAAAAAGAAGTTTCATGGTTTTGTTCCAGTTAATAGGAAAAATGTCAAAAACCCTTCTAAAATAAACTGGCAAAAAGTTACAGAAAATTAAAGTTTCAAAATGAAAAAATGTCTGTTAATTTGAAAAAACCTTTGTAACTTTTTTAATTTCGGTCCTAGAAAAATGAGTCTAAAGAAGAAGTTGCATGGTTTTGTTCCAGTTAATAGGAAAAATGTCAAAAACCCTTCAAAAATAAACTGGCAAAAAGTTACCGAAAATTGAAGTTTCAAAATGAAAAAATGTCTGTGATTTTGAAAAAACCTTTGTAACTTTTTTAATTTTGGTCCTAGAAAAATGCGTCTAAAGAAGAAGTTGCATGGTTTTGTTCCAGTTAATAGGAAAAATGTCAAAAAACCTTCAAAAATAAACTGGCAAAAAGTTACCGAAAATTAAAGTTTCAAAATGAAAAAATGTCTGTGATTTTGGAAAAACCTTTGTAACTTTTTTAATTTTGGTCCTAGAAAAATGCGTCTAAAGAAGAAGTTTCATGGTTTTGTTCCAGTTAATAGGAAAAATGTCAAAAACCCTTTAAAAATAAACTGGCAAAAAGTTACCGAAAACTGAAGTTTCAAAATGAAAAAAAGTCTGTGATTTTGAAAAAAACCTTTGTAACTTTTTAATTTTGGTCCTAGAAAAATGAGTCTAAAGAAGAAGTTTCATGGTTTTGTTCCAGTTAATAGGAAAAATGTCAAAAACCCTTCTAAAATAAACTGGCAAAAAGTTACCGAAAATTGAAGTTTCAAAATGAAAAAAAGTCTGTGATTTTGAAAAAACGTTTGTAACTTTTTTAATTTTGGTCCTAGAAAAATGAGTCTAAAGAAGAAGTTTCATGGTTTTGTTCCAGTTAATAGGAAAAATGTCAAAAACCCTTCTAAATAAACTGGCAAAAAGTTACCGAAAATTAAAGTTTCAAAATGAAAAAATGTCTGTGATTTTGGAAAAACGTTTGTAACTTTTTTAATTTTGGTCCTAGAAAAATGAGTCTAAAGAAGAAGTTGCATGGTTTTGTTCCAGTTAATAGGAAAAATGTCAAAAACCCTTCAAAAATAAACTGGCAAAAAGTTACCGAAAATTAAAGTTTCAAAATGAAAAAATGTCTGTGATTTTGGAAAAACCTTTGTAACTTTTTTAATTTTGGTCCTAGAAAAATGCGTCTAAAGAAGAAGTTTCATGGTTTTGTTCCAGTTAATAGGAAAAATGTCAAAAACCCTTCAAAAATAAACTGGCAAAAAGTTACCGAAAATTGAAGTTTCAAAATGAAAAAAAGTCTGTGATTTTGGAAAAACGTTTGTAACTTTTTTAATTTTGGTCCTAGAAAAATGAGTCTAAAGAAGAAGTTTCATGGTTTTGTTCCAGTTAATAGGAAAAATGTCAAAAACCCTTCTAAAATAAACTGGCAAAAAGTTACCGAAAATTAAAGTTTCAAAATGAAAAAATGTCTGTGATTTTGGAAAAACCTTTGTAACTTTTTTAATTTTGGTCCTAGAAAAATGAGTCTAAAGAAGAAGTTTCATGGTTTTGTTCCAGTTAATAGGAAAAATGTCAAAAACCCTTCTAAAATAAACTGGCAAAAAGTTACCGAAAATTAAAGTTTCAAAATGAAAAAATGTCTGTGATTTTGGAAAAAACTTTGTAACGTTTTAAATTTTGGTCCTAGAGAAATGCGTCTAAAAAAGAAGTTTCATGGTTTTGTTCCAGTTAATAGAAAAAAAGTCAAAAACCCTTCAAAAATAAACTGGCAAAAAGTTACCGAAAATTAAAGTTTCAAAATGAAAAAATGTCTGTGATTTTGGAAAAACCTTTGTAACTTTTTTAATTTTGGTCCTAGAAAAATGAGTCTAAAGAAGAAGTTGCATGGTTTTGTTCCAGTTAATAGGAAAAATGTCAAAAACCCTTCAAAAATAAACTGGCAAAAAGTTACCGAAAATTGAAGTTTCAAAATGAAAAAATGTCTGTGATTTTGGAAAAACCTTTGTAACTTTTTTAATTTTGGTCCTAGAAAAATGCGTCTAAAGAAGAAGTTGCATGGTTTTGTTCCAGTTAATAGGAAAAATGTCAAAAACCCTTCAAAAATAAACTGGCAAAAAGTTACCGAAAATTAAAGTTTCAAAATGAAAAAATGTCTGTGATTTTGGAAAAACCTTTGTAACTTTTTTAATTTTGGTCCTAGAAAAATGCGTCTAAAGAAGAAGTTTCATGGTTTTGTTCCAGTTAATAGGAAAAATGTCAAAAACCCTTCAAAAATAAACTGGCAACAAGTTACCGAAAATTGAAGTTTCAAAATGAAAAAAAGTCTGTGATTTTGAAAAAACGTTTGTAACTTTTTTAATTTTGGTCCTAGAAAAATGAGTCTAAAGAAGAAGTTTCATGGTTTTGTTCCAGTTAATAGGAAAAATGTCAAAAACCCTTCTAAATAAACTGGCAAAAAGTTACCGAAAATTGAAGTTTCAAAATGAAAAAATGTCTGTGATTTTGGAAAAACCTTTGTAACTTTTTTAATTTTGGTCCTAGAAAAATGCGTCTAAAGAAGAAGTTGCATGGTTTTGTTCCAGTTAATAGGAAAAATGTAAAAAACCCGTTAAAAATAAACTGGCAAAAAGTTACCGAAAATTGAAGTTTCAAAATGAAAAAATGTCTGTGATTTTGGAAAAACCTCTGTAACTTTTTTAATTTTGGTCCTAGAAAAATGCGTCTAAAGAAGAAGTTGCATGGTTTTGTTCCAGTTAATAGGAAAAATGTCAAAAACCCTTCAAAAATAAACTGGCAAAAAGTTACCGAAAATTAAAGTTTCAAAATGAAAAAATGTCTGTGATTTTGGAAAAACCTTTGTAACTTTTTTAATTTTGGTCCTAGAAAAATGCGTCTAAAGAAGAAGTTGCATGGTTTTGTACCAGTTAATAGGAAAAATGTCAAAAACCCTTCAAAAATAAACTGGCAAAAAGTTACCGAAAATTGAAGTTTCAAAATGAAAAAATGTCTGTGATTTTGGAAAAACCTTTGTAACTTTTTTAATTTTGGTCCTAGAAAAATGCGTCTAAAGAAGAAGTTGCATGGTTTTGTACCAGTTAATAGGAAAAATGTAAAAAACCCTTCAAAAATAAACTGGCAAAAAGTTACCGAAAATTGAAGTTTCAAAATGAAAAAATGTCTGTAAATTTTGAAAAACCTTCGTAACTTTTTTAATTTTGGTCCTAGAAAAATGCGTCTAAAGAAGAAGTTGCATGGTTTTGTTCCAGTTAATAGGAAAAATGTCAAAAACCCTTTAAAAATAAACTGTCAAAAAGTTACCGAAAATTGAAGTTTCAAAATGAAAAAATGTCTGTGATTTTAAAAAAACCTTTGTAACTTTTTTAATTTTGGTCCTAGAAAAATGCGTCTAAAGAAGAAGTTGCATGGTTTTGTACCAGTTAATAGGAAAAATGTCAAAAACCCGTTAAAAATAAACTGGCAAAAAGTTACCGAAAATTGAAGTTTCAAAATGAAAAAATGTCTGTGATTTTGTAAAAACCTTTGTAACTTTTTAATTTTGGTCCTAGAAAAATGCGTCTAAAGAAGAAGTTGCATGGTTTTGTTCCAGTTAATAGGAAAAATGTCAAAAACCCTTCAAAAATAAACTGGCAAAAAGTTACCGAAAATTGAAGTTTCAAAATGAAAAAAAGTCTGTGATTTTGAAAAAGCGTTTGTAACTTTTTTAATTTCGGTGCTAGAAAAATGAGTCTAAAGAAGAAGTTTCATGGTTTTGTTCCAGTTAATAGGAAAAATGTCAAAAACCCTTCTAAAATAAACTGGCAAAAAGTTACAGAAAATTAAAGTTTCAAAATGAAAAAATGTCTGTGATTTTGGAAAAACCTTTGTAACTTTTTTAATTTTGGTCCTAGAAAAATGAGTCTAAAGAAGAAGTTGCATGGTTTTGTTCCAGTTAATAGGAAAAATGTCAAAAACCCTTTAAAAATAAACTGGCAAAAAGTTACCGAAAATTGAAATTTCAAAATGAAAAAAAGTCTGTGATTTTGGAAAAACCTTTGTAACTTTTTTAATTTTGGTCCTAGAAAAATGAGTCTAAAGAAGAAGTTTCATGGTTTTGTTCCAGTTAATAGGAAAAATGTCAAAAACCCTTTAAAAATAAACTGGCAACAAGTTACCGAAAATTAAAGTTTCAAAATGAAAAAATGTCTGTGATTTTGGAAAAACCTTTGTAACTTTTTTAATTTTGGTCCTAGAAAAATGAGTCTAAAGAAGAAGTTGCATGGTTTTGTTCCAGTTAATAGGAAAAATGATAAAAAAACCCTTTAAAAATTAACTGGCAACAAGTTACCGAAAATTAAAGTTTCAAAATGAAAAAATGTCTGTGATTTTGGAAAAACCTTTGTAACTTTTTTAATTTTGGTCCTAGAAAAATGAGTCTAAAGAAGAAGTTTCATGGTTTTGTTCCAGTTAATAGGAAAAATGTCAAAAACCCTTCAAAAATAAACTGGCAAAAAGTTACCGAAAATTGAAGTTTCAAAATGAAAAAAAGTCTGTGATTTTGAAAAAACGTTTGTAACTTTTTTAATTTTGGTCCTAGAAAAATGCGTCTAAAGAAGAAGTTGCATGGTTTTGTTCCAGTTAATAGGAAAAATGTCAAAAACCCTTTAAAAATAAACTGGCAAAAAGTTACCGAAAATTGAAGTTTCAAAATGAAAAAATGTCTGTGATTTTGGAAAAACCTTTGTAAATTTTTAAATTTTGGTCCTAGAAAAATGCGTCTAAAAAAAGAAGTTGCATGGTTTTGTTCCAGTTAATAGGAAAAATGTCAAAAACCCTTCAAAAATAAACTGGCAAAAAGTTACCGAAAATTGAAGTTTCAAAATGAAAAAATGTCTGTGATTTTGGAAAAACCTTTGTAACTTTTTTAATTTTGGTCCTAGAAAAATGAGTCTAAAGAAGAAGTTTCATGGTTTTGTTCCAGTTTATGGGAAAATGTCAAAAACTATTCAAAAATAAACTGGCAAAAAGTTACCGAAAATTGAAGTTTCAAAATGAAAAAATGTCTGTGATTTTGGAAAAACCTTTGTAACTTTTTTAATTTTGGTCCTAGAAAAATGCGTCTAAAGAAGAAGTTTCATGGTTTTGTTCCAGTTAATAGGAAAAATGTCAAAAACCCTTCAAAAATAAACTGGCAAAAAGTTACCGAAAATTGAAGTTTCAAAATGAAAAAAAGTCTGTGATTTTGAAAAAACGTTTGTAACTTTTTTAATTTTGGTCCTAGAAAAATGAGTCTAAAGAAGAAGTTGCATGGTTTTGTTCCAGTTAATAGGAAAAATGTCAAAAACCCTTCTAAATAAACTGGCAAAAAGTTACCGAAAATTAAAGTTTTAAATTAAAAAAATGTCTGTGATTTTGAAATAACCTTTGTAACTTTTTTAATTTTGGTCCTAGAAAAATGAGTCTAAAGAAGAAGTTGCATGGTTTTGTTCCAGTTAATAGGAAAAATGTCAAAAACCCTTCAAAAATAAACTGGCAAAAAGTTACCGAAAATTGAAGTTTCAAAATGAAAAAATGTCTGTGATTTTGAAAAACCTTTGTAACTTTTTTAATTTTGGTCCTAGAAAAATGCGTCTAAAGAAGAAGTTGCATGGTTTTGTTCCAGTTAATAGGAAAAATGTCAAAAACCCTTCAAAAATAAACTGGCAAAAAGTTACCGAAAATTAAAGTTTCAAATTGAAAAAATGTCTGTGATTTTGGAATAACCTTTGTAACTTTTTTAATTTTGGTCCTAGAAAAATGAGTCTAAAGAAGAAGTTGCATGGTTTTGTTCCAGTTAATTGGAAAAATGTCAAAAACCCTTCAAAAATAAACTGGCAAAAAGTTACAGAAAATTAAAATTTCAAAATGAAAAAATGTCTGTTAATTTGAAAAAACCTTTGTAACTTTTTTAATTTCGGTCCTAGATAAATGAGTCTAAAGAAGAAGTTGCATGGTTTTGTTCCAGTTAATAGGAAAAATGTCAAAAACCCTTCTAAAATAAACTGGCAAAAAGTTACCGAAAATTAAATTTTCAAAATGAAAAAATGTCTGTGATTTTGGAAAAACCTTTGTAACTTTTTTAATTTTGGTCCTAGAAAAATGCGTCTAAAGAAGAAGTTGCATGGTTTTGTTTCAGTTAATAGGAAAAATGTCAAAAACCCTTCAAAAATAAACTGGCAAAAAGTTACAAAAAATTAAAGTTTCAAAATGAAAAAATGTCTGTTAATTTGAAAAAACCTTTGTAACTTTTTTAATTTTGGTCCTAGAAAAATGAGTCTAAAGAAGAAGTTGCATGGTTTTGTTCCAGTTAATAGGAAAAATGTCAAAAACCCTTCAAAAATAAACTGGCAAAAAGTTACCGAAAATTGAAGTTTCAAAATGAAAAAATGTCTGTGATTTTGGAAAAACCTTTGTAACTTTTTTAATTTTGGTCCTAGAAAAATGAGTCTAAAGAAGAAGTTGCATGGTTTTGTTCCAGTTAATAGGAAAAATGTCAAAAACCCTTCTAAAATAAACTGGCAAAAAGTTACAGAAAATTAAAGTTTAAAAATGAAAAAATGTCTGTTAATTTGAAAAAACCTTTGTAACTTTTTTAATTTTGGTCCTAGAAAAATGAGTCTAAAGAAGAAGTTGCATGGTTTTGTTCCAGTTAATAGGAAAAATGTCAAAAACCCTTCAAAAATAAACTGGCAAAAAGTTACCGAAAATTGAAGTTTCAAAATGAAAAAATGTCTGTGATTTTGAAAAAACCTTTGTAACTTTTTTAATTTTGGTCCTAGAAAAATGAGTCTAAAGAAGAAGTTGCATGGTTTTGTTCCAGTTAATAGGAAAAATGTCAAAAACCCTTCTAAAATAAACTGGCAAAAAGTTACAGAAAATTAAAGATTAAATATGAAAAAATTTATGTGATTTTGGAAAAACCTTTGTAACTTTTTTAATTTTGGTCCTAGAAAAATGAGTCTAAAGAAGAAGTTGCATGGTTTTGTTCCAGTTAATAGGAAAAATGTCAAAAACCCTTCAAAAATAAACTGGCAAAAAGTTACCGAAAATTGAAGTTTCAAAATGAAAAAAAGTCTGTGATTTTGAAAAAGCGTTTGTAACTTTTTTAATTTCGGTCCTAGAAAAATGAGTCTAAAGAAGAAGTTTCATGGTTTTGTTCCAGTTAATAGGAAAAATGTCAAAAACCCTTCTAAAATAAACTGGCAAAAAGTTACCGAAAATTAAAGTTTCAAAATGAAAAAATGTCTGTGATTTTGGAAAAACCTTTGTAACTTTTTTAATTTTGGTCCTAGAAAAATGAGTCTAAAGAAGAAGTTTCATGGTTTTGTTCCAGTTAATAGGAAAAATGTCAAAAACCCTTCAAAAATAAACTGGCAAAAAGTTACCGAAAATTGAAGTTTCAAAATGAAAAAAAGTCTGTGATTTTGGAAAAACCTTTGTAACTTTTTTAATTTTGGTCCTAGAAAAATGAGTCTAAAATAGAAGTTTCATGGTTTTGTTCCAGTTAATAGGAAAAATGTCAAAAACCCTTCAAAAATAAACTGGCAAAAAGATACCGAAAATTGAAGTTTCAAAATGAAAAAATGTCTGTGATTTTGGAAAAACCTTTGTAACTTTTTTAATTTTGGTCCTAGAAAAATGCGTCTAAAGAAGAAGTTGCATGGTTTTGTTCCAGTTAATAGGAAAAATGTCAAAAACCCTTCTAAAATAAACTGGCAAAAAGTTACCGAAACTTGAAGTTTCAAAATTAAAAAATGTCTGTGATTTTGGAAAAACCTTTGTAACTTTTTTAATTTTGGTCCTAGAAAAATGCGTCTAAAGAAGAAGTTGCATGGTTTTGTTTTAGTTAATAGGAAAAATGTCAAAAACCCTTCAAAAATAAACTGGCAAAAAGTTACCGAAAATTGAAGTTTCAAAATGAAAAAATGTCTGTGATTTTGGAAAAACCTTTGTAACTTTTTTAATTTTGGTCCTAGAAAAATGCGTCTAAAGAAGAAGTTGCATGGTTTTGTTCCAGTTAATAGGAAAAATGTCAAAAACCCTTCAAAAATAAACTGGCAAAAAGTTACCGAAAATTGAAGTTTCAAAATGAAAAAATGTCTGTGATTTTGAAAAAACGTTTGTAACTTTTTTAATTTTGGTCCTAGAAGAAATGCGTCTAAAGAAGAAGTTTCATGGTTTTGTTCCAGTTAATAGGAAAAATGTCAAAAACCCTTCTAAATAAACTGGCAAAAAGTTACCGAAAATTGAAGTTTCAAAATGAAAAAATGTCTGTGATTTTGGAAAAACCTTTGTAACTTTTTTAATTTTGGTCCTAGAAAAATGCGTCTAAAGAAGAAGTTTCATGGTTTTGTTCCAGTTAATAGGAAAAATGTCAAAAACCCTTCTAAAATAAACTGGCAAAAAGTTACCGAAAATTAAAGTTTCAAAATGAAAAAATGTCTGTGATTTTGGAAAAACCTTTGTAACTTTTTTAATTTTGGTCCTAGAAAAATGCGTCTAAAGAAGAAGTTTCATGGTTTTGTTCCAGTTAATAGGAAAAATGTCAAAAACCCTTCAAAAATAAACTGGCAAAAAGTTACCGAAAATTGAAGTTTCAAAATGAAAAAAAGTCTGTGATTTTGAAAAAACGTTTGTAACTTTTTTAATTTTGGTTCTAGAAAAATGAGTCTAAAGAAGAAGTTTTATGGTTTTGTTCCAGTCAATAGGAAAAAGTCAAAAACCATTTAAAAATAAACTGACAAAAAGTTACCGAAAATTGAAATTTTAAAATGAAAAAAAGTCTGTGATTTTGGAAAAACGTTTGTAACTTTTTTAATTTTGGTCCTAGAAAAATGAGTCTAAAGAAGAAGTTTCATGGTTTTGTTCCAGTTAATAGAAAAAAAGTCAAAAACCCTTAAAAAATAAACTGGCAACAAGTTACCGAAAATTAAAGTTTCAAAATGAAAAAATGTCTGTGATTTTGAAAAAACGTTTGTAACTTTTTTAGTTTTGGTTCTAGAAAAATGAGTCTAAAGAAGAAGTTTCATGGTTTTGTTCCAGTCAATAGGAAAAATGTCAAAAACCATTTAAAAATAAACTGACAAAAAGTTACCGAAAATTAAAGTTTCAAAATGAAAAAATGTCTGTGATTTTGGAAAAACCTTTGTAACTTTTTTAATTTTGGTCCTAGAAAAATGCGTCTAAAGAAGAAGTTGCATGGTTTTGTTCCAGTTAATAGGAAAAATGTCAAAAACCCTTCAAAAATAAACTGGCAAAAAGTTACCGAAAATTGAAGTTTCAAAATGAAAAAAAGTCTGTGATTTTGAAAAAACGTTTGTAACTTTTTTAATTTTGGTCCTAGAAAAATGAGTCTAAAGAAGAAGTTTCATGGTTTTGTTCCAGTTAATAGGAAGAATGTCAAAAACCCTTTAAAAATAAACTGGCAAAAAGTTACCGAAAATTGAAGTTTCAAAATGAAAAAAAGTCTGTGATTTTGGAAAAACGTTTGTAACTTTTTTAATTTTGGTCCTAGAAAAATGAGTCTAAAGAAGAAGTTTCATGGTTTTGTTCCAGTTAATAGAAAAAAAGTCAAAAACCCTTAAAAAATAAACTGGCAACAAGTTACCGAAAATTAAAGTTTCAAAATGAAAAAATGTCTGTGATTTTGGAAAAACCTTTGTAACTTTTTTAATTTTGGTCCTAGAAAAATGAGTCTAAAGAAGAAGTTTCATGGTTTTG
>CM065478.1:15025681-15099681 GCA_032873175.1 Leptopilina drosophilae
CCAAAATCACAGACATTTTTTCATTTTGAAACTTTAATTTTCGGTAACTTTTTGCCAGTTTATTTTTGAAGGGTTTTTGACATTTTTCCTATTAACTGGAACAAAACCATGCAACTTCTTCTTTAGACGCATTTTTCTAGGACCAAAATTAAAAAAGTTACAAAGGATTTTCCAAAATCACAGACATTTTTTCATTTTGAAACTTCAGTTTTTGGTAACTTTTTGCCAGTTTATTTTTGAAGGGTTTTTAACATTTTTTCTATTAACTGGAACAAAACCATGAAACTTCTTTTTTAGTCTCATTTTTCTAGGACCAAAATTAAAAAAGTTACAAACGTTTTTTCAAAATCACAGACTTTTTTTCATTTTGAAACTTCAATTTTCGGTAACTTTTTGCCAGTTTATTTTTGAAGGGTTTTTGACATTTTTCCTATTAACTGGAACAAAACCATGAAACTTCTTCTTTAGACTCATTTTTCTAGGACCAAAATTAAAAAAGTTACAAAGGTTTTTCCAAAATCACAGACATTTTTTCATTTTGAAACTTTAATTTTCGGTAACTTTTTGCCAGTTTATTTTAGAAGGGTTTTTGACATTTTTCCTATTAACTGGAACAAAACCATGAAACTTCTTCTTTAGACTCATTTTTCTAGGACCAAAATTAAAAAAGTTACAAACGTTTTTCCAAAATCACAGACATTTTTTCATTTTGAAACTTCAATTTTCGGTAACTTTTTGCCAGTTTATTTTTAAATGGTTTTTGACATTTTTCCTATTAACTGGAACAAAACCATGAAAATTCTCCTTTAGACTCATTTTTCTAGGACCAAAATTAAAAAAGTTACAAACGTTCTTCCAAAATCACAGACTTTTTTTCATTTTAAAATTTCAATTTTCTGTAACTTTTTGCCAGTTTATTTTAGAAGGGTTTTTGACATTTTTCCTATTAACTGAAACAAAACCATGAAACTTCTTTTTTAGACGCATTTCTCTAGGACCAAAATTAAAAAAGTTACAAAGGTTTTTCCAAAATCACAGACATTTTTTCATTTTGAAACTTTAATTTTCGGTAACTTTTTGCCAGTTTATTTTAGAAGGGTTTTTGACATTTTTCCTATTAACTGGAACAAAACCATGAAACTTCTTCTTTAGACTCATTTTTCTAGGACCAAAATTAAAAAAGTTACAAAGGTTTTTCCAAAATCACAGACATTTTTTCATTTTGAAATTTTAATTTTCGGTAACTTTTTGCCAGTTTATTTTTGAAGAGTTTTTGACATTTTCCCATTAACTGGAACAAAACCATGAAACTTCTTCTTTAGACTCATTTTTCTAGGACCAAAATTAAAAAAGTTACAAACGTTTTTTCAAAATCACAGACTTTTTTTCATTTTGAAACTTCAATTTTCGGTAACTTGTTGCCAGTTTATTTTTGAAGGGTTTTTGACATTTTTCCTATTAACTGGAACAAAACCATGAAACTTCTTTTTTAGACGCATTTTTCTAGGACCAAAATTAAAAAAGTTACAAAGGTTTTTCCAAAATCACAGACATTTTTTCATTTTGAAACTTTAATTTTCGGTAACTTTTTGCCAGTTTATTTTTGAAGGGTTTTTGACATTTTTCCTATTAACTGGAACAAAACCATGCAACTTCTTCTTTAGACGCATTTTTCTAGGACCAAAATTAAAAAAGTTACAAAGGTTTTTTCAAAATCACAGACATTTTTTCATTTTGAAACTTCAATTTTCGGTAACTTTTTGCCAGTTTATTTTTGAAGGGTTTTTGACATTTTTCCTATTAACTGGAACAAAACCATGAAACTTCTTTTTTAGACTCATTTTTCTAGGACCAAAATTAAAAAAGTTACAAAGGTTTTTCCAAAATCACAGACATTTTTTCATTTTGAAACTTTAATTTTCGGTAACTTTTTGCCAGTTTATTTTTGAAGGGTTTTTGACATTTTTCCTATTAACTGGAACAAAACCATGCAACTTCTTCTTTAGACGCATTTTTCTAGGACCAAAATTAAAAAAGTTACAAAGGTTTTTTCAAATTAACAGACATTTTTTCATTTTGAAACTTCAATTTTCGGTATCATGTTGCCAGTTTATTTTTGAAGGGTTTTTGACATTTTTTCTATTAACTGGAACAAAACTATGAAACTTCTTCTTTAGACTCATTTTTCTAGGACCGAAATTAAAAAAGTTACAAACGCTTTTTCAAAATCACAGACTTTTTTTCATTTTGAAACTTCAATTTTCGGTAACTTTTTGCCAGTTTATTTTTGAAGGGTTTTTGACATTTTTCCTATTAACTGGAACAAAACCATGAAACTTCTTCTTTAGACTCATTTTTCTAGGACCAAAATTAAAAAAGTTACAAAGGTTTTTCCAAAATCACAGACATTTTTTCATTTTGAAACTTTAATTTTCGGTAACTTTTTGCCAGTTTATTTAGAAGGGTTTTTGACATTTTTCCTATTAACTGGAACAAAACCATGAAACTTCTTCTTTAGACTCATTTTTCTAGGACCAAAATTAAAAAAGTTACAAACGTTTTTTCAAAATCACAGACATTTTTTCATTTTGAAACTTTAATTTTCGGTAACTTTTTGCCAGTTTATTTTTGAAAGGTTTTTGACATTTTTCCTATTAACTGGAACAAAACCATGAAACTTCTTTTTTAGACGCATTTCTCTAGGACCAAAATTTAAAACGTTACAAACGCTTTTGCAAAATCACAGACATTTTTCCATTTTGAAAATTTAATTTTCGGTATCTTTTTGCCAGTTTATTTTTGAAGAGTTTTTGACATTTTCCCATTAACTGGAACAAAACCATGAAACTTCTTCTTTAGACTCATTTTTCTAGGACCAAATTTAAAAAAGTTACAAACGTTTTTTCAAAATCACAGACTTTTTTTCATTTTGAAACTTCAATTTTCGGTAACTTGTTGCCAGTTTATTTTTGAAGGGTTTTTGACATTTTTCCTATTAACTGGAACAAAACCATGAAACTTCTTTTTTAGACGCATTTCTCTAGGACCAAAATTTAAAACGTTACAAAGGTTTTTCCAAAATCACAGACATTTTTTCATTTTGAAACTTTAATTTTCGGTAACTTTTTGCCAGTTTATTTTTTAAGGGTTTTTGACATTTTTCCTATTAACTGGAACAAAACCATGCAACTTCTTCTTTAGACGCATTTTTCTAGGACCAAAATTAAAAAAGTTACAGAGGTTTTTTCAAAATCACAGACATTTTTTCATTTTGAAACTTCAATTTTCGGTAACTTTTTGCCAGTTTATTTTAGAAGGGTTTTTGACATTTTTCCTATTAACTGGAACAAAACCATGAAACTTCTTCTTTAGACTCATTTTTCTAGGACCAAAATTAAAAAAGTTACAAACGTTTTTCCAAAATCACAGACTTTTTTTCATTTTGAAACTTCAATTTTCGGTAACTTGTTGCCAGTTTATTTTTGAAGAGTTTTTGACATTTTCCCATTAACTGGAACAAAACCATGAAACTTCTTCTTTAGACTCATTTTTCTAGGACCAAATTTAAAAAAGTTACAAACGTTTTTTTAAAATCACAGACTTTTTTTCATTTTGAAACTTCAATTTTCGGTAACTTGTTGCCAGTTTATTTTTGAAGGGTTTTTGACATTTTTCCTATTAACTGGAACAAAACCATGAAACTTCTTCTTTAGACGCATTTCTCTAGGACCAAAATTAAAAAAGTTACAAAGGTTTTTCCAAAATCACAGACATTTTTTCATTTTGAAACTTTAATTTTCGGTAACTTTTTGCCAGTTTATTTTTGAAGGGTTTTTGACATTTTTCCTATTAACTGGAACAAAACCATGCAACTTCTTCTTTAGACGCATTTTTCTAGGACCAAAATTAAAAAAGTTACAAAGGTTTTTCCAAAATCACAGACATTTTTTCATTTTGAAACTTCAATTTTCGGTAACTTTTTGCCAGTTTATTTTTGAAGGGTTTTTGACATTTTTCCTATTAACTGGAACAAAACCATGAAACTTCTTTTTTAGACTCATTTTTCTAGGACCAAAATTAAAAAAGTTACAAAGGTTTTTCCAAAATCACAGACATTTTTTCATTTTGAAACTTTAATTTTCGGTAACTTTTTGCCAGTTTATTTTTGAAGGGTTTTTGACATTTTTCCTATTAACTGGAACAAAACCATGCAACTTCTTCTTTAGACCCATTTTTCTAGGACCAAAATTAAAAAAGTTACAAAGGTTTTTTCAAATTAACAGACATTTTTTCATTTTGAAACTTCAATTTTCGGTATCATGTTGCCAGTTTATTTTTGAAGGGTTTTTGACATTTTTCCTATTAACTGGAACAAAACCATGAAACTTCTTTTTTAGACTCATTTTTCTAGGACCAAAATTAAAAAAGTTACAAACGTTTTTTCAAAATCACAGACTTTTTTTCATTTTGAAACTTCAATTTTCGGTAACTTTTTGCCAGTTTATTTTTGAAGGGTTTTTGACATTTTTCCTATTAACTGGAACAAAACCATGAAACTTCTTCTTTAGACTCATTTTTCTAGGACCAAAATTAAAAAAGTTACAAAGGTTTTTCCAAAATCACAGACATTTTTTCATTTTGAAACTTTAATTTTCGGTAACTTTTTGCCAGTTTATTTTAGAAGGGTTTTTGACATTTTTCCTATTAACTGGAACAAAACCATGAAAATTCTTCTTTAGACTCATTTTTCTAGGACCAAAATTAAAAAAGTTACAAACGTTTTTCCAAAATCACAGACTTTTTTTCATTTTAAAATTTCAATTTTCGGTAACTTTTTGTCAGTTTATTTTTATATGGTTTTTGACATTTTTCCTATTAACTGGAACAAAACCATGAAACTTCTTCTTTAGACTCATTTTTCTAGGACCAAATTTAAAAAAGTTACAAACGTTTTTTCAAAATCACAGACTTTTTTTCATTTTGAAACTTCAGTTTTTGGTAACTTTTTGCCAGTTTATTTTTGAAGGGTTTTTGACATTTTTCCTATTAACTGGAACAAAACCATGAAACTTCTTCTTTAGACTCATTTTTCTAGGACCAAAATTAAAAAAGTTACAAAGGTTTTTCCAAAATCACAGACATTTTTTCATTTTGAAACTTTAATTTTCGGTAACTTTTTGCCAGTTTATTTAGAAGGGTTTTTGACATTTTTCCTATTAACTGGAACAAAACCATGAAACTTCTTCTTTAGACTCATTTTTCTAGGACCGAAATTAAAAAAGTTACAAACGTTTTTTCAAAATCACAGACTTTTTTTCATTTTGAAACTTCAATTTTCGGTAACTTGTTGCCAGTTTATTTTTGAAGGGTTTTTGACATTTTTCCTATTAACTGGAACAAAACCATGAAACTTCTTTTTTAGACGCATTTCTCTAGGACCAAAATTTAAAACGTTACAAAGGTTTTTCCAAAATCACAGACATTTTTTCATTTTGAAACTTTAATTTTCGGTAACTTTTTGCCAGTTTATTTAGAAGGGTTTTTGACATTTTTCCTATTAACTGGAACAAAACCATGAAACTTCTTCTTTAGACTCATTTTTCTAGGACCGAAATTAAAAAAGTTACAAACGTTTTTTCAAAATCACAGACATTTTTTCATTTTGAAACTTTAATTTTCGGTAACTTTTTGCCAGTTTATTTTAGAAAGGTTTTTGACATTTTTCCTATTAACTGGAACAAAACCATGAAACTTCTTCTTTAGACTCATTTTTCTAGGACCAAAATTAAAAAAGTTACAAAGGTTTTTCCAAAATCACAGACATTTTTTCATTTTGAAACTTTAATTTTCGGTAACTTTTTGCCAGTTTATTTAGAAGGGTTTTTGACATTTTTCCTATTAACTGGAACAAAACCATGAAACTTCTTCTTTAGACTCATTTTTCTAGGACCAAAATTAAAAAAGTTACAAACGTTTTTCCAAAATCACAGACTTTTTTTCATTTTAAAATTTCAATTTTCGGTAACTTTTTGTCAGTTTATTTTTAAATGGTTTTTGACATTTTTCCTATTAACTGGAACAAAACCATGAAACTTCTTCTTTAGACTCATTTTTCTAGGACCGAAATTAAAAAAGTTACAAACGTTTTTTCAAAATCACAGACATTTTTTCATTTTGAAACTTCAATTTTCGGTAACTTGTTGCCAGTTTATTTTTGAAGGGTTTTTGACATTTTTCCTATTAACTGGAACAAAACCATGAAACTTCTTTTTTAGACGCATTTCTCTAGGACCAAAATTTAAAACGTTACAAAGGTTTTTCCAAAATCACAGACATTTTTTCATTTTGAAACTTTAATTTTCGGTAACTTTTTGCCAGTTTATTTTTGAAGGGTTTTTGACATTTTTCCTATTAACTGGAACAAAACCATGCAACTGCTTCTGATGACGCATTTTTATAGTACCAAAATTAAAAAAGTTACAAAGGTTTTTTCAAATTAACAGACATTTTTTCATTTTGAAACTTCAATTTTCGGTATCTTTTTGCCAGTTTATTTTAGAAGGGTTTTTGACATTTTTCCTATTAACTGGAACAAAAACATGAAACTTCTTCTTTAGACTCATTTTTCTAGGACCGAAATTAAAAAAGTTACAAACGCTTTTGCAAAATCACAGACATTTTTCCATTTTGAAAATTTAATTTTCGGTATCTTTTTGCCAGTTTATTTTTGAATAGTTTTTGACATTTTCCCATAAACTGGAACAAAACCATGAAACTTCTTCTTTAGACTCATTTTTCTAGGACCGAAATTAAAAAAGTTACAAACGTTTTTTCAAAATCACAGACTTTTTTTCATTTTGATACTTCAATTTTCGGTAACTTGTTGCCAGTTTATTTTTGAAGGGTTTTTGACATTTTTCCTATTAACTGGAACAAAACCATGAAACTTCTTTTTTAGACGCATTTCTCTAGGACCAAAATTTAAAACGTTACAAAGGTTTTTCCAAAATCACAGACATTTTTTCATTTTGAAACTTTAATTTTCGGTAACTTTTTGCCAGTTTATTTTTGAAGGGTTTTTGACATTTTTCCTATTAACTGGAACAAAACCATGCAACTGCTTCTGTAGACGCATTTTTATAGTACCAAAATTAAAAAAGTTACAAAGGTTTTTTCAAATTAACAGACATTTTTTCATTTTGAAACTTCAATTTTCGGTATCTTTTTGCCAGTTTATTTTTGAAGGGTTTTTGACATTTTTCCTATTAACAGGAACAAAACCATGAAACTTCTTTTTTAGACTCATTTTTCTAGGACCAAAATTAAAAAAGTTACAAAGGTTATTCCAAAATCACAGACATTTTCAATTTGAAACTTTAATTTTCGGTATCTTTTTGCCAGTTTATTTTTGAAGGGTTTTTGACATTTTTCCTATTAACTGGAACAAAACCATGCAACTGCTTCTGTAGACGCATTTTTATAGTACCAAAATTAAAAAAGTTACAAAGGTTTTTTCAAATTAACAGACATTTTTTCATTTTGAAACTTCAATTTTCGGTATCTTGTTGCCAGTTTATTTTTGAAGGGTTTTTGACATTTTTCCTATTAACTGGAACAAAACCATGAAACTTCTTTTTTAGACTCATTTTTCTAGGACCAAAATTAAAAAAGTTACAAACGTTTTTTCAAATTCACAGACTTTTTTTCATTTTGAAACTTCAATTTTCGGTAACTTTTTGCCAGTTTATTTTTGAAGGGTTTTTGACATTTTTCCTATTAACTGGAACAAAACTATGAAACTTCTTCTTTAGACTCATTTTTCTAGGACCAAAAATAAAAAAGTTACAAAGGTTTTTCCAAAATCACAGACGTTTTTTCATTTTGAAACTTTAATTTTCGGTAACTTTTTGCCAGTTTATTTTAGAAGGGTTTTAGACATTTTTCCTATTAACTGGAACAAAACCATGAAAATTCTCCTTTAGACTCATTTTTCTAGGACCAAAATTAAAAAAGTTACAAACGTTCTTCCAAAATCACAGACTTTTTTTCATTTTAAAATTTCAATTTTCGGTAACTTTTTGTCAGTTTATTTTTAAATGGTTTTTGACATTTTTCCTATTAACTGGAACAAAACCATGAAACTTCTTCTTTAGACTCATTTTTCTAGGACCAAAATTAAAAAAGTTACAAACGTTTTTTCA
Source organism: Leptopilina drosophilae (assembly GCA_032873175.1). Classification (NCBI taxonomy): domain Eukaryota; kingdom Metazoa; phylum Arthropoda; class Insecta; order Hymenoptera; family Figitidae; genus Leptopilina; species Leptopilina drosophilae. The sequence goes on from CM065478.1 coordinate 15,033,883, forward strand.
AAATCACAGACTTTTTTTCATTTTGATACTTCAATTTTTGGTAACTTTTTGCCAGTTTATTTTTGAAGGGTTTTTGACATTCTTCCTATTAACTGGAACAAAACCATGAAACTTCTTCTTTAGACTCATTTTTCTAGGACCAAAATTAAAAAAGTTACAAAGGTTTTTCCAAAATCACAGACATTTTTTCATTTTGAAACTTTAATTTTCGGTAACTTTTTGCCAGTTTATTTAGAAGGGTTTTTGACATTTTTCCTATTAACTGGAACAAAACCATGAAACTTCTTCTTTAGACTCATTTTTCTAGGACCGAAATTAAAAAAGTTACAAACGTTTTTTCAAAATCACAGACATTATTTCATTTTGATACTTCAATTTTCGGTAACTTGTTGCCAGTTTATTTTTGAAAGGTTTTTGACATTTTTCCTATTAACTGGAACAAAACCATGAAACTTCTTTTTTAGACGCATTTCTCTAGGACCAAAATTTAAAACGTTACAAAGGTTTTTCCAAAATCACAGACATTTTTTTATTTTGAAACTTTAATTTTCGGTAACTTTTTGCCAGTTTATTTAGAAGGGTTTTTGACATTTTTCCTATTAACTGGAACAAAACCATGAAACTTCTTCTTTAGACTCATTTTTCTAGGACCGAAATTAAAAAAGTTACAAACGTTTTTTCAAAATCACAGACATTTTTTCATTTTGATACTTCAAATTTCGGTAACTTGTTGCCAGTTTATTTTTGAAAGGTTTTTGACATTCTTCCTATTAACTGGAACAAAACCATGAAACTTCTTCTTTAGACTCATTTTTCTAGGACCAAAATTAAAAAAGTTACAAAGGTTTTTCCAAAATCACAGACATTTTTTCATTTTGAAACTTTAATTTTCGGTAACTTTTTGCCAGTTTATTTAGAAGGGTTTTTGACATTTTTCCTATTAACTGGAACAAAACCATGAAACTTCTTCTTTAGACTCATTTTTCTAGGACCAAAATTAAAAAAGTTACAAACGTTTTTCCAAAATCACAGACTTTTTTTCATTTTAAAATTTCAATTTTCGGTAACTTTTTGTCAGTTTATTTTTAAATGGTTTTTGACATTTTTCCTATTAACTGGAACAAAACCATGAAACTTCTTCTTTAGACTCATTTTTCTAGGACCGAAATTAAAAAAGTTACAAACGTTTTTTCAAAATCACAGACATTTTTTCATTTTGATACTTCAATTTTCGGTAACTTGTTGCCAGTTTATTTTTGAAAGGTTTTTGACATTTTTCCTATTAACTGGAACAAAACCATGAAACTTCTTTTTTAGACGCATTTCTCTAGGACCAAAATTTAAAACGTTACAAAGGTTTTTCCAAAATCACAGACATTTTTTTATTTTGAAACTTTAATTTTCGGTAACTTTTTGCCAGTTTATTTTTGAAGGGTTTTTGACATTTTTCCTATTAACTGGAACAAAACCATGCAACTGCTTCTGTAGACGCATTTTTATAGTACCAAAATTAAAAAAGTTACAAAGGTTTTTTAAAATTAACAGACATTTTTTCATTTTGAAACTTTCATTTTCGGTAACTTTTTGCCAGTTTATTTTTGAAGGGTTTTTGACATTTTTCCTATTAACTGGAACAAAACCATGAAACTTCTTCTTTAGACTCATTTTTCTAGGACCAAAATTAAAAAAGTTACAAAGGTTTTTCCAAAATCACAGACATTTTTTCATTTTGAAACTTCAATTTTCTGTAACTTTTTGTCAGTTTATTTTTAAATGGTTTTTGACATTTTTTCTATTAACTGTCACAAAACCATGCAACTTCTTCTTTAGTCGCATTTTTCTAGGACTAAAATTAAAAAAGTTACAAAGGTTTTTCCAAAATCACAGACATTTTGTCATTTTAAAACTTCAATTTTCGGTAACTTTTTGCCAGTTTATTTTTGAAGGGTTTTTGACATTTTTCCTATTAAGCCCTCTCCAATTTTCTTCTTCTATAGAACTTATTATTTTGTCCGTTGATTGCTTGCACGATTTACATAATCTCTTTTGACCATATCCTTTCTCAGCCCCAATTGCTTCCGAACATTGTGGAATTGCGTGATCAAACTTTTGACTGCTGATACACCTAAAAAATTGTAAGTAGAAATTTACAAGCTTCTAAAGTTTATCACTTTACCAAAAGCAATAAAAAAATATGTTTATTTACAGAAAACTTTGCTTTCTCTTGAAGACTTTTTCGCAGACAATTTTAAATGACATGCCAAATTATAAGTGTGCAAAAAGCTCGAATAGTCGACTCGGCTCTGTTCAAAAACTTAATAGATCGTAAATGTTCGATTGAGCCTTGAGGTTTTAGCACACTACTGATTGTTTTTTAAGTTTGACAATAAATATGTTAAAAAATGATTTTAAGGTACCTTGGTATTACCATGCATCCTCTATGAGAAAGCAATAATTATTCTGTTATCTTTTTTGCGTAGAAAAATACAAAAGTAAGACTTGCTTAAACGGAACAATCCAAATAAAGCTCAGGTCGTCAAGAAACTCAAGCTTCTCGACAAATAATACATACTGATAAGTTAATAAATTTACGAAAAAATAAATTAATTATTGTTGTAAAATAATTTGTTTCAGATGTATTAACTCTTTATCGCTGAGCGGTTTCAACCGATACCACTTTTGACCTTCAACCTTCAATAAAAATATTTTTGATTTCCAAACAACCATCACCTACTAAATTATTCTACTTTATAAAAAGAATTACTATTGGTATAGAGAATTAACAAATTTGTAGTTATAACAATAATAAATAAATAATGTTTATGGCAGGGCTTACAACAAAATTAGAAAATCAAAAATTAAATAAAGCATAGCAAATGAAAATGACTACTTGGGGGTTCTCAGGATTGTTGATTCTAAATCTGATGTCAATTTTTCAAAATTCAAAAGGTTGCATAACGAAATTTGCATTGTTCTAATAAAGTTGGTCGTTAAATAATTAAAAGATTTTAAAAATCTGTTTGGCTATTTACTTATGTCTCCTTCCGTAACACTTCCTTGGAAGCAAATAAGACACTGTGTTTCAAAAGTCGTTGTCGTCGACTTAATGTCTGAACTGCTGATAGTGATTTTATTACTATCAATTTCTATTGAATATTCTTCTGGCTCTTCAATCTTATTTTCGGAAAGTTTTTTACTATTTGCAGATTCTATTTTCACTTTGCCAGACAGATAATCCACGTGGTCTTCGATAAACTCATCGACTCTCATTGGTAGAGTTTTATTTTTTAAAAATCTGTTTTTCATGGCGTTTAATTCTGATTCGACAGGAGCACTAGATGCGGGAACTGCACTAAATCCAAATCTGTCTCGATGTGTGCATGACCATAATGGCAGTAAATACATGTGTGATAACAAATAATTTGCCAATTTTTTATTGTAATGAGCGTTTTTACGATCACCTATATCATTCATAATAAGTTCTTCAACTTCGTCCTTAACTTCTTGTCCCCATAAATGCCAATAGTTTTTTTCCAGTAGAACCTAATAATAAAATTATACAAAAGTTCGTTTCTTATATCAATAGATTAACATTTAAGCACAGCAAACATTTTATTAAATATTAAAAATTATCTTACTCTCTTTTTCGTTTGAACAATCAATCAACTGGTCTGGATTTTTTTCTTCAGCTTTTGAATCTTCCTCATCTGTCAAAATACTTTTTATTTCGTTTTTCACTATCTCACATCGAGTTTCCTGTCCGGAATTTCTATTAACACCTTTAGTTTCGCTGAGACAAATAATAATTAATATACGGCGTAAATGATTTCTTGCTTCATAGACGCTTCGAGATTCTATTAAAAGACCGAGTGCTGTTTAAAAATTTTTGTAATTAGTGGTCTCTCATTTTTCAAAAATATTCTATATAAATTTTTAAAATGTGCGACATCAATACGAATATAGCACGCAGGCAAGTGATCATCTTTTAAAGAAGTTGCGTATTCTTCAATGCTTAAGAAACCCGTAAATGCTTGAGCTATACCATTCAATACTGCCTTTCCCATATCAGAAACAACTTCTTTCGGTGGAAATGCACCATATCTTACGAATTCTCGCAAAAAATACATTATGTTTCCTGAATGATGAGCTTCCGTTATCATTTGAGCTACTGAAAACTGTCCTGATGTACAATTAATGACAGCCGTATATTAATAAATAGCATTAGTTTTATCACCATTTGCTCTTATCAACGACTTTATTAAGCTTTCAGTAGCATCGACTATCAAACAACAATGTTCTAATTTGCAAGTATTGTTGTACAAGTTTATTTGAAAATTTATCCAGTACAACACAGTAAAAGGTTTTTTCGCAAAGTGGTGTATAATGTTGATATATTTTGGTGACAACTGCATTAATTCCAAACTGTCCATGGGATTTACGTCTAAAGGTTTCTTCTTCTCAGCTTCCCATTTGACTGTTCTTAATACGGTCATATCGTATAAATGCGGTGGACATGGATCGCCCATATCCATTTCACTATTAGCCATAGCAATTCGATAAACATTCGGACATTCGTTTCTAGTGAGGAGGTTTTCTGCAATCTGCTTTCTTTCTGGATTTCTTAGGTATTTTCCATTTCCTTCTTTTACTATGCACTTTGCAGTAACAATCTCTTCTCCTATTCCTAAAAATTATAATAATTAATATATAAAACATTTTTCAACACACGTCTAAATTTATTGACTTTCAAATAAGCGATATTGGGAACACGTTTTTCAAAATATTAAAAAAGATATATGTAGTAATGATGCTATCACTCGGTCGATAAATTATTAAGATAATGAAAAAAGATATTTAAAAATAATAAGAAATATTGAAGACACAGCAATAAATGAATAGATCTTAACAATAACAGGATTCGCACTCCTCTTCTTAAATTTTTTTTGAGTGTTATTTAGATATTTTCTATTTTAATAAAAGTTCTCGAAACGGGTAAATCATCAAACAAAAAAGTTACAAGAAAACTCCCTAAATTCCCGCAATCACATTTGCCGTAAAATGTTCCTCTTGCCGTCGTTATATATATTTTGTGATTTAAATAATTATATCCACAAGAAATCCTAGCTTTATCCCATAACTTTTTTGTCAATTCTAATTCCCATTTTCCTGCTTTCAAAACCGAATATTCACGTTGCATTTTTTTATAACATATTTTTCGCCTCGTTTATTTTTATATTATTTTTTTGTTATTAATTCATCAAATTCTTTTTTGCTGAAGTGAACTTCTGCTTCAGTAAACGAAACATCCATCGAATTATTTGCCGTATTATTACTTTCGTTTATGATATTATCAATGCTATTATTATTTTCTTCTCTTATCGGCATATTTGGCACTAACAAATCTTTCACACTGTCAACGTTGCAAACTACATAAGAATATAAAGAAGATTTCGGAATGGAAATCTTTTTTACATCTAAAAGTTCGTTAGAAATTGTTTGCCAAATGTCATTCGATTTACTGCAAACTTTTCTATTCTCTAATATTATAGAATATTTGTATTTAAACAGCAGATCTTGAAAATCATCGAATTTTCTTTTTTTCGGATGACCACGTTTTTCTGACATTTCAACTTTTTAAAAATTATTTCCATAAACAAACACAATTTATTTAAAAATCAGGCAGAGAAGCAGGCGCAATGGGACTACATCATAGGGTTTCGTGGCCTAAAATGACAAAAATGATTTTAATGATAATGAATGAATAAAAAACAACCATTACCATAGTAACGGTTGCCATGGCAACGGTTGTTATGGTAAACATCAGCATATCAATGGCTTCCAAGGCAACGGCTATTATGACAAACATTAACATAGCAACGGTTGCTATGACAACGCTTGCCATGGCAACGGTTGATATGGCAACGTTGCCATAGCAACGGTTGCTATGATAACGGTTGCCATGGCAACCGTTGATTTGGCAACGCTGCCAAAAACTACGGACGGACACCGGAGTCTCGCTATAAGGGTTTTGGCCCTTGGCCACTAAACCCTAATAAAAAACATGCTATCATTAAACGCTGGTGTAAATCTTTTAGGCTACGTAAAAACAGGGGGAATGAAACATGATTGGACGCGCTTTCAAGGTCACACGTGCCAGCCACGAAAAGTTCTCCAGTAGGTGTTCAGCAGTGAAGGTGTTAACTTTATACAGGTTTGGGTAGATGCATGATAATCGAAGTTTCTCCTTTATGTTACATTAGTTTCTACATAATACGAGAGATGGCAATAACTGTGACCAGAAGTGAACGCGCTTGCAATACCACAAGTGTGTGGCCAACAGTGTCAGCAAACTCATGCCAAAATTATTTTGGTAAAATCAGGGAAATGACAAGAAAACAATTTTTTGTTAGGAAAATTAAGGAAATTAAGATGCACTTATAAAAACGAATTTTTCGCCAAATATATAATTTTCCAAACATTATCAACCTATTATTTTCTACTTAAATGCATTTCTCATATAAATTTTTAAGGGTATTCAAAAGTAATACAAGTAGATTCGAATTGTAAAATTATACTAATGAAAAAGTTAATAATTTTATTATTATTAATAATTATAAGTTACATTTATTTATAGATTGTGTCCAAATAACTAAAATTTTTGCTAAATATATGGCAACGATATTAATGAAAATAAAATAATAATAATTAGTTACAATAATATTTTGTATAAAGAAAAAATATTTTACAATTTAACTAAAAGAATTAAAAAGTTTTTATCTTTTTGAGTTCAAAAAATGAAATTATTATTTTAATCAAGCCCAAAAATTGAGGCTAGTGTTTTAGAAAAGCCCAAAAATATTAGGACAATTTAGAAGGTAAAATAAGTAGAAATCAACTAAAAGAATTTGAAATTATCATTTTTTTGAGTTTAAAAATTGGAAATAATTCCTTTAATAAAGCCAAAAAATTGGGGGTATTGTTTTAGAGAAGTTCAAAAATATTGGGACTAGTTCGGTATTGAAAAAATTGAAATCAACTGAAAGAATTTGAAAATTTTAATTTTTTTAGTAGAAAAGTAGAAATTGTTTTTTTAATAAAGCCCAAAAATTAGGGCTACTGTTTTAGGAAAGCCCAAAAATATTGGGACAAGTTCGGAATTGAAAAAATAGAAATCAACTAGAAGAATTTGAAAAATTTCATTTTTTGAATTGAAAAGTAGAAATTATTTTTTTTAATAAAGCCCAAAAATTGGGGATACTGTTTTAGGAAAACCCAAAAATATAATTAATTAATTAAAAAATTATTATTAATTAATTTTTCTGAAAATAAATAAGATCAAGTTTCTCAAAAACACCACCTTTTTTCTATCCAAATTTTTACTACAAGTTCTTAAAATAATTATGAACATTTCCCATGAATTTCAAGCAGGCTAAACCATTCTGACAGTCAGGAGAATTTTTTTTGAAATATTTATTTTCGCAAATTTTCAAATTACTAACTTACATTTTTAAAAACAAATGAATCGCTATAACATTGTTGGCGTGAATGTTAACAATTTGAAAATTTGCGAAAATAAATATTTCAAAAAAAAATTCTCCTGATTGCCAGAATGGTTTAGCCCACTAAAATTCATAGGAAATGTTCATAATTATTACTTGAAGTAAAAATTTGGATAGAAAAAGGTGGTTTTTTAGAAAATTGATCATATTTATTTTCAGAAAATCATCCCCTATTTTTATAATTTTAAATATTTTTTCAAATTTCAAACTGGATTTTGAACAGTTCAAGTCCATCTACAAGACCCAAGAAAGAAATTTAAATTATACTTAAAGGAAAAAAAATGACAAGCAAACCAATTTTTTTCACTATTTATTCGAGTTTTACCACTCAAAGTTCAAATGTCCATAACTTCTTAACATTTAACTTTTTTGAAAAATAAAAAAGTGTCTCTTTATTTTTCATGTACAATAACATATTTTAGCGACAGCTTAATCTATGACTTGAAGTTAGTCGACCTGCCTAATTTGAAATGGATTCAGCCTAAAAGAATTTGAAAATTTTAATTTTTTTAGTCACCGTGTGGTCTTTGCAAGCTGGTCTTGTGTGCAGTTGTTTTTACGGTACCCCCAATACCGTCGCATGCACCCTTACCGTGGGATGTTGCGAAAAAATGCCATTCTGTGATAATATTAAAATGTACTTCGTGAAATAGTAAATTAACAAAATTACTTTTGTTTTTATATTGGGAGGCAGCACCGACCGAAAAGTAAATAATTTTTTTTACCGAATCCTCCCCATGCTTTTCTCGCAAATAAGTTATTAATCTCTTGTGAAAAAGATGTACAGCTGTTGCATTATGTTTCTCATTTTCTGAGATGATTACGAAGCTGTGATTGCGAAGAATGTTATTTGTCTTGTAGTATACTACATATGGATGCAATGTTACTTGGGTACTTAACCAATGATATGCTTGAATAGCATGTTGTACACAGAAGGTGTAATTTTCCGCAAAATCCAGTGACACTAAAAATTCTCCATCACCTAACTCGTGTTTTAAGTTCAAAAAATAAGCACTTTGCGACTTTGCAATGAAATCATGCTTTAATAAAATTGACAAATCTTCTTTTAGTTTTCGTAAAAATTCTTTTATGCAATCATTCTGCTGTTGAATCTCACATCTAAAGAACATCAAGTAACATTAAAAAAAATAATTTCAAACATTTCACGACTTAAACATTATTATGTTTTAAGACGATAATATGGTTGTAGGTCATTCCTTGACCTAAATCTGAATAAATAAAAATATGACAATTTTTGTTGTTGTTAGAAAGTAAATACACTGAGAAAACATTATACTTAATTCAAATAGAAAAATAATTTTAAGTGATTTTGTTTAATTGAAATTATTTATTAAAACATTGAATTTAACGATTTATTAAATATTTAAAACAACCGTGTGATGAAATCATATAATATTTTAATTAAAATTAGTTTGTAAGCTTAATCCCAATATATAGAAAATATCTACTGCTTTGATGCGAAAGTATTATTTGTTTAAACAATTATATTTAGTTCAAACATATTTTTTGTTTTGGTTTGAACAAAAAATATGTTTAACAATTTTATGTTTTATTCAAACTTAAAAGTCGATAATAAATAATTTAAAATCAGCAATAAATTATCTTTGAATTAAATACATTATTCTTTTAAATGAACCAAAAAATATGTTTGAACTAAACTTAAATATGTTTGACTGTATTGCAAAGATATTTTAAGTTTGATTTAAAACTTGAAAAATACATTATTTTGACTGTAAATCTAACAGAAATATATCAAAAATTATTAGATAGATACTTAAAAATAAATTTTTTTTGGAAACATTATTTCTGATTACGAATTTACCTGTCGGTGCTGATCCATTCATTATATTTGACTTCGGATATCGAATAATCCGAAAATAATTGGTGTAGCTTCTCGCAAAATACTTTTGAACCGGGGCATTTATGACAAGTCAATAAATAACAAGATGAGAAAGATTCTTCACAAGTAATTTCATTTAATGCATCCTTGTATGAAGTCATGAAATCGTATTGGTGCTTTTTGAATTCAGATTTCAGACCTTGAAATTTCAACTTCACATTTTGGTGAATCTTGCAGACACACACATTATGACAACCATTTTTTTTCGCCAAAATACACTGTTTAGGTCTCAATTTTGTAAACATTGACAAACTTATTTTGTCATTTGGATATTTAGTTATGAAACTAGAATGGAATGTCTTTTAAATCGTGCAGTAATAATTGTTTTTGTACGTTTATACGCCCTGTTTCTGTTGGTATTGAAATACAGTCTTTTTTCGCGGCATTATTCGGCTAGCTTCTTCTGACAAATAAAACCATTTTGCTTTTTCCACGATTTCAGGATTCATTTTATTTCCTTTTCTCTTCTTCAGGCGAGATTTGTATCCATCTGTTTTACGCAATTTTTTTGCTCGAGATGCCATAAGACGGGAAACATTAAAATATGTACGCATTTGACGAATACTTAACTCTGTCGGAAGAGTTGTTAATATTTCTATCTTTTCTCCATAATTTGTAGCTCTCAATAATGCATCATTAACATCAGAAATTAATTGTTCGTTAATTATCGTTGCGTTGGTATTTTTCGTATTCTCCGCCGAGACATCAGTCACTATTGCTTCATTAATGGTGTTTTCAAAGGATTTTCTTTGACGTTTTGCGATTCTTCCCAGTGAAGAATTTTCCCGACTTTTTAATTTAACTTTACCCATTTTCAAATCATAATCAAGTTTTTTAAATTCACATGTAGAATCTTTTTTGTTTTGATCTGTATATAAAAGTAAATTAGATTAGAAATAATTAAATTTCAATCATTATTTTATAAGATAATCTGTCATTAAATATATAATAAGAAATTGAAATAAAATGAATAGTAAATAAAATGTAATAAATTTTATTAAAAAATCAATCAAAATGTGTATTTAATTTCATATTATATTATTGTTACCTGATTCTTCTTCTGTGATGTACAATTCATTTTGAACTTCACTATTTTCTGATTCTATTAGAAAAGTTTCCTTACTTTCTAGACCTTTCTTACTAATATCAATTCTGCAGGTGTCGCAAACATATTGTCCAATCAAGGAACTAAACACAGTCTTTCAATCCTTTGTAACACATTTTACATTTTTTTGAATTGATTTGTGCTTCACTTTTAAGAGAGTCTTACAGCACCGTGGCACAGGTGACATTTTAATTAAAAAACAATTATTTCGTAAAAAACCAGATCAAAAAAATTAACTCACTTATAAAGCACTTTTAAATTATATCTATAACACTGTTTTTTAAATTTAAACGAACAGAAGCCGTTAAACGACGTAACACGTTTATACTTGATTACGGCCCTTAGCGTGTTGTTTGCGCGTGACCAGTATGCTGGTGTCTGAAGATTCAAGCCGTTTACCAAAATATCTACCGAATGACAGTGACATATGTAAAATATTAACAATTTTCAAAAAAAAAATTTTACTTGATTATTGAATTATTGTTAATATAATGTAAAAATTAATTGACGAATAGAATTTCTTTATTCATTTGAGTGTTCTGAACGCATTGGTGTAGTTTTTTAAAATTTGTTTAAGTGTTTTGGAAGTTATTAAATTTTTTCGAAAAAAGTGGTGGTGGGGCGAAACTACCAACAATGGCTTTTAAATGGGTCAAAATTAAAAAAATAAAAAAATTTCTATTTTTTATTAAAAATTAATTCAGTGAAGATTAAAAAACAAAAAACTTTCTATTTTATTAAAGATTAAGTTGGTGAAAATAAAAAATAAAAAAAGTTATTTTATTTCCGCCATATAAGAACAACTGACTACGGTATATTCCACATTTTCTAAATATCTAATTAAAATAAATTTAATTTTGCATAAAATTTATTTATTTGTATTTATTTATTAGTTTTTTGTTGTATTTCGATTGTTATTAATTAATTTTTACGTTTTTCATTTAAAAAATTGCAATTGGTGGTTTCGCCCCACCTGGTGGGGCGAAACCACCAATTGCAGAGGTCGCGTAAAACGGCCGTATCTCGAAAACTAAAAGAGATAAAGAGTTGAGTATATGGAGTAAAATTTAGCCAAGAAATAAATCTTTCAAACCCTTTTTGATTTGGCTCCTTATTGGCTTTAGTTTTCAAGTTATAGTCCTTAAAGTGCAAAATTGGTGGTTTCACCCCACTTTACTCTATTTCAAAAATTTGGAATTATTTGTTTACAGAGTGTCTAGTATTTTAGCAATATAAAATTCCCTGTTCTTTCCCGGTATGTAAATCTTTTTCCCGGATAATTTAAAACTAAAATATAACGGTAAAATTGACCGTAATATTTATAAAACTTTATAAAAACAATGAAATACAATGCATATTTATAAATTAAAGTAATTATTTACTGCATAATTAAACATATTTATTTTTTATTAACTCACATTGAACACAATTGTTTTATATATAAATTATTATAGAAACATTTCAAATAATAGCATCAAGGAGCTTCTCCGGCTTCTACTAGTAAAAAAATCGATGTTAAATAAATTTTCTTTAAATTTTGAGAAAATTTTTCTTATTAAATGTGATATAAGTTTCAAAACTATTTGCGATACTAAATTTTTATGTTATTCAAGTTCAAACTTTAAATTCTACATGAGATTATGTTAAAAATTAAAATTGTATCAACCGCAATATATCGTTTTTTGACATGGCAAAGGGTTCTGAACGATATAATTGCGGTCAATAATAAAAAATTATCTAATATAGGAAGAGAATCTATACATAACTTTAAATTGAAACAAAATTACATTAAGTGTTGAAAAAAATGTAACTATTTTTATTATATAACAAAATAAAGTACTAAATAAAAAATTCCCGGGGTTTCCCCGGATTCCCGGTTCGCTAGACACCTTGGTTTATAAAAATCCAATCATCTATAAATAAAATATACACTACCGTCCGAAATTGTGCGAACGCTAACATCTCTAGCTATTAAAAAACACAGCCGCATCGATATATAATAAATTAAATTAAAAAGTGGATCCCAGTAAGAATGTACTTGGTAAAATTAATTTTCGACACTTTTTCACAGACAAGTAATTGACTCAACAGCGAATTAGAGAAATCGATGATTGAAAATTCTGCTTGGCACGGTCCGACTCTTTTTGTAATATCTCAGGAACCCGTAAATATTTTTTGCTGTTCTTGGTCTCTATTTAAAGCTTAGGTTACAAGGAATAGTCTGTAAAAGTAACAATTTTTTTCATAAACTTTGCTAAGCTGTGCCAGGAGTCAAAGTCAGAGTAAGAAATTCCGAAAAAAATAGAATTATTTTTTTGTCTTCATAACATGATATCTCGCTTCCTATTTATGCAATACAACTTAAAATAGTGACATTTCATTGGAAATTTAATAAGCTTTCCAATGCAATTTAAAAAAACCATCTAGCGTCATTTTTAACCGAGTTATCACTGTTTCTGTGCGGGTGTGTTTTTTAATAGCTAGAGATGTTAGCGTTAGCACAATTTCGGACGGTAGTGTATATATATATATATATATTAATGATGCTATCACTTGGTCGACAAATTAGTAAGATGATGATAAAATCGATCAGAAATGATCCACATTAATTTGCAAAAAAATTCAGTTAACAAAAAAGATGATACACAAAGTCTCAGTAGTTATTATGTCCATTTTCTCAATGAAAAGAAAAATCTTCTGTTCCATTACTTTTTGTTTACTGGTGGGTCAGTCACCTCATCTTCATCGATTTTACTTGCGTTGCCTATTTTGAATCAGTGTCTAATCGTTCTTGCTTTGACGAAGACGTTCGTTTTGTATAAGCAATGTGTGACTCACATGATATATAATATTTTCTTACGGTAATAATTGTAATAATTTTTTTAAAATTGTTTTTGTAAAAAATGTTTGTAATCTATATCAAATTTTTAATAAATTGTAGTTTCTGAAGAGGACAGCCGTGCTGTCGAAACGTTAAAAAGAAATTACTCTTTTTGTTTATTGAATCCTGACTCGGAGTGATCGATTTTATCATCATCTTACTATAAATAAAAAATTTGAAAAATTTCAAAATCTTATTTAATATTTATTATTTAACAATTATAAAAAATACTTTAAAAATTCGATTTGTTAAAAAGTTTCTAATGCAATTCTTTAAAAAATTTAATTGTTTTCAGTTGAATTTCACAAAATTTTTATAATTTGATAATTTTTTTTAAATTTATTTACATACTTTATTTGAATCAGTGACTGATTGTTTACTATCAAATTAATTATTTGTAAATAATTCAATTTTACAGTACAGTATAAATATCTATAAAAATTGAAATAAAAAGCGATGTTTTAAAAACAAATTAAAATAACAGAACTTTTTTAATTTGGTGAAATATTCCCGATTTGGTAGAAAATTCTTAGTTTATTCCGATTTGTTTCAGTCAAATTAAATTCACGGCTATTTTCGGGTTAATATACACCCTATTACCTAAGAGTAACATAAATTTTTTTCAGTGCATTTATTAAAATATACTGGCACAATATGATATGACCATATACCCAAGTAGCACGCTATATCGCCTGAATGTCATGGCGAAATCAATCGGGAATATTCCTGTGATATTGGTTGAATGTCAGAATGTCCGCTTCTTGGGGATATTCCCCTATGATATTTCTGGGATATTGAGGGGATATTCCTGGGATATTGAGGGAATATTCCTGCGATATTGAGGGAATATTCCTGCGATATTAAGGGAATATTCCTGCGATATTGAGAGGATATTCCTGCGATATGGTAACGTTATTGAATAAATATTTTACAGGATAATTGAGATATTATTAAATCATAACAGAATTAAAATAAATTTTCATTTTTATTTAAGAATTCAATAAATCAAGGAAATAAAAAAGGCAGATCAAAATAAATTACTAATTTAGCTTTATTTTATTTAGAATGTTAATTTAACAATAACTAAAAACAATTTGTGATTGATTGCAAGAAGTGTTAAGGGCATATGGAACTAGCCGACTTCAATTAATAAGTATATATTAATGATCCCATCGGATTCAAATATTATCTGTTACTAAATAGATAACTTGATATTTTTCAAGAAAAAATACATAAATAAATATTCAAAAAATTGAACAAAATTTATATTTCTCTTTTTAAACAGTCATTTTTGTGATAATTTTCGAAAAAGGAAGACGATGGAATAAAAATTGACATTTTAAAAAATGACTGTTTAAATAGAAAAATATGTAAATTTATTTAATTTTTTAATGTTAACTTGTATTCGATTGTTCCTTTTTCTTGAAAAAATCTAACTTTTTATTTGGTGATAAATAATATTTACAAATTTTTTTTATATTTATTGGATTAGAGACGTATTATGCGTCTACGTTTGAAATAAAATTTCTCTCATGAGAACTCATGGAGTTCATTGTTAATAGGTGAATTTATAGTTATCATATATGATTCCTCTACATATATATCAATCCCACCTAAGCCCTGATAAGAAGGAAATAATTTTTATTCTAATTTCTACTTTATTTTTTTGAGAATATTTAAAAATCGCAAATTTATGAAGGGTACGCAGAGCCAGCCAACTTAAATTCTTTTAATATTTCTACCGGTTTTCATAGAAATTATAAAATAAATCCTAATAAATGTATTGTAAATGGTATTTAATTTATAGATGCATGGATTTCATGCTCTGTGTTAACTCTGACTGAAACGTTGAATGGACAAGATAGATCCTAATATAGCACGACACAGCTTTCTTATATTTCGGTAAAAGTACTAAGCATGAGATCCGGTTTTCCTTGACGTGAAGCTTTTGATCCAAAAAGCATAAAGGTGAACGTAATTGTCATAACTAGAAGAGAAATATATATTCGACAGAGCATGTTTTCAAGTCATCAGTCACGTATCTATAAATTAAAAATGTTTAAAATATGAATAATTAAACTTCAAATTTTAATTTACATATTAAGACTTAACATAGTTCTAACAGAAAATTTTAGGGGAAATCAGTTAAAATAAAGTTGAAAAAATATAGTACTTTTAGAATGTTTTGAAAATTTAAAAACTAAGATCAACTTTTAACTATTTTAACATTAGTTATTATTATTCTATATATTTTTAAATTGGTGGATTTTCATTTGAAGTGAAATGTAAGCATATTTTTTCAAGATGTTTTGAATAAACATTACATTATTTATACAATTGAAACAAATAATTATATTTATATTTCAAAACGAACAAATTAAGAATTCAAAAATTAAAATTAGTCAAGTATTACCAAAGTTATTGCATTTTCAAGAAAGAGGTACAAAAATTTTCAAACTCAAAGGATTAATTTCACTCATTTTCAACTAATTTCCAAATGTCAAATTCTTTGTATTGAACTTACGTAGAATTCACTATTTCTAACTTTTTAAAACAGTACATAATTATAACACATAATGTGTTTTGATTAAAGTTACTATAATTCTGAGAAATGTAGAGAATATTTACCCAGGCAGCACGAAATCTTGCAGCAGCCTTGCCGCGCAATACTGGTAATGTTGCGCGGTAAGCTTGTCGTAAGGTTGCTGCAAGTCTTCATGCTGTCTGGGTAACCACTTGAGTGGTGTCAGATTGGGGTCGGGCGTAGAAGTGACAGAAGCAGCAGAAAGGAGTCAAGATTTAAATATAGTGTTTGTAATTTTGTAAGGAGAATTATAATATCACAAGAAAATTTTTTTGTTTTTACAAATAAAAGAACAGCTTTATAACTTCTTTTATCTGAAAAAACAAGAATACTTTGTTTCATATTTTAAATCTTCTTACCGAATTAGAAAAAAGTATTCAAGTCTTGACGCCTTTTTGCCGCTTTTGTTACTTCTATGCCCGACACCAATTTAACGCCCTGCCGCTCAAGTGGGTAAGGGAACTTTTTCTACACCCAGAAAAAAGTATCTTTGTTTCAAAGAATTTTTTTAAATCAAAGAACTTTGTGCATTGTTATAGGGTCAAAAAAAGGTTCTTTGATTAAAAGATAATATTTCTTTAACTGTTTTTTGTTGGCTCAAAGGAATCTTTCTTTGAATCTAATAAGTCTTTTTTTAAGGCAAAAAAATAAATGGTTCAAAGAAATAATTTCTTTAAATGTTCTCAGCTTTTTATGTCTTAAAGAAATTTTTCTTTGGATCAAAAATATTGAATATTTTTGATTCTTTGATCTTTGGATCAAAGAAATACTTTCTTTGATTCCAAAGACTTTGAAAATTGTTATTCTTAAACGTAAAGAAAACTCTTTTTAAATCAAACAAATTTTATCTTTTATTCAAAGAGTGAATTTGAAAAAACTATTTTTTTGTTTCAAAGAAATACTTTTTCTAGGTGCAGTATGATATTTTTACGGACTCAAATTAAAAAAGAGAAAATGATAGTGAAACATGGGACAGTATGTGAAGCTTTCGTTTTAAATTCGCTCAATTAAATATTTTTTATCTCTTGAACAAAAAAAGTTTGTTTATTTTTCTACGCAGAGAAAAATAAATAGTAGTAATTATATTATTTTCAATGAGAAATTGCTACTTTCAAGTAGTACTTTTTAAACTGCTCAAGACATAGTAAATTTTGCTTCGTTTTTATTCAATTTTATTAAATTTAATTTTAAAATTACATTTTTTAAATTAATTTTTAATAGTGACTTATTTATAAATTACACTGAAAAAAATGATAATGTTAATTTTGACATACAAGTATGGTTAGAATGTATGACTGAAACAGCAATACCGTATTGCTGTTCTTAAAATACAGTTTTCGTGTTCTCCGTATACATATTATTGTCTCTCAAATACATATTGCTGTTCTACACTGCGTATGGCTGAAACAGCAATACTGTATGGCAGTATCATATCTCCCAATATAATATGTCAGAATTGGCTATATTTATGTCAGTACCATAAATATATTTTTTTCAGTGTACTATTAGTATTTTTTCATATCTGGAAATAATTTGATTCAAATAGTTTGTGATATTTTTTACTCAAAAATTTTGGCACCTAATAAAAACGATAAACTACACGTACATTTTGTTTCTTTAAAGAAAAAAATATTTGATTAATCCTAATTTAGTATGATTTTATTTTAATTTAGAGTTTTTATTTTTGTACTCACTAGATGGGCGATATAGACGGTGATGCCATATTTTATTAGTACTTTAACAACCGTGTAAAAGTGGCATGACAATGATTCCTTTAGAGGATGGAATTCTCCACACTTTTGCAGAGACATAATCAATAGGAATCATGTGCATCTGCTCATCGATGCTATCCATTATATGTATATTAATTTGTCTAGAATCAGGAACTTCGTAAAGGCTTGTTTTCATTTGAAGATGCTTTCCAATTAGAAAAATTTTATTTTCGAGTTTGACTATATTTTCAATCACTGAAAATGTTCCATTGTTGAGAAGAACACATCTATCTTTTGCATTATCACAATTTATTTGAAAATTCTTACTCTTTAAAACTTTATACTGTCCATTCATTTTGATAAACATTCTTCTGTTATTGGTCCTAAGGAATGTTGTTGTTTTAAAAGAAACTTCGAATCTTCGTTATTTTGACTTTTTGGAAATATTCCATTTCACTGTACTTGCAGGCAATTTGCTCCAGTGGTTTATTTCCAGATCGTATCATATTCTTCACTGTGGACAGGTAGTTTTCAAATTTAAAGGCACTGAAATTGTCTAACACGCCGTATTTCTTAACGTCTTCACATATGTGGAGAAGATTATGAATGTTGTGTGACATAAACTCCTTGCCATAAAGTTTACGAAACTGTTTAACGAAGCAACATTTCGTGAGCGCAGTCAATATTCTGTTTGTCATGAAGAAGGGGTTTGCTTACTAAAATAGAAACGGCAGTATGCAGTAGCAGAAAATGAGAATATATTTTCTTTTCCAGGATATTCTGTAAAGCAACAACTCCAGAATATAATAAGAAGGTTCGAAATTCCGTGCCTTTCCAAAATTTGTATTTCAACAAAGTTCTGGGTGCTCTATTAAATTCTGAAGGTATGGTTTTTCGCAAAAGCAATAAACTTGTTGAAATATTTTTAATCTGGTCTGGTTTTAATTTAACTGCAATTTAACTGCCCTGTGAACCAAAGCTTTATTAGTTTTTTTGTTACACCTATCAGAATTAGGTGTAGATAATCTAGAGGGGACTGAACTTACACAGCCAAATCGAGGAATGTTTGCTAGAATTGGTTTTGTTTTATTAACTGTTTCTGAAAAGAAATCGTTGTCACTTCTTAATTTGAAAGGTCCAATTCCAGGAAAACATTCCCTTTTTTCTTTTTTTTCCTTTTTTGGGAATTTGTGGTAAGACACTTTCACCTTTTATAAAGCATTTTGAGCAACTATCGAAACCAGTATGACCTTTTAAGTATAAAACGAAAGACTTGTCAGGTACATCACAAACAATGGCCTTCACTGACACACTGAATTTAGAATCATCAAAACCATTTTCACAGTAAAAATAGCTTCGTTGACAAACTGTTTGAGGAATTCATTTGCATCATCTGGTTTACTTTTTCCAAAAAACGCCCCAACAGGATATACGTTACTGCAATTAATTTCTGAACACATGATCAGCCACACGTTATCAGTTCCGCTGCTTGAAATAGGAAGACCATCAATGTTGATAACCAGTTTTATATTCCTTTGTTCTTCTTCTTTCCTTTTCATCTCCTGAAGAATTCCATTCAAGGCTCTTTTAAGACCGAAATGGTGATAAGTTCCACCCCTTATTTCACTTGTCTCAGTTCTTCTCAGTGTCCCCAATAATGTTCGTCCATCTAGAGGCAAATTTATTGAAAATGTTGTTCTCAACAGTAATAATGAGGCAGTTAAGGCAACCAAAGTAATGTGAAACGTCAATGCCCAATCACGTAATGCTAGTCTTAGGTCATTAACTTTTCGACGACTCTCTTCTTCATGTGGAATTCCCTCTACATTTTCAGGCTTATTATCACTGATGTTGCAATTATTCGTGAAAATATTTTCAAATTCGCTATCTGAACTTGATTCTTCGTAAAGACCAAGTAAATCTACGTTTAAATGGAAATTTTCATCCTCGGAGGAGTCACTTTCTGTTTCAAATTGACTTTGGAGCAACGGCATGTGAGGATTATATTGACTTCTAGAAGCAATTTGGTCCCATGCTTCAACTTCATCGACAAAGTGTGTAGGAAAAGAATTTTTTCTGCCTTCTTCAAACTGATGTGGGTTATTAATTTCTAATGTTTCATTAAACATTTCTGAATGATTCCTTACATTCTTAGCTGAAGAATTACTTTCTATTAGAAACTTTTGAACATCTTTAAAACGTTGATCGACGAGACGGCGTACATGGCGATCAGAATAGGGACCGATTCTTGGCGTTTTGAATTTAAAGTTATCTGAAATAAATATACTCTTATTACAAATATGTTTAAGAAAATTTGTTATTTATTTCTTTATATAAATTTTTTAAAGAAAGATGTACATTTAAAAAGAATCGTTTGTACTCAAAAGCTTAGTCCTTTTGCTTCCTCGTGAGGAAGCTTTGTAGTCGTTTAACTTATAAAATTTTTTAAAATCCTCCAAATAAATTTTCATCTATATAGGACTATGTTATTTAAGACCCTGAACAATTGTCCAGATGTATGTATGTGTGTGTGAGTGTGTGGATCCCGTTTTTTGTGAACACGAAAACTCGAAGAGGTTTCAACGAATTCGGCTGAAAATTGCTAGGCATATTTATCATAAAAATATATCGAAATGGATTAATAGACATTAAAAAATTTATAAAAAATAGTTATTTTCGTACTAAGAGCGCAAAATAGGTGATTTCGCCAGAGTCGTAATCACTTTTGCGCCCATGATGCTAACATAATTTTTTGTCCAAACTGCAGGGAAAGTATGTCATTGAGGGCACGAACGACTAAACACTCATATTAGTTAAAAATTAAACTGTATATAAATGTTAACTCTTTGAAGTCTATAATGATACAAGTTTTAATTTCGATTCGTATATATAAAGTATAAATTGTATGAGAGTTTATATAGAGTTAATGACAATTAAAGCAGAAAAATTACCTTTTTTTAATCAAAAATTCAGTTCTTTCATCAAAACTATATTCCAGTACAATAAAATTTTACTCATTTTTTTCAATAATCTTATCCATTGTATTAAAGCGGATCGATTGGTATATATAAAGTATATATTGTATTTGAATTTATAGAATTAAACATAATTAAAACCAAAAATTCGCATTTTTATTAGAAATTTATTTCCTTCTTAACAATCATGTAGCCTTATAATAAAATTAATCTTGACTTAAAAACAAACTAAAAATCTTCATTTCATGAAGACGAATCGATTGATGTATAAAAAGAATATATTTTATTAGCATTAACAGAATTAAATAAAATGAAAAAATTCACTTTAAAGCAAATTTTTTGCTTATCGTAAAGAGGAAGCAAAATGTTCATGTAATGAACATCTTAATTCACAACTTGTTTTTACAGTGCTCCCAATTGCACACAAAAAATTTTTATATTCTTATCATATGAGAAGGTATTTAACTTTCGAAATACTTTTCGAATCCTTTTCCAATTTTACACACTTAAAGTTAGTGGAAAAATGAAGGATAAGTTCGTTAGCTAGCCGTTTTCGTTAAAAATTACCAACGCAAGAGAATTTTCAACATTTTAAATTGCTTATTATTTTAGATCAAGAAGAAGCAAACAACTTTTCGCTAAAACATTTTTTGATAGAAAGTCAAATTTCGAAGTTAGAGGTTTTTTAAAGTTTTTGCTAATTTTTTACTTTTTTTCCTATCTCACTGGAGATGATTTATTTTTCCTTGTTTATACGATGTTATGTTTCACAGTTTTTAGTTATATTAAATTTAATGAAAATAACAATAAAATTAATGATTTTATAAAGAAAAACAGGATAAATGAAAAGTGGTAATATATTGTTATGGTAAGTAAGATTAATTCTTTATTAAAATTATGCTTCATAATACACAATTTTTTTTTTGAAAGTATATAGATTTAAAAAATAATTTAGTGAATTCAATCAATAAAATTTTTGCAACATAAAATTATTGTCAAATATGTAAACGCATTATTTTGCTTAAAACATTTGATAACCGAATGTTTAAAGAGGATAGGAGAATTTGAAAAACACAAATTTAAAATTGTAACGTGACTATAAAATTACTACTTGTGGAAAAAGATTTTCTGTTGATAGTGTTAGTGTTGAATAATTGTGACAACTTTTATGGGATTTAGTAGAGGTAAGTAATGTGAGTTTTTATTTTAGTAGGTTATTTTAGTGAAAGAATATCCTTATTTTCAATAGTTATTGCAAAAGAAAAGAAGATTGAGAAGCTCAATTACAATTATATATGGATATTGTGAAGCTTGAAAAAACGATAGATACATCGATACATACTCTGGATTAGTAAATCAGCGATTTTTCGCTAATTTAAATTGAGAGAGTAGTTAAGATTTCTCAAAACAATGAAAAAGCGCCATTTTTATATTCTTACAGTCGGTTCAATACTTACATAGTGAAATTTATTTTAAAAAAATGAAAAAATCTTTATAAAAAAATTAACATTAAACAATTATTGTTTAAACAAATTCTTAAGAAATTGAGTTAAGTCATGTGCAAAGAAAATTTAAGTTCAATGTTTTCTCTACAATTTTTAAAAACAAAATTTTTACCAACAATATTTTAAAAGATGAAACTTCCTGAAAAAATATCGAAATTATGTAATTGCAAATATTTTTCAAAATTTTTTAACTCACTTATTTAGGATCCTAAACACCATCAAATTACAAAGCATAAAAAAATAAAACTTTTGTCAATGCATGGAGCCATGGAACGCCCCATATGGATAATTTTAAAAATCTACAATCACTGTTCATGCGTAGGAAAATATTAATAACATTATTTAATGTAATTTATTGTACTAACCATTTTTTCCAGTAATATTACATTTTCTGCTTCTAGAGGAATGATTGTTGTGTGAAACAAAACTCGTTGATGCTTCATTATTTGATTCGGGTTGTGTGAATCTTCGCAATCTAGTTTCTTCATTTGGTGCAACATCAGACCAATTTAAGTTATAATTTAAGTCGTAAAGTGCTTTACTGTAAGTGTCTGTAAAAATTAGGTTTTTATTCTTAAAGGTTCATTGCATAAATTCTAATTTGAATATTGAAAATTATAATATTTTTAATCCTTATGCAAATAAAATCAGATTTCAGTTAATATGTAATACAAAACAAGCGTTATGACAATTATTTAACAATATTAAAAGTTTTTATTGAAAAAAAAGAAAAAAAGTATGCTGATTTCGCATTTTATAAATATCATAATTTTAAATAGAACAAATAAAAATCGCAAAATGTGTTCTAAATTGAGAAAACATGTGCTTTACTCAAAAAACATGGTATTAATGTAAAAAAAGAAATTTTAAAATTTCAAATGCTTAATTAAAAATTTGGTTTCTTATATTTTAAAATAAGGTTCCAGAATTAAAGAACAGTCAATCCTATCAAAATATAACTCTATTTAAATTTTTTTTCGTATTTAAAAATGTCTAACAGGAATTATCTTCACCTATTTCCAGAATATAGTAAAAATATTTTTAAATTAAATTATAAAACAGTATTTTAAAGATTGTTTACTGTAATAAAATTTTAAAAAATCAAGATGCATTCCGACTGGTTTCACTGTATCGTATTCAGAAATTTCAAAATATCTTCAGAAGTTGTGGAAGAAAGTAGTTTAATAAATATACATGGCACATGACAAAAATCGATGTTTCAAAATAAAATGTCCATGAATGTCCAATAATTAAATATAATAATTGACAAATATAAATTTTGTAAATTTTTTATAACAAAATAAAATTTACAAAAATTTATTATAGTTAGTAATAATTGCTTACCTGCATAGCCAAATGTTTTTATTATTTTGTATGGATCTCCTGAAATGTCGTACCAAGATTCATCAGGAGCATGATTTTTCGTTAGGAAATTCTCTAATTCCTTTTGCGACATGATGTCAGGAAATAGTGAAGAGCAAATTTTGCTATTTTCGTCGTAGAATGCCCAAGCACATTTGATTATTTCCACTTTTAGATCCTCGAATTGGACAATTGCGAACTGTGGATTTTTGTTTGCCTCCATATTCATAATTTTTTCTCACTTTGTATAAAAATAACGATTATTATTATTTTTATTGATATAAAATTATACTATAAAAATAGTAATTTATTGAGAATGCAAATGCAACAGGTTTTCCACATGCTTTAATTTTAAGGTTATAAGTAACAATAATTTGCGAAGCAATAATTTTCATAATAAATGTAGATTATAAATACCTATATTAGTAGCAAATATAGTAAACAGCACAATTGTGCTGATATAAAAGTTATAGAAAAATGTATAATTCAACGATAACTATAAATTTCACTTCTAATTATAAAAAAGCACACCAATACCCCAAATGTAGACAATAGACTCTGTGAATTATTGTTGTGAAAAAAACTACTACGTCTTTCAAAAAGGAACATAAAGATTTGGCGGTAAAAAATTCTGATTTAAACAAACATTACATTTAGTAACAAATATTTATTCAAAAAGAAAAATGGTAGAATGAAGAATTTATTTTTACATGCACGTAATATTTCTGAAGTTGGACTTTTGATAAATTGTTAATATTTTGCTTATAAAAATATTAGAGCAACAATTTTCTACAGCCAAATCTATCTAATCCTTTTTGAGAGTTTGAGTTTCTCTTAGTAACTCCCCGTGGAGAGCACAAGCGGAGCACTATTATATGCGGAGGGTGTTCCGGTTTCCTCACTTCCGCTTAAAACTAGCCGACTAGTCCATTCATTATAATGACTATTTGTCATGTTTAAAACATTAAACTAACGTGCTCTCTACAAATGTAATTTAAAATTGTGTATTGAAAAATCAGTTGTATTCCTGTGGCTACGCTGTTTATTATATTTGCAGGTAATCATTGTTTCTATGTTTATAACCTACATAACCTAAAAATTTAAAACATGCTAAACATAATACAGATAATCTATAGAATTCGCATTTTTATACATACATTTTAATCATTTTATTATCTTATAATAAATATTGTATTAATGATAATTTTTAATAGAATCAAGTCATATATTCATTCACAGAATGGAAACAATTGTAATGAAAGGATCACAGCGTCCGCAATTCGCAGTCATTCAATTTGACGACAACAAGATCGACATAATTAGAAGTGAATGGGCATTTTACGATGAAGAAGGTAAAATTTCATCTGCGTTATTTCCTGATGTCATATTAAAAAAAGAATTAGAGAGTATATTGAAAAATAATGACACACCAGATAAATCATGGTAATTCGACCCTAAATTTGCTCAAATGACTGGTACGTATATTATAATCATAGAGTTAGTTTCCAAATAAAATAAGATTAAATATTTATCATTTGGAGTTTATAAAACAATGATAATGTTAAAAGTTTTCTTTTTAAGACTACCAAATAATAAATGAATTATTTATTCTTACACTAACACAATGATTAAATGTAATCTAGGTATATCTTTCTTTTTAAGGGGTTACACCACCTTGAACGCCTGAAAATTGGAGGGTATTTCAAGAATTAATTTTGACAAAACTATTAAAAATACAACTTTTTGTTATTTATTATATTGAAGTTCATATATTTTACTAAAAAAAAATTATTAATTGATGAAAAAATTTTGAAAAATGGCGAAGATACAGGTAGTCGCGCAACCCACTTTCCTTAGCGCACGGCCGGGCGGTGTACATCCTGCACAACACAATTTTTATCTGAAACCCAAAAACAAAAATTTTTTTTAAACTATATTAAATTACCTAGAGCATGACGTAGCCGTTTTTTAAAAAAAAAAATTTTGAGCAAATGGGAGCACTTTGAAAAAAAAAATTTTTTTTGGGTATGAAATTTCTGTTTTAAAAATGTATAACTTTTTCAAAAAAAATTATTTCGAAAAAATCCTACGTCATGCTTTAGAGAATGTTATAGAGAAGCTGTGTTCAAATTTTGAAGAGAATCGGTCGAGTAGTTTTTGAGAAATCATGTACACCGCTCCAAAAAATGTAGTTTTGAGAAAAACGCAAAAGAAGATAAAAAAGTAATTTAAGGTATTAAAACTCGGAAATTTTCAACTTACCAATTAATCAGCGATACCGGGCCCATAATATTCATCGCCAAGAGTTGCCCGAATGTCCTCGGATTCTTTTTGTTTGGCTCGTTTAAGTTTTCTCGCCTCTTTTGTAGACTCCTGCGCTCTCAGATTGGCGATAGTGATCCTTGTCGCGTCACAATTTTCGCACATTTGCAGTGCATTCGGCCCTATTTTTAAATTTAATAATTGCATTATTAAAAGGACGCTTGTATATCCGTCGTTGAAAATACTGCTGGCAATATTTGCTGCGATTTCCACAATCCTAGCACCACTAGACGTGACTTTTGGCGCGAGGGCCCAAATCATGGAATTTAAACTTTCGTTGTTATTTTGGGTATAACCACCTAAACAACGTTCTAATAATTCGTCGGCACTTAATTTCTCGTACACTGGTTTTATTGCATTTTGAACATCAACATCAAGAGGAGGTTTGTGGTTGTAATTATTTAATGTACCACACGCTTTCGCCTTTTGCCAAGTGCACCACGAATCTTTTCCGGCAGGACAGAGATGATGTTGCGGTTTTTTGTCACTTGAAATTTTATGAAAAAAAGTCGCCCAAATAGCGTTTTTCATTTTTCTAATGCAATCAGAATGTCGTCGAATCGCCAGGCCGTAAAACACAGTTAATTCGTCTATTAGTTTAGCAGTCAGTTTTCCTCTTCCACCAAGACCTTTATTTTCCTTTTTTACTTTCCGCAAATGTGTGCCCATTCTTTTTTGCACATGGCCAATGCATTCCTTTTTATTTACAGTACTATCTCCGTATGGAGCTTCCTGTTTTTCAGATGAAACTGCATTTCTCATTGATAATTCGCAAACAGTCTTCGCAGCAACATGTACATTCGACACTATTTTGTCGTAAAAAGACTGAAAGATTGGTTTCGGTAAGTCCATTATCCCACAAAATTTTTCAATTCCTGCTAATCCTACACCAATCATTGTAAATGCTAAGACAATTCTTCTGTTCACATCATATGCTTTATTATCTATAAGAGGAGATGAATAGGCAAAAACTGGTTCACACGACACACACGATATTTTCAATTTGAATCCGAGGCCCCGATTTGACACTTCGGTAAATGTGACTTTTCCGTCACATTTTTTACTCTTGACAACATCACTAATAACAGAGAAAACTGATAAAAAGTTTAAAATGCGATATCCGAAAGACGCATCAATTTCAATATCCGGGTTATTTGAGGTTAGAAGTTTTCGTGCCGACGTACTTGTACTCTCTTCTTCTTGCTCCATTTCATATCGATTTGGAGGGCCCGATCTTCTTCTTTTTCTAGAAGGACGCCCGAGAGATTCTCTGTTTCCTTTTTTATCCCCATGCGTTACTTTAGACATTTTAGCGAATCTAGCGAAAAAAAATTTTAAAATGTCTTTATTCGGTTGTTTCGCGCAACAGAATGACAGTTTTCGTTTCTGACAGGCAGGTGCAAAATAGGAAGAGGGGAGGCGAGGGGATTTTTTGGGAAGGGATATACACCTGGAGGAGATATTCTAAGGAACTTCGGAAATCACAACAAAGCCCTCAGAACGATTCAACGAGCTAAGGTTAGTGGGAAGCGCCAGACAGCTTAAGCCGGTAACTCGGACTACCTGCAGCGCTCACTTCTAATGGCTGTAAAATCCACAAATGATGAGATATTTTTAAACCCGACGTCTTAAAATGACCGTAAGAACATAGGCATTGAAATTATGTAAAAAAAATCGATTTTTTTTAAATTTCAGGGTGGTGTAACCCCTTAAATATGATGAAATGACATTGACCTACAACTTTTGATATATTTTTGTATCAAAGAAAATAGTATAATATTTTTGAATACTTTAGTTTCTAGATACTGCTTTTTTATATTAATAAAATAAGAGTTTTACTCTTATTTTATTAATATAAAAATGTAGTATCAGTATATTATTGATAAGAATATATAATATATATGACAACACCAGTGATTGAACACTCAGCAAGTAAATGGAGATACATTTATTTAAGGATGTTTGTTTCATAATTTTTGTACAAATAAAAGAAACCTTTAAACAATATTATCATTTTTATGCTATAATTATAATAGATTTATATTTGCTAATTCATAAACCCTACTCATTTTCATTTTTTTTAATAAGTATATTTATATAACTCAGTAAAAATATATTTGTAGAAAAAATGGACGTCATAAATAGTTCAGAAGAAAGCAAAATGAGAGAAATTAAGTTTTTGCAATATCAAACAATCAAAAAATTATAATCTATTATAATTTGATCAAAATATATGCCTGGTTGTTTCCCGGTTTTCCAGATTGGTAGATAAACTGTTAAATGTATTGATAGAAACGAAAACCCATCGAAGACGGGTACGACAGCTAGTATATATATATCCATATATATAAAACAACATTCTTAATAAACATTGACATATTATTTAATTTAACTTCTTAATTTGTTTTTTTCATTTAGCCCATTCGATGATAATGGCTTTGAGCAAACCGATACTACACATCTTGGCGATCTAAACACCAAGTCTGATTTAACTCATCAAAAAATTCAAAAGAAAACAAAGGTGAGTAAAAGTATTTTTTGCTATACAGATCCATTCATAAATGAAGTATCGCTTCAAGGATGGAAGAAAGATTGTTGTGGTTTTTTTAAGATCACTAGCAAGAAAGGCAATACACGGAGAGACTTTCAGTAACAATATATCCTTTATTGAATATCATTATGTAAAATGAAACTTAAAGATTTAGGGATAATCGAAGTATATTCAAAAAAATTCTATGTGGTTTCATATTTTAATTTAATTGTAAAAATTTAATGCCTAATATTTCAAAGCTGGTGTCTCTTAGAAGGTAGAATCGATAGTACAAAATTTGAATTTTATTATTTTTATAATTATAAAAAGTTTTATTTATTTAATACGAATTGAGATTTATTTGATACTATAAAATAAAGTATTCAGATCTAATAAATAATTATTTGGTTCAAATAAATATTTATTGGATAAAATAGACAATTAAACCATATAATTGAGTCAAATAATTTTTATTTGATTCAATTAAATTTTTTTTCAGTGTAAAAGAACCACTATTCAGTGGTTTCTCTAAAACAACAGAACTAAATTTTTCCTCATAACCTGATTACATTTTAACTTTAAGGTGACGAGGTTACGGAAAAATACACTGTTCAGTTGTTCTTCTAAAACAACCGAACATTCTTCTAAGTCAAAAAAGTTTTGTTTTTAATAGAGGTATCGAATTTATATTTAATATTTCGAAACTTTTTTTTACTGTTTTTACGTTCCTTTAAGTTCAATAGTGTTTTATGTTTTTTTTAGTTGTAACAAATATAATAAACAACATATTCTTTTTTAGACCTTGGAGAGTTTATTAGCAGCAATTTCTATTTCTTATTATTTAGCTTTTTACAATGTTAAACAAAATTTATCTATTCTTTAAAAACACTCTGAGGATGGTACTCAAGTTATACAAAAACGTCAGTGACTGTAAAGATTTGTAATTAAATTGATCGTTTGACGAAAGCAATTAATAATATTTTATTATTCTCTCTAAATTAATACTATGATATAAAAAACTTTTAGATTTTATTATACTCATTTTTCAAATACATTTTGATACATTATTTTTTCCATTGTAGACGCAGTCTAAAAACACAAAATAAAAAAACATTTAATATACTTTTATTTATAATAAAGAAAAACAAAACAGCGGCCATCATTTTATCTTTTGAATAAGCGCGCCACATGCGGCCATCTTTCCACCTTGGTCAATCAAGTGCAAAATAGCAATATACATTTTTCGAGTTGAACGAATTCTATTCGATTGTTCAAAATTGTGGGTTTACAAATTGTTTCAATACATTTTGCTCCAAAATATAGATTTTTAGAAATATTTAAAAAGGTCATATTTTAGGCACACTA
Source organism: Leptopilina drosophilae (assembly GCA_032873175.1). Lineage (NCBI taxonomy): Eukaryota > Metazoa > Arthropoda > Insecta > Hymenoptera > Figitidae > Leptopilina > Leptopilina drosophilae. The sequence continues at coordinate 15,063,704 of CM065478.1, forward strand.
ATACAATATGAATAGTTTGGTTGGAGAAGTGGGCTTAAATTTCGAAAAAAATGTCTTACATAATTTATAAATGTTTTTTTTATATTTTCTGAAATTAAAATGCTTTTAGTAAATTAATGTTAAAAATTTTGTATTTTTAAAATTGCTGTTTGTAGGTGATAACGTGCAATGAAACAGCAAAGCTCGAAAGCATTTCCAGCGAACAGAAAAGATTTCAAACATATCACATGAATGAGTGTACAAAGAAAAGCAAACTGGTCAATATTATGTCTCCAATGGAGTCAGATAAGGTAAACAAATTTATCATTCATTATTTCAAAAATTAAGCAAAAAAAATTGAATATTTTTAAAAAAATTTTATTCTAATTAAGATACAAATCTACGTCTAGAAAAACATTCGTTTAAAACAAAGAAGTCATTTTTTGAATAAAAGATTATATTTGATTGAATTGAAGAAAAATCTCTTTACTATTCCAAAAAAAATTAGAATGCCTTAAATTGAAAACATTTTTTTATATTTGATATCTTCAATAAAAAGAAAACTTTCTTTAAATCAAAGAAAAAGACGACAATATTCAAAATGAGGAGCTGTATCGTAGAATTCGCTTGACGCTTTTTCTCGAGCGTCGAGCGAGTTCTTCGATACAGCTCCTCAAACAATAATTTGTTTCATACTTTAATTATAAATCAAAAAACATTTTAGCTTCCTTGGCTAAGCGGAATGCGTGTTTCGCTTGTATTCTTGAGGTTTACGATTGAATTTCCCGTTGTAATAAAAAATAATATCTTCTCATGTGATTAGAATGTAAAAAACAAGATAATTATTTTTTTTAATTTTTGTTATTAAAATGAAAATTTATTTCTTTGATTCAAAGAAAAGATTTCATAAAATGAAAGATATTTTAGGTTCAAACTTTTTAAACGAAACATTCGGATTTTGTTTCTTGATGCTCTCAGTTTAATTAAGGGAAGTGTGCCGGTTGTGGGCACCGTTGTTTTTTTGACTCCTAACATTTGACCAAGTAAATATTATACAAATATTAGAGGTGTGAAAAATCCTGAATTCGGGAAATAAATATAACTTGGAAATATTCAAGTTCAAATACTCGAAAATATCGGGTACCCGATACATCGAGAAAGCTCGAGCTCAGCCCGACCTGACCCAAAAAATATTCGGCCTGACCCGACCCGACTCGTAATACTTAAATCAGTAGAGTCTGCTTGTTCTCCAAGTTTACGTGCCGCCCACAACCGGCACACTTCCCTTATTTTGATTTAAATACATGAGGTATTATAATATTTAAGAGCGTTCGATGGTACAAGAATGGTACTGTCTAATTTAAATGACGTGCAATTGGTAAAAAATCATTTTCAAACGGATTTCGATCTACGTAGATTTCATATTTTGAATTAATTATAAAAATTCACTGACTAAGACGATATAGTGCAAAATTTGAATCTTTATTGATTTTATAATTATAAAATTTATAAAAAGTTTCATTTATTTATAATACCAATTGACATTTATTTGAATTCAAAACTGCTTTGTTTTGATACAAAAAAATTTTGTATTCGGACTAAATAATTAATTATTTGACGCATTTAAAGGGATATTAGCCTCAATTAAAAAATTAATTATCATAAATATTTGAAACAAATAAATATTTAGTTACTTCAAAAAATTATTTTATTGATGCAAATAAATATCTATTTGAATTAAAAACCATGCATTATTGAATCAAATAATTTTCATAATTGATTTAAAGCAATATTTATTAGATCCAATTATTACATTTATTTAATTTAAGTAATTCGTATTTGGTACAGATAAATATTTATTTCATACTATCTAATAAAGTACTCAGATCTAATAAATATTTACTTGGTTCAAATAAATATTTATTGGATAATAGACAATTAAACCATTTAATTCAGCAAAAAAGAAATTTTTTTCGTGTAATAGATTATAAGATATTATTTTGAAAAAATGTTATAGTCCTACGAAGAAAATAACTATGGTCTGCAAGGAGAAAACTTCGGTTTACAATCACCAATAAATACGGAAGTAATTGAATCTGATTCAGCTGAAACAATCAATTTCGAACTAGAAAATGATTTCGATTCCATTGAAGAACATTTATCTATCAAGAATATTCCTATGAAGGTGAAACTTAAAATATTTTATATATAGAATGAGGATTAAGTAAGTGACATGATGCATTTATCTGTAGATTTGTATATATTGTATATACTAACTTTAGTATTTTAAAAAATAAAAAACTTTGAAGACTTTAACATCAGACAACATACTAATATGTATAGGGCAGACTAGGTGCTGTTTTTACAGTGTGCAATTGTTCCAAATGGAATATCTCAGAAACATTTAATTATAGAGATGGGGTTCTAAAGGAAAAAATGTTTAATTTTTATATATGAACTTGTTGCAATATGTTTAAAAATTATATGCAAGCTTTACAAGTAAAAAAAATAGTCACATTGGTTTTAAGAGGCCAAAAGTAAATATTTCTCTGGTTTTTATGTTTTAAATAATTAATAGATCTTTATACTTAACAAAATACATTTTTTAATATCAATTTTATGATGATTAAGCTTTAAAAAACTCCTTTGGTTGTCAACATATGGGTGATTTTTCGCAAACTGCACAGAAAAACTGTTGGTAGAACAGTTCCACTATTGACCGTCGTGCAGCGCTATTTTACGAGTTGATCTCTTAAACTTGACTACCAATGGCGTCAGTAAGCGGCTGCTTGACAAATAGTGTAGCAGCTCTATTAGAAAGAAAAGTACAGTCGGGCCGCAGAACTGCACGGTACCCCAGAAATAACCCCTCCACCTGATTTCAAAATGTACGCTGACGAACTCATCCCCACTATCTAATTCTCTGGACTGTACTTGCATACTTATCCTCTGTAATTGTTTCTCATTTTTTAATTTTAAAATATATATGGCTCTGATTTTAGTAGCGCTACCGTACATTATGGAGTACTTAAAGACTAAAGCCACCGTACAGTTCGGCGACAGCATACAGTTTGAAAGCGTTCACACCAGGCTCCTGAGAATTTTAGGTTTCATAAAAAATGAGCGCAAAATCTGTACCTAGGGTTTTATTTGTGTCTGTTTAGAGTGTCAAAATCCATTTAGAACAAAATCCTAGCTGATCGGTTTTGCTAGATATTCAAGATTAACCATATAATTTTTTTGATACGTCTAAATTTCTGTTAAATTTGACGTATTTTTAAACTACAGGTCAAAAGGGGTCCTTAATATAGACCGTTGCGATAAGAAGGCCCAATAAGAGCACCATGAAGGGTTGTTACTATGAGTAAACATTTATATCAATTCTAATCTATTTTTCCAAACAAAGTCAAAAGTAGGCACCATAGAATTATGATTTTTTCATTTATTATTTTTATTACGAGCCTTTTTGACCTATATAGGTCAAAAATGCTCCTAATAAAAATAATAAATGAAAAAACTTTTCTTTTTGACCTATATAGGTAAAAAATATGTCAAATTTAACACAAATTTTGATATATCGTAAAAGCCCTTTTTGGACCCTTTTGACCTGAAGGTAAAAAAATTAGTCAAATTTGACCTAAATTTTGATGTTATGTAACAAGCTGATGAATCGATTCACAATATCTGTTTAAAACATTTTTGCAGTCGATATGAAATTAATGCTATTAATGATCGACGATATTTGTCCAAATTGAATAAATCATTAGATGAATTCTCCTCTCAACATATTTAAATTAAAGTTTGTTTAGTTAAAATTCATCATTTTTATATGTGTGTATTCCAAGAACAAAACTGTTTAATATATCAGTGGACGTCCACATAAAAAGGACCAATTTGGTTGGTTTATTGTCAATCTAAAGATTTTAACGAGTCGAATCATGTGGTTTTCATTCATTTATCGTTAATTTAAGTGTTTGATTTGATTGGTTCTTCAGAAAAAATAAATTTGCCTTTTCTTCGAAAAGGGCCCATTTTGTTTTTCACCTTTAAGGTGTCCTGGACATTCTAAACTTTAAAATTTTATAACTCATCGAATTTTTCACCAAAAATGTTGTAAGATAGATCAAAATTTTCTAAATTTTGCAAGGAATTCGATCAAAAAGATAAATCCAATAGTGACAGAATGGGTCCATTTCATGTGAACGTCCGCATATTAAAAAGTTAACTTTATTTTGCTCTGATATGATTAAACTTGAATATCTAGCAAACCCGATCAGCTAGGATTTTGTTCTAAACGGATTTCGACACTCTGAACAGACACAAATAAAACCCAACTTACAGATTTTGCGTTCATTTTTATGAAACCTAAAATGCTCAGAAGCTTGGTGTGCGTTCACTTCGGAGGCCCGACTTGGCTTGCGTAAAAAGGAGAGTAACTCTCCCAAAAATTAAGTAAGTTGTTCGTTTCTTTTTAACACATCAGTTCACCGTATTAACCGAACAGTTTTTCAGTGTGTGATATATTTGTCCCTAGCGTATTTTAACTGCATATTAATGAATTAACGATCTGCTTCTTGTAAATTATATTTGGGACTCATTATTCTAAGTGGTCCCACAAAAAAGTTGTTCATTTTTACCCATACCAATGTAATTACTTTAAACAGTCATAAAATGTCACTATCGTGGCATATCCTCTAACCAGTTTTTATAACTTTCCCTCTGTTTTTAAAAAACAATTATTGAAAAAGCAAAAGTGTGCTCGTATAATTTTGAATATGATTAGTCTCATTGAATTTATACGTATTATTTTATATTATATTGATTATTCTTTGTTTACAAAATGTCATCAACCTTTGTCCTCAAATTTTTGAGATTTTTACAATTACTATCTTTTTGAGTTTGTATATTAACAATATTGAAAATAATATGGCAACTACAACTAATTTTGTATCAGGAGAATATAACAAATAAGTGTAAATAAAATATTAATGGTTTTAAAGACATATGAAAGTAATATCTTTTAGTAAAGTGAAAAATTGTTGTTGTCAAAAATTATGGTGTCACTACCGTGGTATTCTGTTTTCAGAAGTAAAAATTTTTTTAAATAAAAGTTATACTTCCCTGAGATAGACAAAGTTAGCAACATTTTAAATTATTTTGTGGAACTTTTTGAAAATAAAATGGTTGTGCGTAATATACAAAACAAACTGAAAATCTCACGACTGTGACACTTCATGGATGTAATACCTTTATAAAATTTATTCTTGTAAATTAAGTTTTAATAAATACATTTAGAAGTAAAAAATGATAAAATAAATAGTTTTCATGGTAATGTGGCTTAACTAAACCTATTGTTTAATGATAACGGGTTATAAATAATTTAATTAAATTTTATTCTTTATTATTTTTTGCATTAATTTAATTACTTATTATTGTAAAATAGCCTTAAATTATTTTTAATACATAAATATTTTACATTTCCTACTTCTTAAGTGCAAAATTTTATACAATGTTTCTCTAAACATTGTGTTGTCACTAGCATGGCAGCACCAATCGACTAATTCCATAATATCTTTGAAAATTTTACCTTTGTAGTAGAATCACTTTTACTACTTATTACACTAAGAAATACAAGTGGAATATAGTTATTACCAATTTGTTATTCGAAACTTTAAAGAATATAAATTTAGCACATGAAATATCACAGTTTGCAGAGAGTCACCCATATAGTGCATACTTTTTTAGTAAAGTGATTTATTGTAAAAAAATGTACCTGTGTGCAGTTGTTACAAGTGACAAAAAACGGATACTTTTTTCTAAATTCAGACAATTTGTTTAAGGGCATGTCCAAGTTGTGAAATGTAAACAAACAAAAATGTAAACAAACCAAGCACTAAAATCACATTTCGGAAACAGCCTATTCTCCCACAAAAATTAACATTGGACAGCTTTTTTCATAAAAATGATAAATTAGTGTGTCAAAATTTCCAATGAAATAATTTTTGAGTGTGATCAATAAATAGCAATTAGTAAAATAACTAATTCAAGTGACCTGTAAAATAGCATTTTTGACGCGTCGCGAAAAATAAACTGTTTGAGTATATCAACCGCACTGACGATGAAGAAGTCTCGTATCAGCGATTGGACCTTCAACATGTGGAAGGGGAAATTTTTCCCTTTCCTTCTTGAAATTACAATGGAGAGGGTAAAAACTTCTTCATCGTCCGTGCGCTTGATATAGTCAAACAGTTTATTTTTCGCAACGTGCCAAAAATGCTATTTTCAGTTAATTTTAATTCGTTATTTTAGTAATTGCTTTTTATTCCTCCTGGTAAAAAATTATTTCATTGGAAACTTTGACACTCTAATGAATCATTTCCTTTATGAAAATGAAAAAATTTTAATTTTTGTGAGAGAAAAGGCTGTACGAAAAATGTGATTTTAATGCATTCTTAGTACGGTCTGCGCATGCGAAAAGAGAAGCAGAGTCTCAGGTCGCGAAAAATTAAAGTGTTCGAGTATATCAACCGCACGGACGATGAAGAAGTTTTTACCCTTTCTCCTTGCAATTTCATGGAGGAAAGGGAAAAATTTCCCTTTCCACATGCTGAAGGTCCAATCGCTAATATGAGACTTCTTCATCGTCAGTGCTGTTGATATACTCAAACAGTTTATTTTTCGCGACACGTCAAAAATGCTATTTTACAGGTCATTTGAATCAGTTATTTTACTAACTGCTATTTATTGATCACACTCAAAAATTATTTCATTGGAAATTTTGACACACTAATTTATCATTTTTATGAAAAAAGCTGTCCAATGTTAATTTTTGTGGGAGAAAAGGCTGTTTCCGAAATGTGATTTTAGTGCTTGGTTTGTTTACATTTTTGTTTGTTTATATTTCACAACTTGGACTTACCCTTAAAATGTAAAATATTTCTTCAAAAATGTAACCCAGGTGCAAAAGACCAATGCTGACTATGGTTTGAAGCTTGACTGAGTCTTGAAAGTCCAACGTGGGTAAAACAAAGTTGAAGCAGTCTTTATATCACTGTCACTGAACATTGCTTCAGCACGGGACACCAATGTTCGTCCCATACTCGATTCAAGGTTCGGTCAATCTTCGTGAGTGAAGCTTGAATATCTTATTTTAATTCAAGCTTCAGTCAATCTTGATACAATATTCAGTTTATTTATTTCAGTGTGCACTGAGAACAACATTGAATATAAATATTTATAAATTATTTAATATTTAAAAATTTTTTATGATAATTTTTTATATTATTTAAAAATTATTATTATTATTGAAAAATTTGAATAATATAATAATTATAACAATATAATATAATAAGTATTATTATTATTATTTAAAACAATAATAATATAATTAACATTAAGATATCAATTGGTAAATAAATATTAATATTTATTTAATATAATATTTATATTAATTATACAAGATTCAAATAAATAAAGTTAAATTAAGTATATATTTTTTTGCACAGTGTCTTATTATTATTTTTAAAGTTCAAGAGTTTCGTTTATCTGAAAAATTTTTAGTAATCAAAAACTTCACAGAGAAAAACATGTCCATTGGGATGTAATAAATATTTATATAATAAATATTTACACTAGGATTAACTGATTAGTAAATGTTATCAAAAAAGTATTTTTTGTCAAACCTGCGCGACGAAACATAAATAACCTTGAAACTTAACATTGACAACTAAAGTGTTTAACGTATGTGTTGCGTTGGCAATGCTGAGTCGCAAGTTTATTTGTGTTTCGTCGCGCACGTTTGACAAAAAATAGTTTTTTGATAATATTTACTAAACAGTTTATCGTAGTGTAAAACTACTAGGCCTAGGTATAAATATTTATTGCACCCTAATAGACATTTTTTTCTCTGTGAAATTTTTTATCACTAAAATTTTTTTAGATAAACGAAACTTTTGAATTAGAAAATAATTTGACAATGCATAAAAAAAGTAATATATAGGGGAGAATCCTGCAGTACCGTCACCTTAAGGTTTATTTAAAATTAGAAAAGGACAGCTTCACTTGCATGTTAAATATTTATTGATATGTTTTTAGAACGTCATAAGCTATCAATAAAAAATATAATACCATTTTGTTGAGTAATAATTAATTTAAACAATAGAATTTTAAAAGACTCAAAAATCAGTCTTGAAAAATTTGGCCTCCAGTACCGGCCAGTATAAATGTTAGCAGTTAAACAAAAGGCAATAGACGCAAATATTGGTTTGAAAGCTCCAATATGTTGGGACAAGCATCATGAACAATTCTCACATTGTATTCAATCTTCTTCATGAGATTAAAGGACAACTTGTCTTTTCCTGATCTGCAGCTTGACGTGCACTCATTATAATTTTTAACAACTTCTTTACAGCTTTCTTCATATTGTCAGGATCCCGGGTGCCATTTTTTCTTCGTCTCTTCATCATTTTCATTGCTTGACCCTCAATCAATCACACTAATTGAGCGTTTCGCTGCAATAATCGGTTGCGCGCTCGGCTAGTCGCTATAAAGATTTCAGACGTTCAAAATGTGAAAGAAGTGACAATTTAAAATTTGTATTTTTAAAATATACAACCTTTGTAACGCGAATTTGGTTAATATTAATAACCTGCATCTATCGGTTACTACGAAAACTCTAAACCCTCAACACGACTTTAACTCTCTCTTAACACTCTCTCGACAATCTCGGGGGTGCTTCAGTTGAGACGAACGACCGTTGCTCGACGTCGAGATTTGCAATCCTCGAAGAAGGAAATGAGACCTACCCACGCTGAGAAACAAACCAACGACGCTATTCCTCTCGAACTATGCTGGCGATATCAAAGACTCTACACTGGGTTAACTTAATAAAAAAAACAATTAAACACTTTCACAATTTATTTTGAGTAACTTATCGCCAAAATTAACACACTAATTATTACTCGCGTTTGCTTGATTTTAAATGACTCAATGTGACATAGGTCTACTTTGAAGGGCTTCCGTGAAGGAACTGAACTTTTGCAAATTTGGAAAAACGGTTGCCGGCCGGCTTCTTCGCGATCTCTTGTCTCTCTCGCTCCAATGGTGAAAATCCTCGCAACGATCTCCGTCCCTCCAATGGGCCTGACACCTGTAGGAATAGAATCGGGGAAAACGCCGAAATTCGGGACTTTTCGTCTAACCATGCGCAACGACAAGTGCAAAACGAAATCACGAAGGAAATCGTCGACGCTGACAACCCATCATAACCCCAAAATAATAAAACAAAATCAACCTAAATTATTATTACACAGTAACGAAACTCATCGTTACACCTTGTAGAAAATAAAGAGACCCATATTTTTTTCTTCGAGATTTTTTTATACGACAAAAACTTAAAATAATAAATGCAAAAAAGCTCGCGACCAATTATTGCAGCGAAACGCTCAATTTTTATGAAAAAACTCATGATTTTTCTAAATTCGACCTCAAAATTACCAAAGAAAAGCTTTTTAAGTTTCTTCATTTTTGATAGAATTTTAGAGCTGCCATCTTCATGGCACTGTCACGTATTATTTACATCGAGCCAAAAATTATGAATACAAGCTGTGAATAAAATGCTTCTAGTTAAATAAATAATCGATATAAAGGTCAATCATATGGCCTCTTAAAACTAGATAATATACCTTTGATTTAATCGTATAGCCAAACAAATTTGAGTTTAAACTCTAATCACTGTAACTGATTTTATCAAAATTGTCACAACTGCACGTAGTATATGTTGTCATGATTTCTACCATTGTTTTAGTAAATTAACTGCATAAAATTTTCAATATACGATATTTAATAGGGTTATTTAAATATTAACCAAAAATTAAAATTAATTATTATACTATATATTATTATATTTTTTATTTTCACTGGCAGGGCGTTCCAAATGGCCCAGACTGCAAAAACACCGAAATGGCGCACAGTGGGGCCAAATGTAGTTTTTGTATCAAAATCAGTCTAGAGGTCACAATTTTCATTTAAATTGACAACTTTTTTTTCTAAATCTTCGTTACTAACCTATCGATAGCCTATCGATTCCTCGAGGCTAATTTTTAAATTTTTATTTATTTATATTTATTTGTTTATAACAAAGTATGAAAATATCGATAAGTTGATATAAAACAAAGTTTTTGACATTTAAAAAATTGTTAAGTACATTAGAAATTATATTTTAGTATTCCTGAAGTAATAAAAATTATTTATACACACTTTTATTAAATAAACAAAGCACTAATTAATTAACTTTTGAAAAAAGAACATATATTTGAAAAAATTTAATTTGTAGTAGGGGTTTTGAAGGTACACACCTCAGGAATATTTACCACCAAAAACTTTGATGAATTTGCAAAGCGTTTCTTTTTGACAAACATGTTTTCTCAAAATGAGCCTGTGGGTCAAACCGGACCGTTTTCGGTGGGGCAAACCGGCCATAGGATATTTCCATTGAGTTAAAGTTTCATAAAAATTATTTTTAAATAAAATGTTTCTTTCATTAAAATATTTACTTACAATGAAAAATAATTGTCTTCCCATGAGAGTTGAACTCTTTAATATTGTTTCTCTATTAATGACAAACATTTTTATTTTTTTATTAAAAAAATTTAAATAATTAGAATTTAATCCCGAATAATTATTTTCATTACTATAAGCATTGTTTAGATGATTCTTTATGCTTTTTATTATTGTAGATTATGTAAATGTAATATTAAAAATAAAAAACCAAACGGTCCGGTTTGCCCCATGGGGGGTCCGGTTTACCCCAGGGGGTGGGGCAAATCGGACCGTTTGCAAAATTTTTTAAAGTTAACACAGCAACTGAACAATAAAAGATGAAGTTTAGGTGTCTCTGGGAAAAAGTTGCGCAATTAAATGATCTTTCAAACAAGCCCTCAAAAAATAAAATCGGTTGATTTGTTTAGTCACAAGAGTAAAAAAACCGTTAGGGTGTCCGGTTTGCCCCACTCTCCCCTATATTTCTTCGAGTTTTTTACCCAAAATTTAATGGGTAATTAACTTATAAAAAATTAGTATTAATTTCATAAATTTTCAAATTGTTTAAACAATTTCTTATTGTTAATTATATTTTTTTTGACATTTAACCAAAAAAATTCTAATTTTTTTACATTTAATAAGTTAATTACTTATTAAATTTTGGGTAAAAAACTCGAAGAAATATACTAAAAATTAAATTTTTTCAATTGTGTTCTTTTTTCAAAAGTTAATTAATTAGTGCTTTGTTTATTTAATAAAAGTGTATATAAATAATTTTTATTACTTCAGGAATACTAAAATATGATTTCTAATGTACTTAATAATTTTTAAATGTCAATAACTTTGTTTTATATCAACTTATCGATATTTTAATACTTTGTTATAAACAAATAAATATAAATAAACAAAAATTAAAAAATCTGCCTCGAGGAATCGATAGGCAATTTAGTAACGAAGATTTAGAAAAAAAAGTTGTCAATTTAAATGAAAATTGTGACCTCTAGACTGATTTTGATACAAAAACTACATTTGGCCCCACTGTGTGGCGTTCCTAATAAAACTTTATTTTTAAAGTGTGTACATTACTTTTAACTACTACAAAGCAATATTTCTATAGGCGTTCTACTTTTTTTCAATTTTGCAAAATAAAATTCGTGCTTTTTACTAAAAAAAGATATTATTGTGATAATTTTGTTCCCTAATGTCTAGACTATAGAAATATTGCTTTGTAGTAGTTAAAAGTAGTGTACATACTTAAAAAATAAAGTTTTATTAGGAACGCCATTTCGGTGTTTTTGTCAGTCTGAGCCTCGGCGCGTGTAACGCCCTGCCAGTGAAGTGGTTAATATATTTAATAGGGTACAAAATAAATATATGTAGATAGATATAATATATAGATATAAAAACTCGAATTATGACATTTACATAAAAAAATCGCTGAATCTATGAAATAAAGTTACCAAAAAACGTGCTTTTGAAGGTTATCAGTGTTTTTTCGCTATTACCTGACGTACTAGAAACTTCTATATAGTCTTAAACTAAAGGTTATATCCTACACAACAAGACCCATATCCGTAAAACGACAAAAATTACTAATCGAATGTCAGATTTTCAGAATTTTCAAACTAAAAAATGTCGGACTTAATATGGCGAACGAATCTTTTAAAAATCGATCCAATTAACCTAAAACTTTATACTCAGATATGGTATTAAAAGAATGGATGATTATTGAATAACAATGGTCAACAAAAAATAACATTTTTCTTATTCACCGCGATCAGACTAAAATATTTTTATTGCATTTTCATCGCTGAACATGAATCTGACTTCAAAAAGTCCCCATCACGTGGAGATTTTGAGAAAAATGGTTTCAAAGTTTCAAAAAACCCTGTTTTTTAGCTTTTTCGATCACGTGTAGAAAATAATGTCGAGGTGCTAAGAGTCTTTAATTAGGCTTCAAATTAACCTTGAACTGTCAACTAAATGACACAAATCGAAAAAACCGTGACAATAAATAACAATAAGTAGAGAAAATAAATAAGTGCGCCTTTGTGTATCGCACTATATGAGTGCAAGTAGAGTGCGCGCGCTCATAAAATATTGTGTCAATAAAAATTTATGATTGATTCTCGGTTTTTTTTATTTGAGTCATTTAGTTGACACGTCAAGATTTAATTGAAGCCTAATTAAAGACTCCTAGCACCAGGGCATTATTTTCTACACGTGATCGAAAAAGCTCAAAAACAGGGTTTTTGAGACTTTGAAACCATTTTTCTCAAAATCTCGACGAGATGGGGACTTTTTGAGGTCAGATTCATGTTCAGCGATGAAAATCCAATAAAATATACTAGTCTGATCGGTGAATAAGAAAAAATTTATTTTTTGTTGACCATTGGATCAACAAAAAATAAATTTTGTTGACTTGTTACTTATTTATTCAATAAATTACGGAATTATCAAAACTTAAAATAACAATACAAATCAAACGGCTACTAATTTTTCAAAATCATTAATTCTTAACGGAAGTATTTTTTATCTCGTGAAAGGACAAAGTTATAAGAGTTTTACGACAGCACTGCAAGTGGCTTTTTTGTATACCACCTGGTGGGGTGAAAAAGCCACCTCGCGATTTTAGCAATATATGTTATCAATTTTGGTATTTTTTTACTTTTCCTTTATGTATATGACAAATAGTCTTAAGTTAAACATATTTTGTTATTGAATTAATTTTAATTTTTATCAAACGAAATTTACAATGCATTGAATCAAAATTATTATGTTTAAATCAAACATAATTTTTGGTTGACTGTATGACTAAGATAATGATGTTTGATTTAAATATATTGTTTTCTTAGTGAAAATGTTATTTTATTTTTTTTTATAATAGTTATTGCTAAATGAATTTTTTGCAACTTTTTAAACCAAAATTTATTTCTTCTAACTGAATAAACGGATTGAAATAAATCAAGCTTGAATATTATGGGGATAAGATATACTTTCTTTTAAAATTTGAGACTTTTTAAAGAGTTTATTTTTGAATAATTATTTAACAAATTTGTTATAAACAAATTTTATTTGATTTTCTGCGCCTTTGAAATATTTGATAAAAATTTCAACATAATTAAAACTATTAGAAATCAAAATGTATAGTGGAACAAGACTATACTTAGTTTTTAATCAATTTTATGGTTACATAAATGTTAACTGGAGAGTATTTTGTTTATTTCGTAGATGCAAACAATGTTTTAATTCAGAAAAACATCAAACTCGCATCTCCGCTGCAATATAATTTTGATTGTAACTTTTCAAAAATTGTTCCTCGAATAAATCTTTTCAACAAATTTTGACTTCTTATAGTTTTAATTTTATGTTGCACGGAGAGAAAAATCAGCCTTTTACAGTATAGAAAAATTTACATTTAACGCACAGAACTTTTATATGCCACATAGGCGTAAAATTTGAGTAATTTTAGTACAACGTAATGCCTATTTACCAGGAAACTTTTCAATGCTAATAAAGTTTGTCAATATAGCCTTTTATTGTATACTTATTATACTTAAAATTCAGCGACGCTACGCTGAAATTTCACGTAACATCGTCCTACTACGATTGCAGAAGTTCTATGCTTTTTCGGTATTAGACTCTTGCAACTAGCGATTAGGCAATATTCTGGCAATTTAAAAAGCCACTTTAATAATATAGGTGAATATATATAAAAGTTAAGCGCGCAACAAATAAAAATATGCCTGGTAGGCGTGGCCTAATCACCAGATGCAAGAGTCTAATACTGAAAAAGCATAGAACTTCTGCAATCATAGTAGGACGATGTTACGTGCAATCTCCGCGTGGCGTCGTTGCTATTAAACCACACTTTTCATACTATAGAAGCATATGTACTACGGATATTTAGTACGGAAAAATATTACGCTAAAAATTCTCAATTCTTTGCTCCATTGGCTAGAAAAGTTTATACAAAAGTAGTAGCAGTCTATTTCATGCTATAAAGTCTTGATTTTTCTTTCCGTGTGGAATTTAAAAAAAATTTAAAAGACGCAGAACATTAAAAAAATTATTTTTTTATAAAATTAAATAATTATTCAAAAATAAACTCTTTAAGAAGTCTCTAATTCTAAACGAAAGTATAATTATTTTATCCCCTTTATTATATCCCCGCTTGATTCATTTAAATCGGTTCATTCATTTAGAAGAAATACAATTTTGTTTAAAAACTTGCAAGAAATTTAATTTTCCGTAACTTTTATAAAAAAATATTTTTATTCCTGTTTTTTAGTAAACACATTCCTAAAGTTAAATAGAAATGTTTTTTTCAGCATTTCGATTTAAAAAATATACTTTTTATTTTTAGGAAAAATTTCACAAATTCTAACCAAAGTAATTCGAATTTGCTAAAAATATTGCTAAATATTCCATACTAGAAATTGATTTTTTCTGAACCTTTTTGAGAAATGAGCATATTGACCCAAAATTTTCTTTATTTTCTTCATTCGATTGTTGAACTACCCCACTATTGCTATTTTTTGTAGCGAAAAATACTATTAGTAATTATTGCAGTATTCACTTTCAAAAATTGCATTAGGAATTTTAATTTTTATATCGTCATTGTAATTTTCATTAAATTTTGTATTACTTTTTACATTCAGTATGTTGTAAATATTATTTGTAGAAATTTTAAAGTTTTACTTTTTATCATTTTGCTCGAAAAAGTAGTAATCCGTATCGCTACTACGCACACCTGAGTGTGTGATCACGTCACTACTGTCATGCGCAGCGATCGTAATATATTAAGGTTATATATTGTTATAATAATCATTTATGCTAATACTCTCAAAGTTCTATATTTCAAAATGTGCAATTTTAGTTTTACATTAAATTATTTATAACATTTATTGAAATAATTCTTTTTTATTTTGTACAAAATGAGAATAAGAAATGTAAGAATAATAATCTAATAATTTAATAATTAAAATAAATAATTTTAAATTAAATATCCCTTATTATTATTATTATTATTACAGTAATATTATTGTAATATTTTAATATAAAATTACAGTAATCTTACGGTAAATTTTTCAAAGCAAAATTAATTTAACATTCCAGTACTATTGCTCGAGCATGTAAGGTAGTTTTACGTTTTTCTATTATGGTAATATTACAGAGTAATGTTAAGATAAAATTTGAATAATTTTATAATTTAGAAAAAACATTTCACCAAGCTGGACTCGAAACCTGAACCTTGTGTACAGCAAGCAAGAGTCTTACCAGTGAGCTAATCTTACTTGAACTTATTGAACACAAGGTTCATGGTTCGAGTCCAGACTTGGTGAAATGTTTTATTTCTAAAATAGAAAATTATTCTAATTTTATCTGTATATTATATTAATATTACAATAAGATCACAGTGTAATATTACCTTAATATTGTGAGGTAATATTACCTTAATATTCCGATTAATTTACCGTAATTGTACAACATAATATTACCTCCAGGTGGACATTTTGATATTCCAGTAAGATCACTATAATATTACAGTGCAGATTACAAATCTTCAGTGTAATATTACAGTGATGTCAGTATAATTTTACGTGCTGTTTGGGAACTATTTTGCAATTTTTCTATAAGCGTGTAATATTAAAGTAATGTTACTGTCATGTTACAGTAATATTAATGGATAAAATTACCCATCAGACAGTTAAAAAAAGTATTAAATTTTTTTTTTAAATTTAAATACAATAGTAAAATTTAATATGACTATAATATTACTGTAATGTTACGTTTATATATGGGAAAGGGATATATGCGTGTAACTGATATTTTGTTTCATAGCGTTTGCTTTTTCGAGTAAAAACTAAACATCTATACAAAGTAGTAATAATTGTTCTGATATATAATAAAAGTTGCTTCGCTCAAAATATTAATTGCTCGAGACATTTTAAATATTACTCGGCTTTTAATAACATTTATTAATTTTATTAATAACATTTTAATTTAACATTTATTTAATAACATTTATTATTTTTAATAACATAAATTCAAGAACCGGTTAGACGCTCGGACGACACGCGCAACTGCCAGTCAGTGAGCAGTGTGCTCCTCTGGACTCCTCACTGCTACCCGACTGGTACTAGTGCGTGTCGTCCGAGTGTCCGACCGGTTCTTAAATTGGAAGCCTTAATTGTTGATCTGAGTCAAAATACGTAAAGTGTACCAGCACAAAATAAACAATGTTCTCAACGGTTTAGAAAGTTCTTTCAAATTCTATTGGAAAAAGAATTTTATAAAGATTCAATACCCGTTTCCAAATTTCATGAGCCGCAATTAGGAAAGAAGAAGCTACATTTTTTCTGGCGGGCGGCACGTTCTTTTTACCGCGCGGCACGTTAACTGACAGCGCGTCCACAGTGTCACAGTGCTTTTACAATTTACTGCTCAAAATTGTCTACAGACTACAATTTTTAACCGATTTGAGTGTTCTTTGTTTTAAATTAAAAGGGAATAAATTCTTAAGACATCTATCAAGGCCAATTTTTCAGTTTTTAATTGTTTATAATTTTTTATTTAATCAAAGTTAACAAATTAATACAATTTTAAAAAAAATGTAATTACTTCTTTCCTAATTACGACTCACAAAATTTGGAAATGGTTATTGAATCTTTATAAAATTCTCATTCCAATAGAATTTGAACGAACTTTCGAAAATGTTGAGAACATTGTTTATTTTGCAATTAAACAATTAATTTTGCAATAACATTTAGTAATTTTTAACAATAAGTAAAAATAAAATAATAATAATAATAAAATCCTTTGAACTGTTTAGTAAACTCATAATGAATCTTGAATTTTATGTGTTTCAATACAATTCAGTATATTTCAAATTTGCTGGTACACTTCACGTATTTTGACTCACCTATATTCAGTAGCTTATAAGTCCGAAAATATTGAGTTTAGGAAAAAGTTGTCAAAGAATGAAAGTTTTGAATTTATTTCGACTTTCAAGAAATGTAAACAAAAATTTTTTTATAAAAAAATTAAGTTTTCCTTTTAAAATAAACGTTTATTTTTGGATTCCAGTACTGCACATGTTCTAAATCAGTTTATATTAATATAATATAACCTACAGGTAAAAAAATTAATTTGTTTATTAAAAAAATTTTTCTTTTACATTTCTTAAAAGTCAAAATAAAACTAAAACTTTCATTCATTGCCAACTTTTTCCTAAACTCAATATTTTCAGACTTACAAAATATAGGGAACATATATATATATATATATATATATATATATATATATATATGTAAGTAGAAATATTTTTATTTTATAATTAGAAAATTAATACTTTAAAATTAACTGCAAGTAAGTAAAAATAAAATATCAATATTTAAAATAATAATTAAATCTTAATTTATGAACAAATAGAAATGTTGAATAACAAATATTTCAAAGCAAACAAATAATTTTTAAAAAGAAAATAAAAAAAATTATTATTTACATGCACATGTATATTCACACATAAATTCACAACACATACATATATGGGTAATTTTCATGTAACTGTAATACTTGGCGGCGTCACAGAAAATACATTCAAAATAAAAAATTTTTGCTTGGGTTCACAGGTATATATAAAACCTATTCGCAACCACAAATATGTGCAAATAGATATTATATTTTTTGATAAATTGCAGAATTCCCTTCAAAATTTCAGCTCCGTGGCGTGTCCGTTTTTTAAAACTTTAAGTTAAAATTCAGAAATTTTATTGAAAACGATGAAACTGAAAACGAGAATTTTTGTAATATGAATTATGTATATAGGTGAACAATTTCTACATATAATGCATCTTCTAATACTTCTTATAAAATTATAAAATGTAAAATAGTTTTGTCCACAAATTTTTTCAATTTTGTAATAAGATATTTTTCCCTATAATTTAACTTTTTATTGCACATTTTAATGTTAACTGAGAATTAAAATCTAAAATAAGATCCATTAGCAACAAATATCAGTAAAAAAAGGTTTAAAATTTTCAAGTTCTACACTTAAAAACAATTTTTTTTGTAAAAATGTGAAGTTCACAAAAAAAGTGGTCAGTACCGTGGTATTACTATTCTTTTAATGTAAACACTCTCTATGGTAATTATTACGATTTTTTTGAAGATTATATTAGAAACAAATTATCTGCCAAAAGAAAAGATTTATTTTGCAAAAATGTGGGAATTAGGTTAGTTTAAATGTCAAATGTCAGCTCCGTGGTGTCACATAAAATGTCAGTTCCGTGGCGCCTGTGGCGTACAGTGTAAAGGTGCAAATTCATGGATCAACAGTTGCTACAACAACACATATTACAGAAGAGGACAGACATAGTTGTGTCCTTTTATATTTCAGTGCTTTGGCAACCGTTGACTTATTAAAAAACACCTTAATATTCGAAAAAACACGTCTTTATAATAACCAAGCAGAAGCACAGTTCAATTACTGTTGATTGTAACGCTCTTATTTGAGAATACTTTTCTACAATTAGTTTTATGCGCTAATTTCATAATGTTATGTCAAGCTGATAGTAAATAGTAAATATTTTTGCTGGGGCTATTTTGTGCATTAAAATGCATTTTTTAACTCAGTGATTTGTTTAAATTCAGAATTAAAAGAAAATCAACTTTTGCATATACACTCAGATGCATTAATGCTGTCCTTCCGGTTTGACGGTATTTTGCAAAGTCGTATGAATTCTATCAAAATGTTTTTAGTTCATGACATATGAGAACATTCGCATGTCACGAACTAAAAATATTTGATAGAAATGACACGACTTTTCAAAATTCCTTTAAACCGGAAGCACAGCATTAATGCATCTGAGTGTATGTTATACTTCCTTCTGAAGGTTTCCTATGAGTTAGTCAATGAAATAAATTTTTTTGTCGGAGTTGTAGTCATTAAAAGTTGTTCCAAAAATAGACCCCGGGATGGAGCTACTTTGTGTATTGAAATTTGTGTTTTTATAATGTTACATAAACATTTTTTTGATACTTTCTTATTCATTAAATCTTTTGTGTAGATATTTCAGAGTAAATTAAAAAAGAATGAGATATTAAACAAAAAATTTTGTAAATATTATACAACAAAATGTAAAATAAAATACTAAGATTTTGCTAAAATCATGATTTATTAAAAATTAACAACCTTTCTTCAAATCTTATGTTACTCTGAAAATAAATAACACTTTTTCTTTTTAAATATACATTTTACAATAATACATTATGATAATTATAAAACTATCATTTAAACACATGTAAATAACTTTAAATCATCATTTTAATAGAAGCTTTTTTAAACGTTTTGAATATGATATTTTTTAAAAACTTGAAATTAATATTTTAAGGTTAAATGAATAACAATTTAATATCTAATACACTTTTTCAGTTATTTTAAGAGAAACGAAAGAAATAGTTTTAAGACTAATTTGAAAAACTTATATAAATATTAAAGTTAATTTTTTGTCGTTATGTTGCTCACCGGTTGAAGTTTTAATCGTTTTAAGGATTTTAATTAACTTATTTTTGGTTTTTTGACAAAGAAGTTCTTTTTAATAATTTTATTTATTAAATACCTGGCGTACATAAAGTAGCCCCAGTTGACGGCAGTATTATTCAATGCATAGGGTGGTCAGCTCCGTGGCAGCCAATTTTCGAAAATTTGTTATAATTTTTTTATAATTATAGCTGTAGTAAAACCATTCAAATGACAACTATATTATGCCCTAATGATGAGGAAAAGTGATATTTAACATTAAAAAAACAAAATTTTTTTCTTTTAAAAATGATCTTGAAATTGCACAGTTACGTGAAAATCACCCATATATATTTAAATAAAATTTTTTTCATTTATATTATCAATGGAGATGCTATTTAATAATTTACAACGACGCTAGTATTTTAATAAATTTAAGAGTTTTTAGCAGGAACGTTCACGAAAAATTCGTGTCGTGTCCGTGTCAAGGCACGAAACAAAGTTCGTTTAGTAATTTGTGTTGTGTCAAGGCACGATCCAAAGTTCACTCGGTAATTCGTGTCGTGTTTTAATCGACACAAATTACGCTCGCAAATTTTACAAAGTATTTTATGCGTGTCCTTAAAACGTGACACAAATAAAATTTTTAATTTGTGTCGTGTCTTGACTCGACACGAAATACCAATCGAACTTTGTGTCGTGACTCGACACAAAACGAATTACCAGTCGAACTTTGTGTCGTGCCTCGACATGACACGGACAGGACACGAATTTTCGTGTTTTTTCGTGCCCGTGTCGGTCCCTGGTTTTTAGCAAGCAAAATTTCGATATTTCAGAGTTAAATGTACAAAGTTTAATTATCAATAAAAGTTTAGACACAAAACGCGTTTTTATCATTTTTAAAGTACTTTAAAAAAACTATAGCCATCTCCCCCGGACTTACCCTACATAAAAATTGCAAAATTCAGTGCCTCCACCACTAACATAGTAACTCCATTTTACATAGCTTTTTTTATATAATTATATTTATGGCTATAATAGATATAGTTAGGGTAGAATTTAGTTAGTATAAAAGAGAAAGCGTAAAATGTTAATTTTTTCATGTCATAAGATTGTCATTGCCTGACTATATCCCAATTGCCTACAACTATAAACATTTTGACAGTTGTAAACTGTCAATCCTTTTCAGTCGTGGTCAATATACGAGGGCAAATGTAACATTAAAATTAAATAGTTAAGGAAGTGAATCTATCATTTGGAAATTATTACTAATATTAAAGTGAAAGAATTTATCAATCATCCGAATCAATCTCAAAATATTTCTTAAGCTCTTAAATTTCATATGTATCGACAGCACAGCCATCCTGAATACAGAAACCTGCTTTTCAGAAAATATTTTTTCGAAATTAATTAATAATTTAAAATTATCAAAGAACTCAGAAAAAATTGGTTAGCATGGTGGGATACGAGCCCACGACCTTTCTATTGCCGGTAGACTGCTCTGACCACTGAGCTACATGCACCCCAAGATTCTCCGAGTTCCTTGATTTTACTATACCTCCCTGCATTATTTCATGATAATGTAGGGAGTTTCTTGAAGATGATAAAACCTAATTTTTCAATTACATAGGCCAATTATAGTTAAGGAAGTGAATCTATCATTCGGAAATTATTACTAATATTAAAGTGAAAGAGCAGTCTACCGGCAATAGAAAGGTCGTGGGCTCGTATCCCACCATGCTAACCAATTTTTTCTGAGTTCTTTGATAATTTTAAATTATTAATTAATTTCGAAAAAATATTTTCTGAAAAGCAGGTTTCTGTATTCAGGATGGCTGTGCTGTCGATACATATGAAATTTAAGAGCTTAAGAAATATTTTGAGATTGATTCGGATGATTGATAAATTCTTTCACTTTAATATTAGTAATAATTTCCGAATGATAGATTCACTTCCTTAACTATAATTGGCCTATGTAATTGAAAAATTAGGTTTTATCATCTTCAAGAAACTCCCTACATTATCATGAAATAATGCAGGGAGGTATAGTAAAATCAAGGAACTCGGAGAATCTTGGGGTGCATGTAGCTCAGTGGTCAGAGCAGTCTACCGGCAATAGAAAGGTCGTGGGCTCGTATCCCACCATACTAACCAATTTTTTCTGAGTTCTTTGATAATTTTAAATTATTAATTAATTTCGAAAAAATATTTTCTGAAAAGCAGGTTTCTGTATTCAGGATGGCTGTGCTGTCGATACATATGAAATTTAAGAGCTTAAGAAATATTTTGAGATTGATTCGGATGATTGATAAATTCTTTCACTTTAATATTATTAAAATTAAATGTTTTAAATATATGTCAACTTTCAGATGATTTTCAATGGTCTTCATCCTAAAACCTTTGCACATTAATATTATTATTTCTTTAGGTGGACGGAAATATATTCTCTTTACAATTGGAGGATCTAGCAAATGACACTGATGAATTTCATCAAAGCTATTTCGACACTTGTCCTTCAGAAAGTGAACACGGAGAATCCATTTTTTCTAAATTACATTCATTTTTAGAGAAGCCAGATTCGCATGAAACTGTGAAAGAACCAATTAATAAAAGTGCAGGAGAAATTGTTTTGATGGTTTTGCAGTTCGCTATAACATATGCACTTTCTCAAACTGCAGTAACACATCTTTTTCAGCTTATCAACTGCATGTTTGTATCACCCATCTTACCAAACACACGTTATCTAATAGATCAACTCTTCAACCCATCAAAAAATGCAACATTTCATGGAATGTGTCCGGATTGTGGTGCATATATTGGCATTTTCAATCGTTCAACTGCATGTTTGAAATGTCATATCTGTAATATTGACATTATAACAAAGAATTTAAACTATAATGACTTTTTTGTAAATTTTGACGTGGCATCTCAAATATCAGAATTAATTTCATCCAATAGCGACTATTACAATTATATTATGAAAGAAAGATCATCACAAAAACATGTCTTTAAAGACATTTATGACGAGCGTTTATATAGAGAGTTCCTTGCATATTTAAAACCATCGAAAAGAAAACAATATATGACCGTAAATTTCAACAGTGACGGTGCGCCGTTATTTCAAAGCTCGTCATATTCGATTTGGCAATCTACTTACAGATCAATGAACTCCCTTTCCATGTTCGTAGTAATGATTTAATTATTGCCGGTCTATGGTTTGGGAAGACCAAACCTAATATGGACATTTTTTAAACCCCTTTGTTGAAAATTTAAACAAATTCAATTCAAATGGAATTGTATGTAAAATAAATGGTCAAGAAATTCCGATTAAGGTTTACCCTTTAGTTTGCTGTGTTGACTCAATTGCGCGCGCACTGATGCAGGGTTTCACACAGTTTAATGGAAAATATGGATGTCCCTGGTATTATTGAAGGATTTACTCCTTACCCTTTACATATGTTTGCGGGAATCGGTAAACAATTTGCCAATATATGGTTTGGCAAAAAAAATAAATCCGCTGGTCTGGTTTCAAAAGATGATGTTAACAAAATCAATGGCCTCATGAAAGATCTAAAAGTTCCGTGTCAAATTGGTCGTTTATGTCGCACAATTGATGAAAGAGCATTTTGGAAGGCTAGAGAATGGGAAAACTGGATCTTGTACTACAGTATTCCCATTCTCCAATTTGTTATGAAGGATAAAGCTTTAATTAATCATTGGCTTCTCTTGGTTGAAGCACTTTACATTCTTCTCCAAGACAAAATCACTCTTTCTGATATTGATCACGCAGATATTTTACTACACCTATTTGTGTGTGACATAGAAACTTTGTATTCAAGAATGCAAATGACATTCAATGTTCACTAACTTTTACACTTGGCGAAAAGTGTACTAAACTGGGGTCCATTGTGGGCTCACACTACCTATGGTTTTGAAAGTGGAAATGGTGACTTATTAGACGTAATACACGCAGCGAAAGGGGTACATCACCAAGTATGCAGGCATATCGGGTTTAAGTTTAGCTTGTTAACAATTAAACAGAAAATTTACAAACATTGTTCTGCAAGTACAAGGAATTATATTGACCAGGTGTGTTTTTACTTAAGAAGGCTTGAGTTTCTTCACTTCTTTCCAATTCATCGATATGATTATATAATTCTTTTAATTTGTTTTTAGCACCTATAAAATTGGTACCATTGTCTGAATTAAGTGAAGTTACTTGTCCTCGTCTAGCAAAGAATCTTTTTAAAGCCGATAGAAATGCTTCTGTTGAAAGATCGCTTACCAATTCTACATGCACGGCTTTTGTGGAAAAACAGACGAACACCGCGACATACGTTTTAACTTTTGCTCGATTTCTAAAACGCGTTTCTTTAATAAAGAATGGACTACAGTAATCTACACCTGAGTGAGCAAATGTTCGGGAGTGAGAAGTTCGTTCTTTTGGCAGTGAACTCATAAAATAATCATTTTCTCGCGGTTTAACTCGAAAACATTCGACACATTTTCCAATTATATATCGCGTCATATTTTTGCCATCGATTGGCCAATAATTTTCTCGAACTTCATATAGAGTTGCGTTTAAACCTGCATGCAAGCGATTGACATGTTCGTTAAGAATATGAAGTTTTGTGACTTGGTGCCCTTTAGGTAAAACAATAGGATGTTTTTGAGCCTCATTTAAATCCGAATTATCAAGTCTCCCTCCCACTTTTAAAACATCTTGATCTAAAAACGGATTCAACTTATATAAATGACTTGAAGGATCGACTTGTTTGTCACATTTCAGATCTCGAATTTCTTTATAAAAAACTTCAGATTGAGTTAATTTCAAAATCTTAGTTAATGCTGCGTTTAATTCAAAGGGAGATAGGGGACCTATTACTCTCTTACTTCTGTCTTTTTGCATGAAGTTATGTCGAACGCGTAGACAATACGCAATTACGCGCTTCAATTTATCTATACTACTTTATTTTTCAAAAATGTTAACCCCTTTTACAACGACCTTTAATACTATCGATTGACAAGCGGCTTAAAACCATAGAGAATTTTTTAAAAAATTTGAAGGACTCTGCCCTCTAGAAAGAGAATCTTCTGGATTGTCATTTGTTGGAACATGATTTCATTGATTTGCTTGCGTGAATGTTTGTATCTCGGCGACTCGATTTGCTACAAATGTTTTTAAAATATGTGGCAATGAATTAATCCAATTAAGGACTATTGTGGAATCAGTCCAATATTTAATTTGTTCAAATTGTAGATGGAGAGCATTTTTAACCGCTTCACCGAGATGAACTAACAAATTTGCTGCGCACAATTCTAAAAGTGGTAAGGTCACGATTTTGAGGGGAGCGACTCGGGATTTTGCGCAAATCAAGGAAGTGTGATGATTTCCTTTTTTGTCTGTGCATCTAAGGTAAAAGTACGCTCCATATGCCTTTTCACTGGCATCTGAAAATACATGTAACTGTACGTTGACAGTATCTGGAACTGTGATACAACGTGGAATTCGTAATTGGTTAATCATTGGAAGATCTTTTTGAAATTCTAACCATCTGTCTTTAATGTCTGAGGGCACTACATCGTCCCAACCCAATTGTAATTTCCAATTATCTTGAATAAGTATTTTTGCAACAATAATAACGGGACCTAACAAACCTTGTGGATCGAACAACTTAGCAGTTTCCGATAAAATTATTCTTTTTGTACCTTTATCATTTTTTCCCAAATTTACTGTATAAAGAATAGAATCAGAATTTGCGTCCCAACGAAGGCCTAACGTTTTAATTGAATCTGTTAGATCTAGAATCATGTGCGAATTTGTAAAATTTTCTGAAACTCTTCTCAACAAGGTTTGAGAGTTTGAACCCCATTTTCTTAAATTAAAGCCTCCCCGTTTTAATATAGTGACTAGATCACCTTGAAGTTCTGAGGCGGCTTCCAAAGTTTCATCCCCTGTTAGACAATCGTCTACGTAAAAATTGTGTTAAATTACTTCAGCTGCTTTAGTGAAATTTTTTAATTCATTTTCTGTTAACTGTTTAAGCGTACGAGTGGCGAGAAATGGAGCACATGCTGTTCCAAAGGTTACTATATTTAATGTATAAGTTAAGATAGGTTCATTTGGATTACATCGCCAGAGAATTTTTTGAAATTGACGATCTTCAAAATTGACTTCGATTTGCCGATGCATTTGTTCAATATCGGCTGTTAAAGCATACTGAAATGTTCTGAAACGAGACACTATAGAAAATAAATCTTGTTGTATTGTTGGACCGACCATAAGTGTGTCAATAAGCGACAAACCAGAGGAAGTTTTGGCTGACGCGTCAAAAACACCACGAACTTTTGTTGTTAAACTGTTTTCTTTAACAACCGCTTGATGAGGAAGATAATATCCGATTTTTCGAACTGATTCATCCGGAATCAATGTCATGTGACCTAGATCTAAATAACTTTGGATACATGCTACATATTGCGATTTTAATTCAGGGTCATGAGCAAATTTACGTTCCAGCGCATAAAAGCGTTGTAAAGCTGTATTGCGTGAAGCACCAAGAAGTGATTTCTTTTCATTGAAAGGCAACTTAACTCTATAAGTGCCGGAATCTAAGCGTATCTTGTTTTGAGCAAGGTGTTCTTCGCATTCTTTCTCTTGTTTGGATAGAAACTTCTTAGATGAATTGTCTTTTCCTAATTCCCATAATAAAAACATTCTGCTCCTAACAACAAATCAATTTCAGACGATTTATAAAACTCAGGATCTGCCAAAATGACTTCATTTGGAATTGAAAATGAATTCTTGCTTAATGAGATTGAAGGTAAGTGAGATGAAATACTTTTAAAAACAAGAAACGTCAATTCATTCTGAATCTGACTTGTTCGAGAACGTGTCACGGTTGAAGCAAAGAAATTTATCTTTGTCTTCAAATTTTCGACGCCCTGCAGTTGAATATTCAATTTGTGTTTTTGAAGACCTAGTCGAGAAACGCACTTATCTGATATGGCATTGCATTGCGAAACACTATCTAAATCTACAATCTGCAGTGCGGTGGTTCGAATAAAATCAATTGTGGCAAATTGCCGCTTGTTTTACATTTTTATACCGATCGGTTGGGGACAAACCTAAAAATTTAGTGCATGCCGATAAAGCGTGGGCTCCTGAACAGAGAACGCAAGGAAATTGAGATGTTTTGGATTTTTCTGCAGTGGTAGATGTTAAACAAGTATGAGGTAAACGCGAGATATTTCGAGAGTTCTTTTCTTGGTTAAAAGGAGTCTTTTTCTGAAAATTATGTTTATTTGAGTTATAAGTTGACTCGATGATAGCGCGACGTTCTAAAAATTCTGTCATGTTTTTCATGGACGGCTTTTCAACACTTGCCATTGCTTCTTCCCACTTTTCAATCGTATAATTATTTAGTTTTTGCCTGATTATAAAAATAAGCAAAGTATCCCAATGTTTGACTGGTTGTTCTAAGACCTCAAGTGCCCTGATTCTTTTTTGAACGTTATCTAATAAAGATTGAATGGAAAACTCTTTTGTCACAAATGGAATGTCAAATAATTCCTTTAAATGTGTATCTACAATAAACTTTTTATTATTATATCGCTGTTTGAGAAGATCCCACCCGACTGTATAATTTTCCGTCGAGGATTCTAACGAAGCAATTACCTCTGCTGCTTCGCCTTTTAAACAAGCTTTTAAATAGTGACATTTTTGAATAGTTGGAATGGATGAGTTATCATGACACATTGATTTAAAAGAATCATGAAAGCACAACCATGTGTCAAATGATCCGTTAAATGTTGGTGCTTCCAACTTAGGAAGGTGGAAGGTGGACATATGCCTAGAACTTTCACCCCTTGCCTCGCTCCCTGTGAGCGTAGGTTCGCCAGATAAACTCGCGGAATCATTATTTAATTTTTGTTGATAGTTTTTTATTAAACTGCTAATTATATAAAACCGGTTTTCAAGGTAACACGTTCTGATTCACGTAATGCTACATTTTCTGGAATTTATCTGCAATTGCTTCTATTTGACTTTGTGTTTCGTTAAATTTATCCCACAATGCTAAATGAGTTGTTAATCTACCGTCTAAATCTAGGCATTCTAAATCAGTTTGCGAATTTATCGTCTTTAAACAATTTTCCGCGCGAGTGAGTTGGCTTTTTATAGTGGCACGTGTGGTTATTAATCCCGAAAGTTCTTTAGACATGATTTTTACTTTTGTCTATTGAATCAAAGCATAAACTGGAAAGGATAGAAAAA
Organism: Leptopilina drosophilae; assembly: GCA_032873175.1. Lineage (NCBI taxonomy): Eukaryota > Metazoa > Arthropoda > Insecta > Hymenoptera > Figitidae > Leptopilina > Leptopilina drosophilae. The sequence continues at coordinate 15,092,017 of CM065478.1, forward strand.
GAATTGGTAGTTCTCGAGACTTACTCTTTTGATGATGTCGAACTTCCTTCCTGAAGTCCTCGTTGTTTGAATTATTGAATTGATGACGTCGTTTTCTGCTTGGCAACGTCACACGTGGATTAGCCTGAAAGCTCTTTCCTTGGATGAGAGATACGATAAATAATTTGCTTTTGGCTTCCGATGGTGGTCTGATCTACTTCTCAAATTTCAGTTTTTGCTTCTAACTTTTAAATGTTCTTATGTAAAAACTCTTTACACAAATGTTTGTATTGTACACGAAAAAGTAAAATTGTTCACGTCGTTTCTTTAAAATCTTAAGCGACTGTCTTTCGCCGTTTTAAAATCACGGAATTTGAATTAGTTCACTTTGTTGCATTGAAATTGCAAATATGTTTTACACCGTTTTGAAATCACAGAGTTAAACATCGTCGCTTGGGGGCAGCAACATGCCGACTCAGCTAAACGTTGAAAAAGATGCCGTTTCAGAAAGAAAAGTGAAAAACATGCCATTTCGCGAAAGCGCTGGAAACATACCTTCTTCAAACGAACGGTAAAGAACATGCCTTTTCAACCGTTAATATTTAATATTCATATTATATTAATAATATTATATTAATTGTAAATAATTAATAATATTATATTTATTATAAACAATTAATGATTAATTAATTAATTTAATTAATTGATTAATTTATAATTATTAATATTATTATGTTAATTATTTATTTATTTAATATTATATTTAATATTAACAATTGAAAAGGCATGTTCTTCACCGTTCGTTTGAAGAAGGTATGTTTCTCAGCGCTTTCGCGAAACGGCATGTTTTTCACTTTTCTTTTTGAAACGGCATCTTTTTCACCGTTTAGTTGAGTCGGCATGTTGCTGTCCCCAAGCGGCGACATGCACTTTTGATTGTTTTAAAATCACAAATGTTACTTTTGTCACTTTTGTTTATTACATTTGTCACAAAATAAAGAGTTTAGACTGAGAAATAGTGTTTCGCGAAATGATCAGGTTTATTATTTTTCACTAAACATCCGCGACTCGAAGGACCATGTTTTGTATCGAATTTTAATACCGATTTAGTGTCTATTACTGACATAAAGAAAAATTTGTTAACTTAATTTTGAGGTTAATTTAGCCTTTTATTTTTGCAATAAATGAAGAGTTGTTACTGTATTTAACAATGTTTATTAACAAAAGATTCTAAGTATACATAATGATGTGTCTTGCTTTAAAGTCGGAAGACAGGCATCTGACAGGTCGTTTTTTCCTAGCCTCATTTGAGGTCCTAAGGGTGAGAGAGGGGTTAAAATTCTTAATTTAATTAAGCGATTCTTCTTCCTTGATTGGTACAAATTTGGAAAAACCCAAAAAGGTGGAGTGCACAATTTTCCACGACCAAAAACTGGTAGGGTAGAGATTTGAGAGGTCTGCGCGATACCTGGTCATTTTTCGAGCTAAGTGTCTAATAAACCAATAAAAAAAGGTTATCGCTTGAGGTACTGTTCCTTTCATCCGTATTTCGACAACATAAAATTACAGATGTTTTTTTTCTTTTACACATTTTAAAACAACCTTGTGTAGTATACCTTATTTTCTCAATTTGACATTTTTACTTTTGTCTGTACAACGCTAAGAGCAAACGTTGTTTTATTTTTTTAGTTTTTTTCTACACTTTTCTGAATTTTTTCTTATGGAAATTGTGAGGAAATCGTGCAATATTATCAAATATTAAGTCTTGGGTTTTGAAGGTACACACCTCAGGAATATTTACCACCAAAAACTTTAAAGAATTTGCAAAGCGATTCTTTTTGACAAACATTAATTCTCAAAATGGGCCTGTGGAGCGAAGCGGACCGTTTTCGGTAGGGCAAAATAGCCATAGGATATTTCCATTCAATTAAAGTTTCATAAAAATTATTTTGAAATAAAATGTTTCTTTTATTAAAATATTTACTTACAATTAAAAATAATTGTCTTCCATTGAGAATTGTTCCCTTTAATATTGTTTCTCTGATAATGACAAACATTTTTATTTTTTTATTAAAAAAATCTTTATTTAATTAAAATTCAATCCCGAATTATTATTTCCATTACTACAACCATTGTTTACATGATTCTTTATGTTTTTTATTATTGTAGATTATGTAAATGCAATATTATAAATAAAAAACCAAACGGTCCGGTTTGCTTCACTCTCCCCTAATTATATATGTATATTATTTATTTTATTTATTACTCTCTCCTCGCACAAGCCACAGGGTTCGAGGCAAAAATTCCACTACAAAAATCCTTACATTTAACTTTTTAACATTAATCTAATATAAAATCTAAACCTATCTGCCAAGTGCCTGGGTTTCCGTTTCCAGCTTCTTTGTGCCTAAATTGGCTTCATCAATTATAACTAATCAATAACTTTACGTTCCCACCCTCGCTCTACTTTTTTCTATTAATTTCATTCATTTCCACACATCTATCTATAACATGCTCCCGGTCTTCAATTTCAAATGTACACACTCTGTACAATCTTTCATCTTCACTCATCCAATAATTACACTCATTCATTCCCTTTTCCATTCTGAACCTTAATACTCTATTCCTTTTCCCTTTATCCCTTATTTTAATCAAAAATTTTGGTAACCCTTCTTCCTTGACCATCTTGTACCACCTGTTATATTTGGACTCTCTAATTTTTTTTCCACCTATTTTCCTTGTCCTTCTTACTCCACTTCCCAATTATTTTCCGTTTTCCTCTCTCTCCTATCTCCCCCAATGCTCTCCCTCTTTCCCTTTCCCAAATAGTCATACTTTTGACCCCTTTTACCTCCTTCCTTTTAATAAGTTCCTAACATCTTCTCGCTAGCTCACTTCCATTTCTATCCGCAAACTTTCTTTCCAATCCAATCGCTCTTTTTCTCTGCCTCACTACCATTTTCTCCCTCTCGACTTACTCTCTTAGCATGAACGCCGGACAACTTTGATTCAACCCTATTGTCTTGTAACACTAGCATATCAAGCATCCACACTCTTCTTCTCCAATCATTCTTAAACCTCCTCACACCTATGCTCCACACTTTTTCCATAACCTTTCCTGCTTTTTACACTCTTATTTGCACATTCAAGTTTTGTTTCCCGTTAAACTGAAGCCAGTATCCGACGGCGTGGTCGAATTGCGTAAGGCGGTCAAAAGAGGACCGAAAATTTTCCGAATTGCGGAAGGCGGTAAGTTAAAGGGCCCCATTACTCCTCCGTTCCTTCTTTCCCCTTCTACTCTGCAGTCGGTTTCAGGAGTTGCTAGAAAGGCGGGAGGATACAGCGGTTTTCCCTCAAGTATAGACGATTGAGAAAGGGGTTTCCCTGTCTCACACTTTTTCCTTCACACTTTGTACAGGCTTAGGACTGTCAGCATTTGACCGAAATTAGCAATTCATATTAATTAGCTGGCGTGTTTAAAAAAATGGGTGTATACAGTAAATCTATGTATATTTATGTATAATATATATATATATATATATATATATATATATATATATATATATATATATATATATACATTTTTTGTATTCACCATTTTTTTCTAAAATTGATAGTTTTCGAGAAAAATGCAAAAAACCATGAAATTCCATAAAATGTGGTTAAAATATACTCTCACCTAAAAGGACATCTAATTATAAAAAAATAAAGTCTTATAATGTTTTTTGGTGCGTAATTACGAAAATCATAGTAAAAATAGTCGAATAGTTCAGCTTCATAGTAAAAACCATAAAAAACACCATAAAAGTCTGATTTTTTGCATTTAACTCGTAAAAAACGCAAAAATTTCAAAAAATGTTATATACAAATATTGACTTTCTAGTTGGTACTAGAAGGTACTTAGAACCCAGAACCAATCCCCCTTACAACAAAAAAAAAAATTTTTGACAGGTGTCCCTTGAAGAGACCACTCAGAGGCGGGCGAAACCCGCCGCACCTAGTTCCGCTTCACGTTTAGAGAGAAGTCCTCTTGCTTTTCTATGTAGAAAGGGAGTCAAATTGACTTTCTAGTTGGTACTAGAAGGTACTTAGAACCCAGAACCAATCCCCTTTACAACAAAAAAAAAAATTTTGACAGGTGTCCCTTGAAGAGACCACTCAGAGGCGGGCGAAGCCCGCCGCACCTAGTTCCGCTTTTCTACAGTCATGGCAAAAGAGTGGGAGAAGGGCTTGAGATTTGACCATTTTACGCAACTCGGAAAAATAAAAGAAGACCCTTTCCGCAATTCGGAAAATATTTGACCATTTTACGCAATTCGACCCCAGCCGTATCCGAGATAACAAAACTCATTCACTTCATCTATGCTACTTCCATCCAACTTCCATACTTCTTTCTGACACTTTCTTTTCTTTCCAAACCTCATCAATTTTGTTTTTCCCACATTTATACATATGTCTTTTTCTCTAACATACTTTCAAATTCATTCAAAATTAATTTCATTCCTCTCTCATTATCTACCATTAACACTCCCTTTTTCGTCCTTCTCCGAACACAATTTCTCTTTCCTTCTCTACCACTTCTCCATGCTCTTCTTTAACTATCCACTTTTTCCCATTAATCCATAAACATTGCCTTCCCCATTTTACCAAACTTCCTTTTTCCTTCTCTTCCTACGCGTTTCTTCCCTTATGTGCACTTCCACTCCAATATCTTTAATTATTTTTTCCACTTCTACTTTAACCTTACCGCGTTCCAATTTGAATTAACAATGAATTGTCAGTTCTCGACTAAAGCTTTCAATTTATCGTTGATTTTTTATGTATAACCTACAATAAATATTAAAACATAAATATTATTTTATATTAGATAATCTATAGATTATGTTTTAAAAAAACTCTTATGGACTTAGTGAATTTTTTATGTTTTCATTTTAATATTTAGTTAACTAATTATTATTAATCATAATTATTATCGACATATAAATTAATGTTTTATTTTTAACACTAAAAAATCATTTATTATAAATAATTATTATATACAAATTTTTATAAAGCTGAAGTTTGAACCCAGCTATCAGCAAGCACTTAATTGTCCAAAATTTGATATTGGTTTTAAACAAAAAAATATTAAACTTTAAAATTTAATATCTAAAAGTAAGTGGGTGCTGACAACTAGATGCCAGTTTCAGCTTCATGTAATTAAAAAATAGATATTCATTTTATCGATTCATATATGTATGTATTTACAAATCAGTGTTTAACATTTATTCTGAATTACCACCAGGAGGTAAATTGAAAGTAGTCTCCACAGAAGATTACCGCGTCTCAGAACTTGTTGAGTTTGCTCGACCTCTTTCAGGAAACCATATTCGTACTTATTCGGCCTGTACCCACACTACCGGAGTTGGACATCCTGTTTCTAGACTCTTTGAGCAAATGACACAAAATATTAAAAAATTTGAGGTTATGAAATTAGTTACTCGCAATATTATATTGTAGGTGATAAAAAATAACTTATATTTTTAATATAAATATTAACTTAGTTTAAAAATGAACAAAAAAATAATAAGTTGTTAAAATTAAAAGTAATTTTACAAAATATGGGCTATTTAATGGTTTCGAATAAAAAAAACTAAAATGAAATACAAATTCCTCAGATTAAATTTCTAACAAGCCCTTTATTTGAACTTCGGCGCAAACCGCTGACAACATACAAGCAACTGAAAATTACTGATGCCTAAAAAACCCAGATGAAGGAGAATAACGATTACAACAAATTTCAGGAACTTTGCGCGCCCTTTTATTACACCTTCTTGAATCGCCTAAAGGTCAAAGATTTTGGTGGGAGTATGAAAGACCTGGGAACACCATTGAAAGTGTTTTCTTTATTATTTCCCTTCCATTGGAGCTGGTGAACCTTTATAATTGATTTATCTGGCGAGGGAACATGAATCTTAAAGATAGCGCCTTAGTTGTCTTAGGAGAAGGTCCCGAGTGAATCCTAATCCCTGGCTTCTCCAAGCGAGACGATAATCATATAGTGCGGGTCAATGTGGAAGTTGTGAGATCTATGTAATCCTCCACTTCCCCCGGTTGGAGAACAATTGAAGGACCACTTCCCGAAATAAATTCGCCACCTTCCAAATTCATTCTTCCAGAAAGCTTTCCATCTTTCGTCTCCACGATGGGTCGAGGTAAAACATCAATTTCTGTTTGTGTTCCCTTCACGTCGTCTTCTCCACGTTCTTCTCTTGCTTCTTCAAGGGCAAAGCCCCGCAAGCCCTACCATACACCAGCTAAGAGAACTGACCCGGAAATTTCAAACGACGAACAAGCTTCGAAAAGCGGTATACTTACTATCCCGTTGAAATCGTGTCGTAGGATTAATGAAAAAATTCTTTTTCTTTGAAGGATCGCTGGTAGTTCTTATAATAATTCAAGATAAAAGACGAAGCGGAGGTGAAATCTCCTTACAAGGCAGAATTCCAAATATCGGATTCGACAGTCACCGCAAGGAATAAAAACTCCCGTATTTAAATTCAGAGGATAATAACAAATAAAACAAGAAAATCAAAGTATTAATTACTTCACTTTTATTTACTGTTAATAATGAAATTTTTTCTCTACAAAGAAGGAACTCGCGAATAACTTTTAAAGGAAAAAACAAAGCGGTATTATTTACCACGGTGGCACGCGTGCACAATGCATATCTCATATGAGACCAAGTGCGTTACTATAGATCAGACCCCCTGAGGTACGCTTGCACGTACGACAAAGAGGTGCCCGCCGCAGTAGCGTCGCGTGCTCGCGGGGGGTCTCGTCTCAACTCAGGTGCGTACCTAAGTCGGGGTGCCGTGAAAAAATTTCCTTCTTTCTATTTCGCAAGAGTGAGAATATTAAAATTTCTTAATTTCAATGCTTAATTTAATAGATAATCTATTTTAATAGATTATTGATAACAAAGTAAAATCTGTTAAAAATTTTTGCTAGTTGACAGGAAAAATAATTTACTTTTTTCATTTTACCGTTTCTTTTAAACAAAGTATTTACAAGAATTATTTTTTTTATTTCGCCCGTCTTCAGTAATAACATATTTTTACTGACAGACGAAATAAACTAATTGTCTTATTTTGCACGTCCTTTTTCCCATGCATTTTCACTGACAGAAGAAATAAGCTATTTCTCATATATTATAATAGCCACTTCGTTAGTATTATTATTCTTTTTAAGACTTCTGTATAAATGTACTTGTTTATAGTTTAGTAGAGAGAAATGATAAATTCGGTGAAATATATAATTTAATAATAAAATCATTAAAAAAGGATGTACATACTGAGATGTAACATTTGTTTTGAAGATATTGGAGGAATTAAATAATTGCAAAGATTAAGTTGCAGCGGAAATATTTATACTTTATATTATATACTTATATATATATATATATATATATATATATATATATATATATATATATATATATATATATATATATATATATATATATATATATATATTGTTACGTCAAAACAAGAAACCTTTTCAAAATATACCTAACGTTCCTCGTTTTAAATTAGTTTCAATAAAGAATCTAATTTGGGACGAGGATAAGTCAATGAGCCTACTAAATGTTGTGAGAGAATAATTTATTTAAAAACCAACAAGAAAGAAAAGTATTGACAAAAATAC
>CM065478.1:15099731-15323218 GCA_032873175.1 Leptopilina drosophilae
CTCATCGTTACACCTTGTAGAAAATAAAGAGACCCATATTTTTTTCTTCGAGATTTTTTTATACGACAAAAACTTAAAATAATAAATGCAAAAAAGCTCGCGACCGATTATTGCAGCGAAACGCTCAATTTTTATGAAAAAACTCATGATTTTTCTAAATTCGACCTCAAAATTACCAAAGAAAAGCTTTTTAAGTTTCTTCATTTTTGATAGAATTTTAGAGCTGCCATCTTCATGGCACTGTCACGTATTATTTACATCGAGCCAAAAATTATGAATACAAGCTGTGAATAAAATGCTTCTAGTTAAATAAATAATCGATATAAAGGTCAATCATATGGCCTCTTAAAACTAGATAATATACCTTTGATTTAATCGTATAGCCAAACAAATTTGAGTTTAAACTCTAATCACTGTAACTGATTTTATCAAAATTGTCACAACTGCACGTAGTATATGTTGTCATGATTTCTACCATTGTTTTAGTAAATTAACTGCATAAAATTTTCAATATACGATATTTAATAGGGTTATTTAAATATTAACCAAAAATTAAAATTAATTATTATACTATATATTATTATATTTTTTATTTTCACTGGCAGGGCGTTCCAAATGGCCCAGACTGCAAAAACACCGAAATGGCGCACAGTGGGGCCAAATGTAGTTTTTGTATCAAAATCAGTCTAGAGGTCACAATTTTCATTGAAATTGAAAACTTTTTTTTTCTAACTCTTCGTTACTAACCTATCGATAGCCTATCGATTCCTCGAGGCTGATTTTTAAATTTTTATTTATTTATATTTATTTGTTTATAACAAAGTATGAAAATATCGATAAGTTGATATAAAACAAAGTTTTTGACATTTAAAAAATTGTTAAGTACATTAGAAATTATATTTTAGTATTCCTGAAGTAATAAAAATTATTTATGCACACTTTTATTAAATAAACAAAGCACTAATTAATTAACTTTTGAAAAAAGAACATATATTTTTGTAAAAATTTAATTTGTAGTAGGGGTTTTGAAGGTACACACCTCAGGAATATTTACCACCAAAAACTTTGATGAATTTGCAAAGCGTTTCTTTTTGACAAACATGTATTCTCAAAATGAGCCTGTGGGTCAAACCGGACCGTTTTCGGTGGGGCAAACCGGCCATAGGATATTTCCATTGAGTTAAAGTTTCATAAAAATTATTTTTAAATAAAATGTTTCTTTCATTAAAATATTTACTTACAATGAAAAATAATTGTCTTCCCATGAGAGTTGAACTCTTTAATATTGTTTCTCTATTAATGACAAACATTTTTATTTTTTTATTAAAAAAATTTAAATAATTAGAATTTAATCCCGAATAATTATTTTCATTACTATAAGCATTGTTTAGATGATTCTTTATGCTTTTTATTATTGTAGATTATGTAAATGTAATATTAAAAATAAAAAACCAAACGGTCCGGTTTGCCCCATGGGGGTCCGGTTTACCCCAGGGGGTGGGGCAAATCGGACCGTTTGCAAAATTTTTTAAAGTTAACACAGCAACTGAACAATAAAAGATGAAGTTTAGGTGTCTCTGGGAAAAAGTTGCGCAATTAAATGATCTTTCAAACAAGCCCTCAAAAAATAAAATCGGTTGATTTGTTTAGTCACAAGAGTAAAAAAACCGTAAGGGGGTCCGGTTTGCCCCACTCTCCCCTATATTTCTTCGAGTTTTTTACCCAAAATTTAATGGGTAATTAACTTATAAAAAATTAGTATTAATTTCATAAATTTTCAAATTGTTTAAACAATTTCTTATTGTTAATTATATTTTTTTTGACATTTAACCAAAAAAATTCTAATTTTTTTACATTTAATAAGTTAATTACTTATTAAATTTTGGGTAAAAAACTCGAAGAAATATACTAAAAATTAAATTTTTTCAATTGTGTTCTTTTTTCAAAAGTTAATTAATTAGTGCTTTGTTTATTTAATAAAAGTGTATATAAATAATTTTTATTACTTCAGGAATACTAAAATATGATTTCTAATGTACTTAATAATTTTTAAATGTCAATAACTTTGTTTTATATCAACTTATCGATATTTTAATACTTTGTTATAAATAAATAAAAATTTAAAAATCAGCCTCGAGGAATCGATAGGCTATCGATAGGTTAGTAACGAAGAGTTAGAAAAAAAAAGTTTTCAATTTCAATGAAAATTGTGACCTCTAGACTGATTTTGATACAAAAACTACATTTGGCCCCACTGTGTGGCGTTCCTAATAAAACTTTATTTTTAAAGTGTGTACATTACTTTTAACTACTACAAAGCAATATTTCTATAGGCGTTCTACTTTTTTTCAATTTTGCAAAATAAAATTCGTGCTTTTTACTAAAAAAAGATATTATTGTGATAATTTTGTTCCCTAATGTCTAGACTATAGAAATATTGCTTTGTAGTAGTTAAAAGTAGTGTACATACTTAAAAAATAAAGTTTTATTAGGAACGCCATTTCGGTGTTTTTTGTCAGTCTGAGCCTCGGCGCGTGTAACGCCCTGCCAGTGAAGTGGTTAATATATTTAATAGGGTACAAAAATAAATATATGTAGATAGATATAATATATAGATATAAAAACTCGAATTATGACATTTACATAAAAAAATCGCTGAATCTATGAAATAAAGTTACCAAAAAACGTGCTTTTGAAGGTTATCAGTGTTTTTTCGCTATTACCTGACGTACTAGAAACTTCTATATAGTCTTAAACTAAAGGTTATATCCTACACAACAAGACCCATATCCGTAAAACGACAAAAATTACTAATCGAATGTCAGATTTTCAGAATTTTCAAACTAAAAAATGTCGGACTTAATATGACGAAACGAATCTTTTAAAAAATCGATCCAATTAACCTAAAACTTTATACTCAGATATGGTATTAAAAGAATGGATGATTATTGAATAACAATGGTCAACAAAAAATAACATTTTTCTTATTCACCGCGATCAGACTAAAATATTTTTATTGCATTTTCATCATCGCTGAACATGAATCTGACTTCAAAAAGTCCCCCATCACGTGGAGATTTTGAGAAAAATGGTTTCAAAGTTTCAAAAAAACCCTGTTTTTTAGCTTTTTCGATCACGTGTAGAAAATAATGTCGAGGTGCTAAGAGTCTTTAATTAGGCTTCAAATTAACCTTGAACTGTCAACTAAATGACACAAATCGAAAAAAACCGTGACAATAAATAACAATAAGTAGAGAAAATAAATAAGTGCGCCTTTGTGTATCGCACTATATGAGTGCAAGTAGAGTGCGCGCGCTCATAAAATATTGTGTCAATAAAAAATTTATGATTGATTCTCGGTTTTTTTTATTTGAGTCATTTAGTTGACACGTCAAGATTTAATTGAAGCCTAATTAAAGACTCCTAGCACCAGGGCATTATTTTTCTACACGTGATCGAAAAAGCTCAAAAACAGGGTTTTTGAGACTTTGAAAACCATTTTTTCCCTCAAAATCTCGACGAGATGGGGACTTTTTGAGGTCAGATTCATGTTCAGCGATGAAAATCCAATAAAAATATACTAGTCTGATCGGTGAATAAGAAAAAATTTATTTTTTGTTGACCATTGGATCAACAAAAAATAAATTTTGTTGACTTGTTACTTATTTATTCAATAAATTACGGAATTATCAAAACTTAAAATAACAATACAAATCAAACGGCTACTAATTTTTCAAAAATCATTAATTCTTAACGGAAGTATTTTTTATCTCGTGAAAGGACAAAGTTATAAGAGTTTTACGACAGCACTGCAAGTGGCTTTTTTGTATACCACCTGGTGGGGTGAAAAAGCCACCTCGCGATTTTAGCAATATATGTTAACAATTTTGGTATTTTTTTTACTTTTCCTTTATGTATATGACAAATAGTCTTAAGTTAAACATATTTTGTTATTGAATTAATTTTAATTTTTATCAAACGAAATTTACAATGCATTGAATCAAAATTATTATGTTTAAATCAAACATAATTTTTGGTTGACTGTATGACTAAGATAATGATGTTTGATTTAAATATATTGTTTTCTTAGTGAAAATGTTATTTTATTTTTTTTTTTTTTATAATAGTTATTGCTAAATGAATTTTTTGCAACTTTTTAAACCAAAATTTTATTTCTTCTAACTGAATAAACGGATTGAAATAAATCAAGCTTGAATATTATGGGGATAAGATATACTTTCTTTTAAAATTTGAGACTTTTTAAAGAGTTTATTTTTGAATAATTATTTAACAAATTTGTTATAAAACAAATTTTATTTGATTTTCTGCGCCTTTGAAATATTTGATAAAAATTTCAACATAATTAAAACTATTAGAAATCAAAATGTATAGTGGAACAAGACTATACTTAGTTTTTAATCAATTTTATGGTTACATAAATGTTAACTGGAGAGTATTTTGTTTATTTCGTAGATGCAAACAATGTTTTAATTCAGAAAAACATCAAACTCGCATCTCCGCTGCAATATAATTTTGATTGTAACTTTTCAAAAATTGTTCCTCGAATAAATCTTTTCAACAAATTTTGACTTCTTATAGTTTTAATTTTATGTTGCACGGAGAGAAAAATCAGCCTTTTACAGTATAGAAAAAATTTACATTTAACGCACAGAACTTTTATATGCCACATAGGCGTAAAATTTGAGTAATTTTAGTACAACGTAATGCCTATTTACCAGGAAGCTTTTCAATGCTAATAAAGTTTGTCAATATAGCCTTTTATTGTATACTTATTATACTTAAAATTCAGCGACGCTACGCTGAAATTTCACGTAACATCGTCCTACTACGATTGCAGAAGTTCTATGCTTTTTCGGTATTAGACTCTTGCAACTAGCGATTAGGCCACGCCTACCTATACTGTTTGAAGTAAGTGTAAGTGTGAGTGAGTATTTACATACAAATGTGCGTGATTCGGTAGTAATGTTCTCTTACTTGTGCATACACATATTTTATAAAAATTATATTTATTTAATTTTTATAATAAGTTTTTATTTAAATTATATAACTGTGATAATGTTGTTACTAATCACATCATGTAATAAAGTGCTAAATTTTTTTAAATCAATTTTTTTTGATCGAATTTAATTAAAATTTAAATTTTATATGTAATTTGTGAAAATGATTTTTACAATTAATTTATAAATATAATACGGATTCTTAAAAATCTCTCTGGAAAAACAATCAAAGTGCTGAAAAATTTTCAAAAGCAATATTTTTAAAAATAAGAAATTCAATTTTAAATTTGACTTATATTTGTACGCTAAAAATTTTAAATGGAGATGTTTTGAGATAATACAATTTATAGATAATTAATTCTTTAATTTTATTAATTAACTCTGCTCGAGATCAAAACTCAGGACCTATCAATTGCCGGTTTATTGCTCGTATTTCAAAAAATATTTTTGTATAATGTGTCTATGCTATAATTTAAATTAATAAAAAATTAAAGTTAGGTACTAATTTCTATCTATATCTATAAATATTATTATTCTGCTTTAAATTTGAGAGACATATTTTACTTTAAAGATTTAACATATTAATTACATAAAAGAGGCACTTTTAATTATTTATATACGAATATTATTCTGGCAATTTAAAAAGCCACTTTAATAATATAGGTGAATATATATAAAAAGTTAAGCGCGCAACAAATAAAAATATGCCTGGTAGGCGTGGCCTAATCACCAGTTGCAAGAGTCTAATACTGAAAAAGCATAGAACTTCTGCAATCATAGTAGGACGATGTTACGTGCAATCTCCGCGTGGCGTCGTTGCTATTAAACCACACTTTTCATACTATAGAAGCATATGTACTACGGATATTTAGTACGGAAAAATATTACGCTAAAAAATTCTCAATTCTTTGCTCCATTGGCTAGAAAAGTTTATACAAAAGTAGTAGCAGTCTATTTCATGCTATAAAGTCTTGATTTTTCTTTCCGTGTGGAATTTAAAAAAAATTTAAAAGACGCAGAACATTAAAAAAATTATTTTTTTATAAAATTAAATAATTATTCAAAAATAAACTCTTTAAGAAGTCTCTAATTCTAAACGAAAGTATAATTATTTTATCCCCTTTATTATATCCCCGCTTGATTCATTTAAATCGGTTCATTCATTTAGAAGAAATAAAATTTTGTTTAAAAACTTGCAAGAAATTTAATTTTCCGTAACTTTTATAAAAAAATATTTTTATTCCTGTTTTTTAGTAAACACATTCCTAAAGTTAAATAGAAATGTTTTTTTCAGCATTTCGATTTAAAAAATATACTTTTTATTTTTAGGAAAAATTTCACAAATTCTAACCAAAGTAATTCGAATTTGCTAAAAATATTGCTAAATATTCCATACTAGAAATTGATTTTTTCTGAACCTTTTTGAGAAATGAGCATATTGGCCCAAAATTTTCTTTATTTTCTTCATTCGATTGTTGAACTACCCCACTATTGCTATTTTTTGTAGCGAAAAATACTATTAGTAATTATTGCAGTATTCACTTTCAAAAATTGCATTAGGAATTTTAATTTTTATATCGTCATTGTAATTTTCATTAAATTTTGTATTACTTTTTACATTCAGTATGTTGTAAATATTATTTGTAGAAATTTTAAAGTTTTACTTTTTATCTTTTTGCTAGAAAAAGTAGTAATCCGTATCGCTACTACGCACACCTGAGTGTGTGATCACGTCACTACTGTCATGCGCAGCGATCGTAATATATTAAGGTTATATATTGTTATAATAATCATTTATGCTAATACTATCAAATTTCTATATTTCAAAATGTGCAATTTTAGTTTTACATTAAATTATTTATAACATTTATTGAAATAATTCTTTTTTATTTTGTACAAAATGAGAATAAGAAATGTAAGAATAATAATCTAATAATTTAATAATTAAAATAAATAATTTTAAATTAAATATCCCTTATTATTATTATTATTATTATTACAGTAATATTATTGTAATATTTTAATATAAAATTACAGTAATCTTACGGTAAATTTTTCAAAGCAAAATTAATTTAACATTCCAGTACTATTGCTCGAGCATGTAAGGTAGTTTTACGTTTTTCTATTATGGTAATATTACAGAGTAATGTTAAGATAAAATTTGAATAATTTTATAATTTAGAAAAAACATTTCTCCAAGCTGGACTCGAAACCTGAACCTTGTGTACAGCAAGCAAGAGTCTTACCAGTGAGCTAATCTTACTTGAACTTATTGAACACAAGGTTCATGGTTCGAGTCCACACTTGGTGAAATGTTTTATTTCTAAAATAGAAAATTATTCTAATTTTATCTGTATATTATATTAATATTACAATAAGATCACAGTGTAATATTACCTTAATATTGTGAGGTAATATTACCTTAATATTCCGATTAATTTACCGTAATTGTACAACATAATATTACCTCCAGGTGGACATTTTGATATTCCAGTAAGATCACTATAATATTACAGTGCAGATTACGAATCTTCAGTGTAATATTACAGTGATGTCAGTATAATTTTACGTGCTGTTTGGGAACTATTTTGCAATTTTTCTATAAGCGTGTAATATTAAAGTAATGTTACTGTCATGTTACAGTAATATTAATGGATAAAATTACCCATCAGACAGTTAAAAAAAGTATTAAATTTTTTTTTAAATTTAAATACAATAGTAAAATTTAATATGACTATAATATTACTGTAATGTTACGTTTATATATGGGAAAGGGATATATGGTGTGTAACTGATATTTTGTTTCATAGCGTTTGCTTTTTCGAGTAAAAACTAAACATCTATACAAAGTAGTAATAATTGTTCTGATATATAATAAAAGTTGCTTCGCTCAAAATATTAATTGCTCGAGACATTTTAAATATTACTCGGCTTTTAATAACATTTATTAATTTTATTAATAACATTTTAATTTAACATTTATTTAATAACATTTATTATTTTTAATAACATAAATTCAAGAACCGGTTAGACGCTCGGACGACACGCGCAACTGCCAGTCAGTGAGCAGTGTGCTCCTCTGGACTCCTCACTGCTACCCGACTGGTACTAGTGCGTGTCGTCCGAGTGTCCGACCGGTTCTTAAATTGGAAGCCTTAATTGTAGACCTGAGTCAAAATACGTAAAGTGTACCAGCACAAAATAAACAATGTTCTCAACGGTTTAGAAAGTTCTTTCAAATTCTATTGGAAAAAGAATTTTATAAAGATTCAATACCCGTTTCCAAATTTCATGAGCCGCAATTAGGAAAGAAGAAGCTACATTTTTTCTGGCGGGCGGCACGTTCTTTTTACCGCGCGGCACGTTAACTGACAGCGCGTCCACAGTGTCACAGTGCTTTTACAATTTACTGCTCAAAATTGTCTACAGACTACAATTTTTAACCGATTTGAGTGTTCTTTGTTTTAAATTAAAAGGGAATAAATTCTTAAGACATCTATCAAGGCCAATTTTTCAGTTTTTAATTGTTTATAATTTTTTATTTAATCAAAGTTAACAAATTAATACAATTTAAAAAAAAATGTAATTACTTCTTTCCTAATTACGACTCACAAAATTTGGAAATGGTTATTGAATCTTTATAAAATTCTCATTCCAATAGAATTTGAACGAACTTTCGAAAATGTTGAGAACATTGTTTATTTTGCAATTAAACAATTAATTTTGCAATAACATTTAGTAATTTTTAACAATAAGTAAAAATAAAATAATAATAATAATAAAATCCTTTGAACTGTTTAATAAACTCATAATGAATCTTGAATTTTATGTGTTTCAATACAATTCAGTATATTTCAAATTTGCTGGTACACTTCACGTATTTTGACTCACCTATATTCAGTAGCTTATAAGTCCGAAAATATTGAGTTTAGGAAAAAGTTGTCAAAGAATGAAAGTTTTGAATTTATTTCGACTTTCAAGAAATGTAAACAAAAATTTTTTTATAAAAAAATTAAGTTTTCCTTTTAAAATAAACGTTTATTTTTGGATTCCAGTACTGCACATGTTCTAAATCAGTTTATATTAATATAATATAACCTACAGGTAAAAAAAATTAATTTGTTTATTAAAAAAATTTTTCTTTTACATTTCTTAAAAGTCAAAATAAAACTAAAACTTTCATTCATTGCCAACTTTTTCCTAAACTCAATATTTTCAGACTTACAAAATATAGGGAACATACATACATATATATATATATATATATATATATATATATATATATATATATAATATATATATATATATATATATATATATATATATATATATATATATATATATATATAAATTATATATATATATATATATATATATATATATATATATATATATATATATATATTATATATATATATATATATAAGTAGAAATATTTTTATTTTATAATTAGAAAATTAATACTTTAAAATTAACTGCAAGTAAGTAAAAATAAAATATCAATATTTAAAATAATAATTAAATCTTAATTTATGAACAAATAGAAATGTTGAATAACAAATATTTCAAAGCAAACAAATAATTTTTAAAAAGAAAATAAAAAAAATTATTATTTACATGCACATGTATATTCACACATAAATTCACAACACATACATATATGGGTAATTTTCATGTAACTGTAATACTTGGCGGCGTCACAGAAAATACATTCAAAATAAAAAATTTTTGCTTGGGTTCACAGGTATATATAAAACCTATTCGCAACCACAAATATGTGCAAATAGATATTATATTTTTTGATAAATTGCAGAATTCCCTTCAAAATTTCAGCTCCGTGGCGTGTCCGTTTTTTAAAACTTTAAGTTAAAATTCAGAAATTTTATTGAAAACGATGAAACTGAAAACGAGAATTTTTGTAATATGAATTATGTATATAGGTGAACAATTTCTACATATAATGCATCTTCTAATACTTCTTATAAAATTATAAAATGTAAAATAGTTTTGTCCACAAATTTTTTCAATTTTGTAATAAGATATTTTTCCCTATAATTTAACTTTTTATTGCACATTTTAATGTTAACTGAGAATTAAAATCTAAAATAAGATCCATTAGCAACAAATATCAGTAAAAAAAGGTTTAAAATTTTCAAGTTCTACACTTAAAAACAATTTTTTTTGTAAAAAATGTGAAGTTCACAAAAAAAGTGGTCAGTACCGTGGTATTACTATTCTTTTAATGTAAACACTCTCTATGGTAATTATTACGATTTTTTTGAAGATTTATATTAGAAACAAATTATCTGCAAAAAGAAAAGATTTATTTTGCAAAATTGTGGGAATTAGGTTAGTTTAAATGTCAAATGTCAGCTCCGTGGTGTCACATAAAATGTCAGTTCCGTGGCGCCTGTGGCGTACAGTGTAAAGGTGCAAATTCATGGATCAACAGTTGCTACAACAACACATATTACAGAAGAGGACAGACATAGTTGTGTCCTTTTATATTTCAGTGCTTTTGGCAACCGTTGACTTATTAAAAAACACCTTAATATTCGAAAAACACGTCTTTATAATAACCAAGCAGAAGCACAGTTCAATTACTCTTGATTGTAACGCTCTTATTTGAGAATACTTTTCTACAATTAGTTTTATGCGCTAATTTCATAATGTTATGTCAAGCTGATAGTAAACAGTAAATATTTTTGCTGGGGCTATTTTGTGCATTAAAATGCATTTTTTAACTCAGTGATTTGTTTAAATTCAGAATTAAAAGAAAATCAACTTTTGCATATACACTCAGATGCATTAATGCTGTCCTTCCGGTTTGACGGTATTTTGCAAAGTCGTATGAATTCTATCAAAATGTTTTTAGTTCATGACATATGAGAACATTCGCATGTCACGAACTAAAAATATTTGATAGAAATGACACGACTTTTCAAAATTCCTTTAAACCGGAAGCACAGCATTAATGCATCTGAGTGTATGTTATACTTCCTTCTGAAGGTTTCCTATGAGTTAGTCAATGAAATAAATTTTTTTGTCGGAGTTGTAGTCATTAAAAGTTTGTTCCAAAAATAGACCCCGGGATGGAGCTACTTTGTGTATTGAAATTTGTGTTTTTATAATGTTACATAAACATTTTTTTGATACTTTCTTATTCATTAAATCTTTTGTGTAGATATTTCAGAGTAAATTAAAAAAGAATGAGATATTAAACAAAAAATTTTGTAAATATTATACAACAAAATGTAAAATAAAATACTAAGATTTTGCTAAAATCATGATTTATTAAAAATTAACAGCCTTTCTTCAAATCTTATGTTACTCTGAAAATAAATAACACTTTTTCTTTTTAAATATACATTTTACAATAATACATTATGATAATTATAAAACTATCATTTAAACACATGTAAATAACTTTAAATCATCATTTTAATAGAAGCTTTTTTAAACGTTTTGAATATGATATTTTTTAAAAACTTGAAATTAATATTTTAAGGTTAAATGAATAACAATTTAATATCTAATACACTTTTTCAGTTATTTTAAGAGAAACGAAAGAAATAGTTTTAAGACTAATTTGAAAAACTTATATAAATATTAAAGTTAATTTTTTGTCGTTATGTTGCTCACCGGTTGAAGTTTTAATCGTTTTAAGGATTTTAATTAACTTATTTTTGGTTTTTTGACAAAGAAGTTCTTTTTAATAATTTTATTTATTAAATACCTGGCGTACATAAAGTAGCCCCAGTTGACGGCAGTATTATGGAGCACTCACAGCTCTGCCTGCCTGCGCAGGCAGTAATTGGAGTAAGAGAGAAAGTCCATTAGAGTGAAAGAGACAGTAAATTCAAATTTGTATTGCTGCCTACTAGCTGTGAGTGCGCCTTTATTCAATGCATAGGGTGGTCAGCTCCGTGGCAGCCAATTTTCGAAAATTTGTTATAATTTTTTTATAATTATAGCTGTAGTAAAACCATTCAAATGACAACTATATTATGCCCTAATGATGAGGAAAAGTGATATTTAACATTAAAAAAACAAAATTTTTTTCTTTTTAAAAATGATCTTGAAATTGCACAGTTTACGTGAAAATCACCCATATATAATTTAAATAAAATTTTTTTCATTTATATTATCAATGGAGATGCTATTTAATAATTTACAACGACGCTAGTATTTTAATAAATTTAAGAGTTTTTAGCAGGAACGTTCACGAAAAATTCGTGTCGTGTCCGTGTCAAGGCACGAAACAAAGTTCGTTTAGTAATTTGTGTTGTGTCAAGGCACGATCCAAAGTTCACTCGGTAATTCGTGTCGTGTTTTAATCGACACAAATTACGCTCGCAAATTTTACAAAGTATTTTATGCGTGTCCTTAAAACGTGACACAAAATAAAATTTTTAATTTGTGTCGTGTCTTGACTCGACACGAAATACCAATCGAACTTTGTGTCGTGACTCGACACAACACGAATTACCAGTCGAACTTTGTGTCGTGCCTCGACATGACACGGACAGGACACGAATTTTCGTGTTTTTTCGTGCCCGTGTCGGTCCCTGGTTTTTTAGCAAGCAAAATTTCGATATTTCAGAGTTAAATGTACAAAGTTTAATTATCAATAAAAGTTTAGACACAAAACACGCGTTTTTAATCATTTTTAAAGTACTTTAAAAAAAACTATAGCCATCTCCCCCGGACTTACCCTACATAAAAAATTGCAAAATTTCAGTGCCTCCACCACTAACATAGTAACTCCATTTTAACATAGCTTTTTTTATATAATTATATTTATGGCTATAATAGATATAGTTAGGGTAGAATTTAGTTAGTATAAAAGAGAAAGCGTAAAAATGTTAATTTTTTCATGTCATAAGATTGTCATTGCCTGACTATATCCCAATTGCCTACAACTATAAACATTTTGACAGTTGTTAAACTGTCAATCCTTTTCAGTCGTGGTCAATATACGAGGGCAAATGTAACATTAAAATTAAATGTTTTAAATATATGTCAACTTTCAGATGATTTTCAATGGTCCTTCATCCTAAAACCTTTGCACATTAATATTATTATTTTTTTTTTAGGTGGACGGAAATATATTCTTCTTTTACAATTGGAGGATCTAAGCAAATGACACTGATGAATTTCATCAAAGCTATTTCGACACTTGTCCTTCAGAAAGTGAACACGGAGAATCCATTTTTTCTAAATTACATTCATTTTTAGAGAAGCCTGATTCGCATGAAACTGTGAAAGAAACCAATTAATAAAAGTGCAGGAGAAATTGTTTTTGATGGTTTTGCAGTTCGCTATAACATATGCACTTTCTCAAACTGCAGTAACACATCTTTTTCAGCTTATCAACTGCATGTTTGTATCACCCATCTTACCAAACACACGTTATCTAATAGATCAACTCTTCAACCCATCAAAAAATGCAACATTTCATGGAATGTGTCCGGATTGTGGTGCATATATTGGCATTTTCAATCGTTCAACTGCATGTTTGAAATGTCATATCTGTAATATTGACATTATAACAAAGAATTTAAACTATAATGACTTTTTTTGTAAATTTTGACGTGGCATCTCAAATATCAGAATTAATTTCATCCAATAGCGACTATTACAATTATATTATGAAAGAAAGATCATCACAAAAAACATGTCTTTAAAGACATTTATGACGAGCGTTTATATAGAGAGTTCCTTGCATATTTAAAACCATCGAAAAGAAAACAATATATGACCGTAAATTTCAACAGTGACGGTGCGCCGTTATTTCAAAGCTCGTCATATTCGATTTGGCAATCTACTTACAGATCAATGAACTCCCTTTCCATGTTCGTAGTAATGATTTAATTATTGCCGGTCTATGGTTTGGGAAGACCAAACCTAATATGGACATTTTTTAAACCCCTTTGTTGAAAATTTAAACAAATTCAATTCAAATGGAATTGTATGTAAAATAAATGGTCAAGAAATTCCGATTAAAGTTTACCCTTTTAGTTTGCTGTGTTTGACTCAATTGCGCGCGCACTGATGCAGGGTTTCACACAGTTTAATGGAAAATATGGATGTCCCTGGTATTATTGAAGGATTTACTCCTTACCCTTTACATATGTTTGCGGGAATCGGTAAACAATTTGCCAATATATGGTTTGGCAAAAAAAATAAATCCGCTGGTCTGGTTTCAAAAGATGATGTTAACAAAATCAATGGCCTCATGAAAGATCTAAAAGTTCCGTGTCAAATTGGTCGTTTATGTCGCACAATTGATGAAAGAGCATTTTGGAAGGCTAGAGAATGGGAAAACTGGATCTTGTACTACAGTATTCCCATTCTCCAATTTGTTATGAAGGATAAAGCTTTAATTAATCATTGGCTTCTCTTGGTTGAAGCACTTTACATTCTTCTCCAAGACAAAATCACTCTTTCTGATATTGATCACGCAGATATTTTACTACACCTATTTGTGTGTGACATAGAAACTTTGTATTCAAGAATGCAAATGACATTGAATGTTCACTAACTTTTACACTTGGCGAAAAGTGTACTAAACTGGGGTCCATTGTGGGCTCACACTACCTATGGTTTTGAAAGTGGAAATGGTGACTTATTAGACGTAATACACGCAGCGAAAGGGGTACATCACCAAGTATGCAGGCATATCGGGTTTAAGTTTAGCTTGTTAACAATTAAACAGAAAATTTACAAACGTTGTTCTGCAAGTACAAGGAATTATATTGACCAGGTGTGTTTTTACTTAAGAAGGCTTGAGTTTCTTCACTTCTTTCCAATTCATCGATATGATTATATAATTCTTTTAATTTGTTTTTAGCACCTATAAAATTGGTACCATTGTCTGAATTAAGTGAAGTTACTTGTCCTCGTCTAGCAAAGAATCTTTTTAAAGCCGATAGAAATGCTTTCTGTTGAAAGATCGCTTACCAATTCTACATGCACGGCTTTTGTGGAAAAACAGACGAACACCACGCGACATACGTTTTTAACTTTTGCTCGATTTCTAAAAACGCGTTTCTTTAATAAAGAATGGACTACAGTAATCTACACCTGAGTGAGCAAAGGTTCGGGAGTGAGAAGTTCGTTCTTTTGGCAGTGAACTCATAAAATAATCATTTTCTCGCGGTTTAAACTCGAAAACATTTGACACATTTTATTTCCAATTATATATCGCGTCATATTTTTGCCATCGATTGGCCAATAATTTTCTCGAACTTCATATAGAGTTGCGTTTAAACCTGCATGCAAGCGATTGACATGTTCGTTAAGAATAAGAAGTTTTGTGACTTGGTGCCCTTTAGGTAAAACAATGGGATGTTTTTGAGCCTCATTTAAATCCGAATTATCAAGTCTCTCCCTCCCACTTTTAAAACATCTTGATCTAAAAAACGGATTCAACTTATATAAATGACTTGAAGGATCGACTTGTTTGTCACATTTCAGATCTCGAATTTCTTTATGAAAAACTTCAGATTGAGTTAATTTCAAAATCTTAGTTAATGCTGCGTTTAATTCAAAGGGAGATAGGGGACCTAATTACTCTCTTACTTTCTGTCTTTTTGCATGAAGTTATGTCGAACGCGTAGACAATACGCAATTACGCGCTTCAATTTATCTATACTACTTTATTTTTCAAGAATGTAAACCCCTTTTACAACGACCTTTAATACTATCGATTGACAAGCGGCTTGAAACCATAGAGAATTTTTTAAAAAATTTGAAGGACTCTGCCCTCTAGAAAGAGAATCTTCTGGATTGTCATTTGTTGGAACATGATTTCATTGATTTGCTTGCGTGAATGTTTGTATCTCGGCGACTCGATTTGCTACAAATGTTTTTAAAATATGTGGCAATGAATTAATCCAATTAAGGACTATTGTGGAATCAGTCCAATATTTAATTTGTTCAAATTGTAGATGGAGAGCATTTTTAAACCGCTTCACCGAGGTGAACTAACAAATTTGCTGCGCACAATTCTAAAAGTGGTAAGGTCACGATTTTGAGGGGAGCGACTCGGGATTTTGCGCAAATCAAGGAAGTGTGATGATTTCCTTTTTTGTCTGTGCATCTAAGGTAAAAGTACGCTCCATATGCCTTTTCACTGGCATCTGAAAATACATGTAACTGTACGTTGACAGTATCTGGAACTGTGATACAACGTGGAATTCGTAATTGGTTAATCATTGGAAGATCTTTTTGAAATTCTAAACCATCTGTCTTTAATGTCTGAGGGCACTACATCGTCCCAACCCAATTGTAATTTCCAATTATCTTGAATAAGTATTTTTGCAACAATAATAACGGGACCTAACAAACCTTGTGGATCGAACAACTTAGCAGTTTCCGATAAAATTATTCTTTTTTGTACCTTTATCATTTTTTCCCAAATTTACTGTATAAAGAATAGAATCAGAATTTGCGTCCCAACGAAGGCCTAACGTTTTAATTGAATCTGTTAGATCTAGAATCATGTGCGAATTTGTAGAATTTTCTGAAACTCTTCTCAACAAGGTTTGAGAGTTTGAACCCCATTTTCTTAAATTAAAGCCTCCCCGTTTTAATATAGTGACTAGATCACCTTGAAGTTCTGAGGCGGCTTCCAAAGTTTCATCCCCTGTTAGACAATCGTCTACGTAAAAATTGTGTTAAATTACTTCAGCTGCTTTAGTGAAATTTTTTAATTCATTTTCTGTTAACTGTTTAAGCGTACGAGTGGCGAGAAATGGAGCACATGCTGTTCCAAAGGTTACTATATTTAATGTATAAGTTAAGATAGGTTAATTTGGATTACATCGCCAGAGAATTTTTTGAAATTGACGATCTTCAAAATTGACTTCGATTTGCCGATGCATTTGTTCAATATCGGCTGTTAAAGCATACTGAAATGTTCTGAAACGAGACACTATAGAAAATAAATCTTGTTGTATTGTTGGACCGACCATAAGTGTGTCAATAAGCGACAAACCAGAGGAAGTTTTGGCTGACGCGTCAAAAACACCACGAACTTTTGTTGTTAAACTGTTTTCTTTAACAACCGCTTGATGAGGAAGATAATATCCGATTTTTCGAACTGATTCATCCGGAATCAATGTCATGTGACCTAGATCTAAATAACTTTGGATACATGCTACATATTGCGATTTTAATTCAGGGTCATGAGCAAATTTACGTTCCAGCGCATAAAAGCGTTGTAAAGCTGTATTGCGTGAATCACCAAGAAGTGATTTCTTTTCATTGAAAGGCAACTTAACTCTATAAGTGCCGGAATCTAAGCGTATCTTGTTTTGAGCAAGGTGTTCTTCGCATTCTTTCTCTTGTTTGGATAGAAACTTCTTAGATGAATTGTCTTTTCCTAATTCCCATAATAAAAACATTCTGCTCCTAACAACAAATCAATTTCAGACGATTTATAAAACTCAGGATCTGCCAAAATGACTTCATTTGGAATTGAAAATGAAATTCTTGCTTAATGAGATTGAAGGTAAGTGAGATGAAATACTTTTAAAAAACAAGAAACGTCAATTCATTCTGAATCTGACTTGTTCGAGAACGTGTCACGGTTGAAGCAAAGAAATTTATCTTTGTCTTCAAATTTACGACGCCCCTGCAGTTGAATATTCAATTTGTGTTTTTGAAGACCTAGTCGAGAAACGCACTTATCTGATATGGCATTGCATTGCGAAACACTATCTAAATCTACAATCTGCAGTGCGGTGGTTCGAATAAAATCAATTGTGGCAAATTGCCGCTTGTTTTACATTTTTATACCGATCGGTTGGGGACAAACCTAAAAATTTAGTGCATGCCGATAAAGCGTGGGCTCCTGAACAGAGAACGCAAGGAAATTGAGATGTTTTGGATTTTTCTGCAGTGGTAGATGTTAAAACAAGTATGAGGTAAACGCGAGATATTTCGAGAGTTCTTTTCTTGGTTAAAAGGATTTTTTTTCTGAAAATTATGTTTATTTGAGTTATAAGTTGACTCGATGATAGAGCGACGTTCTAAAAATTCTGTCATGTTTTTCATGGACGGCTTTTCAACACTTGCCATTGCTTCTTCCCACTTTTCAATCGTATAATTATTTAGTTTTTGCCTGATTATAAAAATAAGCAAAGTATCCCAATGTTTGACTGGTTGTTCTAAGACCTCAAGTGCCCTGATTCTTTTTTGAACGTTATCTAATAAAGATTGAATGGAAAACTCTTTTGTCACAAATGGAATGTCAAATAATTTCTTTAAATGTGTATCTAGAATAAACTTTTTATTATTATATCGCTGTTTGAGAAGATCCCACCCGACTGTATAATTTTCCGTCGAGGATTCTAACGAAGCAATTACCTCTGCTGCTTCGCCTTTTAAACAAGCTTTTAAATAGTGACATTTTTGAATAGTTGGAATGGATGAGTTATCATGACACATTGATTTAAAAGAATCATGAAAGCACAACCATGTGTCAAATGATCCGTTAAATGTTGGTGCTGCTTCCAACTTAGGAAGGTGGAAAGGTGGACATATGCCTAGAACTTTCACCCCTTGCCTCGCTCCCTGTGAGCGTAGGTTCGCCAGATAAACTCGCGGAATCATTATTTAATTTTTGTTGATAGTTTTTTATTAAACCGCTAATTATATAAAACCGGTTTTCAAGGTAACACGTTCTGATTCATGCAATGCTACATTTTCTGGAGTTTTATCTGCAATTGCTTCTATTTGACTTTGTGTTTCGTTAAATTTATCCCACAATGCTAAATGAGTTGTTAATCTACCGTCTAAATCTAGGCATTCTAAATCAGTTTGCGAATTTATCGTCTTTAAACAATTTTTCCGCGCGAGTGAGTTGGCTTTTTATAGTGGCACGTGTGGTTATTAATCCCGAAAGTTCTTTAGACATGATTTTTACTTTTGTCTATTGAATCAAAGCATAAACTGGAAAGGATAGAAAAAGAATTGGTAGTTCTCGAGACTTACTCTTTTGATGATGTCGAACTTCCTTCCTGAAGTCCTCGTTGTTTGAATTATTGAATTGATGACGTCGTTTTCTGCTTGGCAACGTCACACGTGGATTAGCCTGAAAGCTCTTTCCTTGGATGAGAGATACGATAAATAATTTGCTTTTGGCTTCCGATGGTGGTCTGATCTACTTCTCAAATTTCAGTTTTTGCTACTAACTTTTAAATGTTCTTATGTAAAAACTCTTTACACAAATGTTTGTATTGTACACGAAAAAGTAAAATTGTTCACGTCGTTTCTTTTAAAATCTTAAGCGACTGTCTTTCGCCGTTTTAAAATCACGGAATTTGAATTAGTTCACTTTGTTGCATTGAAATTGCAAATATGTTTTACACCGTTTTGAAATCACAGAGTTAAACATCGTCGCTTGGGGGCAGCAACATGCCGACTCAGCTAAACGGTGAAAAAGATGCCGTTTCAGAAAGAAAAGTGAAAAACATGCCATTTCGCGAAAGCGCTGGAAACATACCTTCTTCAAACGAACGGTAAAGAACATGCCTTTTCAACCGTTAATATTTAATATTCATATTATATTAATAATATTATATTAATTGTAAATAATTAATAATATTATATTTATTATAAACAATTAATGATTAATTAATTAATTTAATTAATTGATTAATTTATAATTATTAATATTATTATGTTAATTATTTATTTATTTAATATTATATTTAATATTAACAATTGAAAAGGCATGTTCTTCACCGTTCGTTTGAAGAAGGTATGTTTCTCAGCGCTTTCGCGAAACGGCATGTTTTTCACTTTTCTTTTTGAAACGGCATCTTTTTCACCGTTTAGTTGAGTCGGCATGTTGCTGTCCCCAAGCGGGGACATGCACTTTTGATTGTTTTAAAATCACAAATGTTACTTTTGTCACTTTTGTTTATTACATTTGTCACAAAATAAAGAGTTTAGACTGAGAAATAGTGTTTCGCGAAATGATCAGGTTTATTATTTTTCACTAAACATCCGCGA
Organism: Leptopilina drosophilae; assembly: GCA_032873175.1. Lineage (NCBI taxonomy): Eukaryota > Metazoa > Arthropoda > Insecta > Hymenoptera > Figitidae > Leptopilina > Leptopilina drosophilae. The sequence goes on from CM065478.1 coordinate 15,119,774, forward strand.
CTCGAAGGACCATGTTTTGTATCGAATTTTAATTCCAATTTAGTGTCTATTACTGACATAAAGAAAAATTTGTTAACTTAATTTTGAGGTTAATTTAGCCTTTTATTTTTGCAATAAATGAAGAGTTGTTACTGTATTTAACAATGTTTATTAACAAAAGATTCTAAGTATACATAATGATGTGTCTTGCTTTAAAGTCGGAAGACAGGCATCTGCCAGGTCGTTTTTTCCTAGCCTCATTTGAGGTCCTAAGGGTGAGAGAGGGGTTAAAATTCTTAATTTAATTAAGCGATTCTTCTTCCTTGATTGGTACAAATTTGGAAAAACCCAAGAAGGTGGAGTGCACAATTTTCCACGACCAAAAACTGGTAGGGTAGAGATTTGAGAGGTCTGCGCGATACCTGGTCATTTTTCGAGCTAAGTGTCTAATAAACCAATAAAAAAAGGTTATCGCTTGAGGTACTGTTCCTTTCATCCGTATTTCGACAACATAAAATTACAGATGTTTTTTTTTCTTTTACACATTTTAAAACAACCTTGTGTAGTATACCTTATTTTCTCAATTTGACATTTTTACTTTTGTCTGTGCAACGCTGGGAGCAAACGTTTTTTTATTTTTTTAGTTTTTTTCTACACTTTTCTGAATTTTTTCTTAAGGAAATTGTGAGGAAATCGTGCAATATTATCAAATATTAAGTCTTGGGTTTTGAAGGTACACACCTCAGGAATATTTACCACCAAAAACTTTAAAGAACTTGCAAAGCGATTCTTTTTGACAAACATTAATTCTCAAAATGGGCCTGTGGAGCGAAGCGGACCGTTTTCGGTAGGGCAAAATAGCCATAGGATATTTCCATTCAATTAAAGTTTCATAAAAATTATTTTGAAATAAAATGTTTCTTTTATTAAAATATTTACTTACAATTAAAAATAATTGTCTTCCATTGAGAATTGTTCCCTTTAATATTGTTTCTCTGATAATGACAAACATTTTTATTTTTTTATTAAAAAAATCTTTATTTAATTAAAATTCAATCCCGAATTATTATTTCCATTACTACAACCATTGTTTACATGATTCTTTATGTTTTTTATTATTGTAGATTATGTAAATGCAATATTATAAATAAAAAACCAAACGGTCCGGTTTGCTTCACTCTCCCCTAATTATATATGTATATTATTTATTTTATTTATTACTCTCTCCTCGCACAAGCCACAGGGTTCGAGGCAAAAATTCCACTACAAAAATCCTTACATCTAACTTTTTTAACATTAATCTAATATAAAATCTAAACCTATCTGCCAAGTGCCTGGGTTTCCGTTTCCAGCTTCTTTGTGCCTAAATTGGCTTCATCAATTATAACTAATCAATAACTTTACGTTCCCACCCTCGCTCTACTTTTTTCTATTAATTTCATTCATTTCCACACATCTATCTATAACATGCTCCCGGTCTTCAATTTTAAATGTACACACTCTGTACAATCTTTCATCTTCACTCATCCAATAATTACACTCATTCATTCCCTTTTCCATTCTGAACCTTAATACTCTATTCCTTTTCCCTTTATCCCTTATTTTAATCAAAAATTTTGGTAACCCTTCTTCCTTGACCATCTTGTACCACCTGTTATATTTGGACTCTCTAATTTTTTTTCCACCTATTTTCCTTGTCCTTCTTACTCCACTTCCCAATTATTTTCCAACGTTTTCCTCTCTCTCCTATCTCCCCCAATGCTCTCCCTCTTTCCCTTTCCCAAATAGTCATACTTTTGACCCCTTTTACCTCCTTCCTTTTAATAAGTTCCTAACATCTTCTCGCTAGCTCACTTCCATTTCTATCCGCAAACTTTCTTTCCAATCCAATCGCTCTTTTTCTCTGCCTCACTACCATTTTCTCCCTCTCGACTTACTCTCTTAGCATGAACGCCGGACAACTTTGATTCAACCCTATTGTCTTGTAACACTAGCATATCAAGCATCCACACTCTTCTTCTCCAATCATTCTTAAACCTCCTCATACCTATGCTCCACACTTTTTCCATAACCTTTCCTGCTTTTTACACTCTTATTTGCACATTCAAGTTTTGTTTCCCGTTAAACTGAAGCCAGTATCCGAGATAACAAAACTCATTCACTTCATCTATGCTACTTCCATCCAACTTCCATACTTCTTTCTGACACTTTCTTTTCTTTCCAAACCTCATCAATTTTGTTTTTCCCACATTTATACATATGTCTTTTTCTCTAACATACTTTCAAATTCATTCAAAATTAATTTCATTCCTCTCTCATTATCTACCATTAACACTATCCCCACCCTCGTAATGTATTCCAGAACACTTTATCCTTATTTCGCAACCCCGATACGTTCTAAAAACCACTTTTTTCTTCTTACTGAGTTCCCCTTCCCTCCCTCTTCCTCCTCCTTTCTCTCCTCCCTTTTTCGTCCTTCTCCGAACACAATTTCTCTTTCCTTCTCTACCACTTCTCCATGCTCTTCTTTAACTATCCACTTTTTCCCATTAATCCATAAACATTGCCTTCCCCATTTTACCAAACTTCCTTTTTCCTTCTCTTCCTACGCGTTTCTTCCCTTATGTGCACTTCCACTCCAATATCTTTAATTATTTTTTCCACTTCTACTTTAACCTTACCGTGTTCCAATTTGAATTAACAATGAATTGTCAGTTCTCGACTAAAGCTTTCAATTTATCGTTGATTTTTTATGTATAACCTACAATAAATATTAAAACATAAATATTATTTTATATTAGATAATCTATAGATTATGTTTTAAAAAAACTCTTATGGACTTAGTGAATTTTTTATGTTTTCATTTTAATATTTAGTTAACTAATTATTATTAATCATAATTATTATCGACATATAAATTAATGTTTTATTTTTAACACTAAAAAATCATTTATTATAAATAATTATTATATACAAATTTTTATAAAGCTGAAGTTTGAACCCAGCTATCAGCAAGCACTTAATTGTCCAAAATTTGATATTGGTTTTAAACAAAAAAATATTGAACTTTAAAATTTAATATCTAAAAGTAAGTGGGTGCTGACAACTAGATGCCAGTTTCAGCTTCATGTAATTAAAAAAATAGATATTCATTTTATCGATTCATAGATGTATGTATTTACAAATCAGTGTTTAACATTTATTCTGAATTACCACCAGGAGGTAAATTGAAAGTAGTCTCCACAGAAGATTACCGCGTCTCAGAACTTGTTGAGTTTGCTCGACCTCTTTCAGGAAACCATATTCGTACTTATTCGGCCTGTACCCACACTACCGGAGTTGGACATCCTGTTTCTAGACTCTTTGAGCAAATGACACAAAATATTAAAAAATTTGAGGTTATGAAATTAGTTACTCGCAATATTATATTGTAGGTGATAAAAAATAACTTATATTTTTTAATATAAATATTAACTTAGTTTAAAAATGAACAAAAAAATAATAAGTTGTTAAAATTAAAAGTAATTTTACAAAATATGGGCTATTTAATGGTTTCGAATAAAAAAAACTAAAATGAAATACAAATTCCTCAGATTAAATTTCTAACAAGCCCTTTATTTGAACTTCGGCGCAAACCGCTGACAACATACAAGCAACTGAAAATTACTGATGCCTAAAAAACCCAGATGAAGGAGAATAACGATTACAACAAATTTCAGGAACTTTGCGCGCCCTTTTATTACACCTTCTTGAATCGCCTAAAGGTCAAAGATTTTGGTGGGAGTATGAAAGACCTGGGAACACCATTGAAAGTGTTTTCTTTATTATTTCCCTTCCATTGGAGCTGGTGAACCTTTATAATTGATTTATCTGGCGAGGGAACATGAATCTTAAAGATCGCGCCTTAGTTGTCTTAGGAGAAGGTCCCGAGTGAATCCTAATCCCTGGCTTCTCCAAGCGAGACGATAATCATATAGTGCGGGTCAATGTGAAAGTTGTGAGATCTATGTAATCCTCCACTTCCCCCGGTTGGAGAACAATTGAAGGACCACTTCCCGAAATAAATTCGCCACCTTCCAAATTCATTCTTCCAGAAAGCTTTCCATCTTTCGTCTCCACGATGGGTCGAGGTAAAACATCAATTTCTGTTTGTGTTCCCTTCACGTCGTCTTCTCCACGTTCTTCTCTTGCTTCTTCAAGGGCAAAGCCCCGCAAGCCCTACCATACACCAGCTAAGAGAACTGACCCGGAAATTTCAAACGACGAACAAGCTTCGAAAAGCGGTATACTTACTATCCCGTTGAAATCGTGTCGTAGGATTAATGAAAAAATTCTTTTTCTTTGAAGGATCGCTGGTAGTTCTTATAATAATTCAAGATAAAAGACGAAGCGGAGGTGAAATCTCCTTACAAGGCAGAATTCCAAATATCGGATTCGACAGTCACCGCAAGGAATAAAAACTCCCGTATTTAAATTCAGAGGATAATAACAAATAAAACAAGAAAATCAAAGTATTAATTACTTCACTTTTATTTACTGTTAATAATGAAATTTTTTCTCTACAAAGAAGGAACTCGCGAATAACTTTTAAAGGAAAAAACAAAGCGGTATTATTTACCACGGTGGCACGCGTGCACAATGCATATCTCATATGAGACCAAGTGCGTTACTATAGATCAGACCCCCTGAGGTACGCTTGCACGTACGACAAAGAGGTGCCCGCCGCAGTAGCGTCGCGTGCTCGCGGGGGGTCTCGTCTCAACTCAGGTGCGTACCTAAGTCGGGGTGCCGTGAAAAAATTTCCTTCTTTCTATTTCGCAAGAGTGAGAATATTAAAATTTCTTAATTTCAATGCTTAATTTAATAGATAATCTATTTTAATAGATTATTGATAACAAAGTAAAATCTGTTAAAAATTTTTGCTAGTTGACAGAAAAAATAATTTACTTTTTTCATTTTACCGTTTCTTTTAAACAAAGTATTTACAAGAATTATTTTTTTTATTTCGCCCGTCTTCAGTAATAACATATTTTTACTGACAGACGAAATAAACTAATTCTCTTATTTTGCACGTCCTTTTTCCCATGCATTTTCACTGACAGAAGAAATAAGCTATTTCTCATATATTATAATAGCCACTTCGTTAGTATTATTATTCTTTTTAAGACTTCTGTATAAATGTACTTGTTTATAGTTTAGTAGAGAGAAATGATAAATTCGGTGAAATATATAATTTAATAATAAAATCATTAAAAAAGGATGTACATACTGAGATGTAACATTTGTTTTGAAGATATTGGAGGAATTAAATAATTGCAAAGATTAAGTTGCAGCGGAAATATTTATACTTTATATATATATATATATATATAATATATATATATATATATATATATATATATATATATATATATATATATATATATATATATATTGTTACGTCAAAACAAGAAACCTTTTCAAAATATACCTAACGTTCCTCGTTTTAAATTAGTTTCAATAAAGAATCTAATTTGGGATGAGGATAAGTCAATGAGCCTACTAAATGTTGTGAGAGAATAATTTATTTAAAAACCAACAAGAAAGAAAAGTATTGACAAAAATACAATGAGTATAGTTCTAAATTATAAACCTTACTTTTAAGAATAACGATTACTGGTGTTGACTAATGTGGTGATATTATCTAGTAATCCAATCTTGAATGGTGTTGAGGGGTAGTCGTAAAAGGGCCTCAAATAGTTGCCCTTAATGTTCGTGTATTAGTCCTCTTGTTTACACTAATGAGATAGTGTATTGTATTTTGGTAATATTTGCTTTCTTCCAGACAGATGTTGGCTCCTTAGCAAATTTCGATGCTTCGAAATTTAAATGTGTTGTTTCAATATAAGATAGATACTTGAATTTATTTTCAAATTGATATTTTTGAAAATAGTAAAAATCACTTTAGGGGAAATAATTCTCTTTCAACCGTAGTACGTTTCAAAGCAATACTTTGAAAATAATTTTAAAGTTCACTTGTAGAGGAAACACTTTCAAAATAATATTTGGGGATAACTTGTTCTTCACTTTTTAGATTATACTTGGAGTTCACTGGACGATGGTAGATTGAAGACTAATTGATTTCCAAAAAATTATTCTCTGTTCTAATCAGAAATGTTCTCCCTTTTTATATAAAAATTTCCTCATTAGACGAATGCTCATAGCTACAAAATTCGTCGTGACCTTAATAGATTTCAGTGCGGATGACATCGCTTCGACCTCGCATAGACTTGAAGGCGGAAGATCTCGCTTCGACCTTGCGTGGAGTTGAGCTCCCAACTTTGTCTTTGATCCTCAGGCGTGGCGTGTGTACATATTAATAATCTGTATCTTCGATCTTGAATTTCTCGTAATCGTTATTCTTTCGACATTCTTTTTAAAATACTATTCTTTCCTGGATTTGTAATAATGAACATAAAATTGGAATTTATAATATTCGTTAGAAAATATTCTGAATATAATGCAAATTTAAAACACACATAAAATTAGAATTATAATATTCGTTAAAAATATACTGAACATAATACAATTTAAAACACACATAAAATAGGAATTATAATATTCTTTATGCAAATTTAAAACACACATAAAATTAGAATTATAATATTCGTTAGAAAATATTCTGAATATAATGCAAATTTAAAACACACATAAAATTGGAATTACAATATTCGTTAGAAAATATACTGAACATAATGCAATTTGAAAACATACAGAAAATAAGAATTAAAAGTACTGCATATCATATCATGATGAAATACACTATTTTAATAGAAGATGTATGCATTATCAAATAAATACAATATATGAAAATAGATACATACGTGAAAATGTATAGTTAAATTTAAGCATATTAAAAAAAAGTAACAATATATATATATATATATATATATATATATATATATATATTATATATATATATATATAGATATATATATATATATATATATATATATGTGTGTGTGTGTGTGTATATTGTAGGTTTTTAATACGTTTAAAGATAAAAGTCTGAGTTCCGCTAAATTAATTTTCAAAAATAAGCCTTCCAGCATCATTTTAATATTAAGTGTTTTGAAGGTTAAATATAATGTAATCAATATTGTCGTTTTTGTAAAAAAAATTCCTCTTAAATTTAATTTCTTTAATTTATTAAACTTTTAACATTATTCATTTATAATTTAATAAATTGTGTATTTAATAATTTATATATAACTATTTTATCTTTTAAAAAATAACTAATATATATTTTTCTGTACTGAACAGAAAAAATTGTAATGTATTTTTTAATTTATCATTTCTATTTCAAAATTGATATTATCTATAAACAAATTTTATTTTTAATTATAATTTTGTTATTCATCGTTTTTTCTATTTAGTATATTATATTTTAAAGAATTAAAAATATTTTTTAAATAAAACAAAATTTTTTTATAATTTAAGGGTTAGATATTTGAAAATAATTATTAAGAAATGAAAAACAAATCAATAACGCTTATCAAATATGAAAAAGGCTTCGAAGATGAATAGTTTCTCAAATAAGAAATTCACATTTTTATTCAATTTAAAAATATTAAAACATTGTTTAACAAATTTTTTAGCTACAACTTCAAATATTTACATATAGATTACGTATAATTAAAAAATAGTTGAAAAATATGATAGTATTAACTGAAAAACGAGGCTTCGGAGATGAATTTGAATTTTTATTCCCATTGCCAGTAATTTTTAATTTATTATTTAAAAATTTTTTTTTTCTTCCAAGTAAATATACGTGGAAAATAAACGGTAGATTCTAAGCTTCAATTTCTATATATATTAAGACTATATTACAAAATTTTTAATTATTTAAAAAAATAATTAAAAATATCTATCATATTTAACCAAAACCAAAAGACAAAATTAAATAAATTTTTTTACTAATGAAAACTTTCAATTTTAACATTACAAATTTATATTAAGGTAAATAATGTTTCGAAGATTATGGATAATTTTTTTTTGAAATTTACACTGAACAAAATATTAATTATAAGTTAAAGCAAATATCATTATTTTTTTATAAATACTGAAATTCTGTCACATGAATTATAAAATTCGATGCAGATGTTACGTCCGAACTCCGTAACTTTTTATATCATAAATAATTATTTACAATATCTGAAAATCAAAATTATAAACAAAAAATTACACAACATAAGATTTTGTTAACAAACTTTAAAACATTTACACAAAACAACCCTTTGTAATTTCACAAAAGGGACATTCTTTGCTTTGATAATTTTAATCCAATGCATTTCAATTAGATAAAAATCCAACTCTATTTTAAATAAGAGATTCAATTGAATTTAACATTCCTTCGCGTTTTTCAAAACAATACCATATTTCTTAATAAATTCCTTTTCTTTGACAACAGTTTATTAACCTTTTTGAGAAATAGTTAGAAAATATTAAAGTAAAGTAAATTGCTCAATATAAGGAGTGGTGCATCCAAGTCACTGAACTCGGATCACGCCACTGCCTAAATCTGCAAGCTTGCAAAATTGGCTTGGCAACAGTCAAGTGCAATAAACTTAATATACGATTTCCTCATTAAATCGTCTTTCAATAAAATTGATTGACACAAGGAAATCTGGGCAGTTGAGTTTAGGCCGTGTAGCCGACAGCTAGCCCAGGCAATTAAGCCTGTAGTTTTCTGTCTAGGCAATAGAAGCCTGAAGTTTAAGTCCGGCAAGTTATCCGTGTTGATGTGAAATAATCTCAAAGGTTTAAAGAATTTAATGAGAAGTTTGTTGAGAAAAGTGCATTTAGTTGAGAAAAATATAAATAAATAATTATATAAAAAAGAAGGTTGAATTAAAAAATATATGATTAAAATAATAAAGAATAAATAAAGCGATATAATTGAAAAGATAAAAAGTGAAAAATAATATTGATCTTAAAAAATAATTAAAAAATAAAAGAGTTAAAAAGAAAAGGATTTAAAAAAATAAAGAATCTGTGAAACAAATAAAGTTATTCATAATTTCGTCGCGAAAAGAAACGACTACATTGGATTAAAGTGACGAATCGAAGGAAATACTGAGTAGTGAGTATCATATTTCTACTCTACGAATTACACATATTACACTTTTCATTCACACATATATAAGCACTCTTTTTATACATACACCATCATTTTATTTCCGTGCACACATAAAAATTAGAATTTATTTGTAGTAGGTAATTTCTCAGATAAAATATAATTACTGTTATTTTCATCTTAACTTGTTTATGATTTTCATAACCTAAAAATTATATTTCCTTTTTTAAAGAATAAGGATCTCAACCTATTAACTGAATAATAGTTAAGTAGAGAGGGGATCCACTACCTTTTACGTTTTTCGTCCGAAGGACACGTTTAGTTAGAGTCGAAATAATATCTCTTTATAAAATAATTAATTTTCATTAATTTCTACTTTAACAGCAGAATTCAATTTATTTGCAGTAAGATAAGAAAGGATTAAATATATTTGATAAAAATTAGGAAAAAAAACTATAGAATGTAATTTTTGTTAGTTTTGTGAAGTTTGAAAGCTACTGTTTGATACGTTTCTATAATTTATTATTGATGGCTGATATTTTCTAAGACACTTATTTCTTAATTTTCTTGTGTAAACTCCGCTGCTATTTTTTATTCCATCAAGATTTCCCCATAGTGTGTTAAAAAATAATTGAAGACTGTGTCGATTTAAGTAAAAATCACTAATTGTTCGCGAGGTGTGCCAAAACATGATTGATTAAGGAAAAGAAATGCCATACATCATTCAGACAATGGGCGTAATTTTATGTAATAAATTTCCTTTTTTAAAAGGTCATACCGGAATGAAAAATGTAAGTATTTCTTTTTTAATAAAAACACTTGTTTTTTGTGAGAAAGAATGTAATCCTTTAATTACAAAATTATTAATTGTATTTTCATTAAAAAAGATAAGAGATATTTAAAATACATATTTAAGCATGCCATGAATCAGGGAAATATGGAAATTTAAGAAAAATATGAGAATTTTATCAACATTATAGAAAAAATATTCATTATTCATAAGAAAATTTTGAATTTTGCACTAAAAAGATATTCTTCTTTTGAGAAGAAATATACAAGAGGACAATATGCATTGAAATACGAGAAAGCCTCTTAAAACCAGAATAATTGAATTATATGAAGAATGAGCTTTCAATATTTTATAAATAATATATGAAAAATTAAGAAAACTGGTTTCTTAGTTTATTACAGTCAGAGGGTGTTATGCGTCCTATTTTAATCAAACTCGCCGGTTCAAGATGGTCCAAATTGATATTTTCAACGGTGAAGGATTTTAAAGATTGCGGAGTTTTCATTTCAAGAGATCGTTCCAAAGAGGAAAGAGCTGCTTGGAAGAAGTTACGTGAAAAGGTGCAGAATCTGAAGGAGTTAAACTTCAATCCGAAAATTACACATAATAAAATCTTAATGGACATAAAAATTATGCAGCTTGCTTCCTGCAAGAAAAGTTATGTTATATGGAAGAGCAAGCAGAGGAATTTTAATTTTATACAATGATAAATATTATACAATTAATGTGATTTTAAAATCTAATGCCAAAACTCGTCCACTCAATTGAATCTACCATTTTTAATTTTTAAAATCTGACACAATACTCGTCATTAGCGTCACCGAAAAACCCCGAGTAATGAAATTGTCATAAATTTAATCGATTTTTAAAAAAACTTGTCCGCTATATTGGATCCGCCATCTTGAAATTTTGATACTTGACATTTTATTCGAATTGAGCAACTCTAGAATTCCTTGATGTGTGATTTTAGTAACTATAGTACTTAACTTAATTTTATTATTTGCATGTTTGCTGCAAATATTGAAAAGTGTACTAAAAATGGCAAAAAGTTTCGTTCACTAAATGTGGTGTAGAATTTTCATTTTTAATCCAATCAAGGTCCACAAGGGCTGAAAAGTTTCTCAATGGAATAAGCTATCAATAGAAATTTTAAGACCTAAATATTTTCTACTGTTTGCTGTGGAAAAAATTATCAAAAGTTAGTCAAGTGTCTAAAAATCAACAAAATTTCCATGAAATTTGATCTTGAATCGACTGTAGCTCTCTTAATTTTCATTCAATTTTATTCTGTAATAAATGGATTGAAAGAAAATTTAATTACCTTTCCAACGACATCCTATTCATCATTTTTGGACGAGTTGACGAGTTGACTAATCGAAAAAAGAATGTTATGTTTGATTGGCAAAAAAAGTTTTCAATTTGTAAACCTGTGTTATTAATATACTGATAGATTTTTATAAAAAAGCGAATACATGTATAATAACTAAAAATGGAAAATCTAAATCAGTTAACGTCTCAAAAGGTGTACTTCAAGGCGTAACGTTAAGTCCTTTGTTGTTTACACTGTTCATGAATGACTTAGAAGAATTTTTAATGAAAGAGGGTTGTAGGGGAATTTTAATTAACAAAACTAGAGAAATTTTTTTTTATTGGCGTATGCGGACAATTTGGTGTTGTTTTCTGATACTACCTGGGAATGTGCTCGCAAGCTAAAAGCATTATCGAAATTGAGGTAGTAAGTGAATACATATATCTCGGTCTCACCATCTCCAATTCTCTTGACTTCGGGACAATGACAAAAAAAGTAATTAGTTCTACTAAGTTAGCAATCGCTTCTTGTTTAAAAATTATAAATAATATAAAAGTGGATAACTGAGATGCCTGCGATAAGTTGTTTCAGAGCTTTGTCCTAAGTGTATTGACCTATGGAGTTCAGATTTGGGGATAAGAGTTTGTGGAGAAACTGGAGACGGTTCAATTGTCGTTCTTGAAGAGATTGTTGGGTCTTCCTAGAAATACACTTTCGAGAGCTTTAAGATGCGAAACAAATGTTCTCCCGTTATCCTATACAATATTTAAGCTCACCCTTTCTTGGTTTAAAAAGCTGCACTCCATATATCAATCAAAATATCCGAAAATCTGTGTTGAAGAATTGTTGAGACAAGTACAACAGGATCATGGAAACAAGAGAAATTGGTATAATAAAATTAAGAGGTCATTTGACTTTGCTGTTTTCTCGGAGATAAGCAACTTTTACTCTATTGAAAAATTGGTAAACAATGCCGGTTTGATTTTTTATTCTTATGGCAAAAGTTTGCGAGAACATGACGAGGGTTATATCACGACTTCTAAGAGTTGATTATTCTGGCCTCACCTTGCTTTTGGTCCTATAAAAGATTCTTATCTTTATAAAAGGTTACCAATTTTTATTAAAAGAATGTACGCTCAAATTCGTCTGTTAAACAAATATAATCCTCGAATAATAGTAAAAAAAGAAAAATATATATTAGATTTTAAAACTCTGTGTCCTCTGTGTTCCTTAGACTCTGAAAATCTCATTCACATGTTAATGTTATGTCCAGCCTATAACAATATTAGATATATTAGGATGATGAAAAAAATCGATCACTCCGAGTCAGGATTAATCCTGACTCGGAGTGATCGATTTTTTTCATCATCCTAATATTTATCGGCCGAGTGATAGCATCATTACTATATATAATATTAGATATAAATATCCTCAAATTTTCAATAATAATTTTAGTACGCCAGAAACTTGGTTTAAGTGTATGAGTTCGGGAAATCCCTCTTTCATTAAGGGCTTTGTTGTGGTCATTTTAGAGATTTTACGGTTGAGATCCGAATTGTGTATGTGTCTGTAATATGTGTGGTAGAAGGCGATTATAATTAATTTAGATTAATTATTAATAGCTTATTGTATTTTTTCTTTTTTTGTATTCTGTTTTTGTACGTATACAGTAGTACTCCCATGAATGAGCCTATTTTTGGCCAAAGACATCAAAATAAATCTAATCTAATCTAGAACAAGATAAAATTTCAAAAAGTTTAACATTACTTTACACACTTTTTGAAATTAATTATATTTTAAAAAATGTAACTAATTGAAAAGTTTCCAAATTATTTAAATTTAATGACATTGTTTTGTTCACTAGTAGATTTTAGAAATATTTTAGATTTAGGTATACTTTTTTAAACTTGTCAACACTCAATAAGACAGAATGCGGACATTAATAATAATATAATATTTCATTCCATTAATTTTGCTTTTATTTATTACAGGTTTCAACACTTGAAAAAATGAAAACATGTTTGAAAAATTTGAAAAGGAATCCGTCAAAAAAGGATTCTTCCAATATTGTACATACAGTACTGTGTTCCAAAATAAAAAACGAAATTATCACTATTAAAGCAAAACAGCCTAACATGAATAAGTTAACACATCTACTGAATCGAACGAGATTAGAACGCCATAATGTAGTTTCCAATAAAGTACCAGAGTCAACATTTCAGCATGTTTCTTATTATATATTTTAGCAATAATTTTTTTTAATTTTCGTTCTTTTACTTATATTTTCACTTACACTAACTTTCATTTACAATTTTTTTCAATACCAATTTTAAGAATTTTTTTTATCATAAAATTTTTAATTTTAGACCATTTAAAGTAAAAAATTTTATTGTGTATTATGTAATATTGTAACTTTTTTTCGTTACTCTTGGTAACTTGCTGGAAATTTTGTGGAAATACAATAATGTTCGCAGGTTAGAAGCTTCCCATAGAAACTTCCTGGAAGTTACCAGGAAGTTTCCAAAAATTTTTAAAGATACAATGAAATATGTAATATATAAATTAGCCCTGTGAATTCAAGAGACGATTTGGTTGAGCGCATAAAGTGCTATCCCAGCAGCATACTTTTGAGGCCTCTGGTAGTTAGAGTCCCTTTTTTAAATAATAATTTCACTAAAAAAATTTTTAATAAATTTTGGTAACTTCCTAATAACTTCCAGGAAGTTTCTATGGGGAAGCTTCCAGGAAGTTACTAAGTGTAACTTCCGAAAGTTCCCACGGAAAACGTTCTGGAATATTTTGTGCTATGTGGGAAGATTAATTTAAGTGACAATTGAGACATTACGTGCAAATTTGATTGATGCTATTCCAAAAATTTTATACTCTATGGAAAATGGATTATATAAAAAAGAGAGTGTAAACGAAAATTGTATAAATATTTTATTAAATTTGCCTACGATTTTTAATAACACAAAAAATGAACTTGAGAAGGATCTACTATTAAATTTAAATCCGGTACGTGAGTGGTATAAAGTCTTATTCTAAATTCTTCAAAGTATATAACACAATTTATATCAATATAATTTATTGTACATTAAGGCCAAGATATAATTATTAGTTTTTTTCAGGCTGGTATACCACTAGAAAGTGTTGCTTCTGCTCCTAGTGAACCACCACGTTTTATTAGCATTAGAAGTAATTCACCTAATGATGAATCGCTGATGTGCTATGCAGAAGGTGTTTACGCATTTTCAGCAACGGGTTTGATGCCGTATTTCTTTTAATGGTTTTTTATTGGATATTAAATATTTCATTTCCAATATCCTCAAGGTTGCACTTTTTATTTATTATTATAGCCCTATTAACTTTCAGAAGTTTCAATAATACATTCTGAAATAGCAATTATTATCCATTTGAATGAATCCACTTCAAATCAGGCAAGTCGACTAACTAAGTTATAGATTTATCTATATGTTATTGTATATGTAAAACAAAAAGATACGTATTATTTATTTTTCAAAAAGCTAAATTTGTAGAAGTTACGTTCATTTGAGAGCACATTTATCTTTTAAAAATTTTAGTGGTAACACTAGAATTAACAGTGTAAAAATAGTTTTGTTTGTTATTTTTTTTTAATATTATTTTATTTTATTTTTTGGATCTTGTAGATGGTCTTGTTCTCTTTAAAATACAGTAGATTACAAATTGTTATTTTTGTTAAATACGTTAATTTTAATAATTGTCGTTATTCTATACGTTCTATTCTTAAACATTTATTTTTCTATTCTTATAACTAAAATAATTATTCAGAAGACATAAATACTGATGAATTTAAATCATGAAAATTGTAGGGATTACCAAGATGAGGAACCGTTTTGAATAGAAAGTTTAGTTTCGTTTTGGTTTCTAAATTGAAACAATGTTATTAACAACATAAATTTAATTTCGTATATAATTAATATTCTTTGATCACTTTATTAAATAATATTATTTTTTTATAAATACAAATAAGAAATTTATGTACATTGCTAGAAAAAATATTTCTTATAAATAAAATTATATACATATTTCTTTTTAAGGTATAAAATCAATTATTACAAAATATAAGATTATAAATAATTTACAATCTTTTTATTTAATCTGACAGAAATTAAATTATTCCCATGATGATTTCATGAGCATATTAAAGATTTTACTCTTCTTATTAATAAATATTATGGTTTCAATATTATATTTATCTTTTTGAATTAACATTACCTTAAAGTCCAATCTTAACACTCTTTTAGGTCTGCAGTTTTTCCAAAATGTACATTTTAATAAAACGTTGCAATGACTTAATACACTGACAAAAATAAACATAACTGGGTACTGTTCGGACAGGAATGGTCCCTGTCTAAATTTTTTTTTCATATTGACAGTACATTTTGATTTTTATGGAATAGACTTATTAATGTCTTAGACATTAATGAAACAAACAAATGTGAACAATGTCCGAACAGGAACCACTCTTGACAGACATAAAAGACAACTTTTCACGTTTGAAGGACGAAAGACATAATTTGAAATCATTATAATTAAACGTTATAATAATGTCAATAAAAGATAAAATCAATCAAAGGAAACTGTGGTTATTTTACTGTAAGATGTAAAATTAAACTATATGACTAGTTAAGTAAACAAAGGACTGTACATTATTATAACACTATATAGTATATACGGAATGCGGTATTCCAAAAAAAATTTACTGACAAATCGAAAGCTTTAGGTATAGATTTACACTCCTATTTCACAGTTCTGATGATTAAGTATATTGTTTTAGGATCTTTGAGATTGACAGTGGTGACGACATAAGACCCTTGTTTTTAGGGGTTTGTTGTAATTTTCTTCACACGAATAAATCTACGTCTTCATCAACCTCATAGAATAATGTGCGTTATAAAGTATGTATATATCAAATATTATAAAAAAGAAACTTTTATGGGTTGCTTTAACATTGTGTTATTATATATTGAACACTTTGGTTAGTGAAAACAGTTTTTAACATGCCGTTACATTTGATTTGAACGTTTCTGGATCAGCAAGTCTTATCCTTTTTTCTTCGTCTGTGGCAAGTTCGCTTGCTGGGTGTAAAAACATGATACATCGGATTGGCGTTAAAAAACATGATACTTCGGATTTGACTTGAAAAACATGACATATCGTCGTTTGAGTTGAAGAACATGACACGTCGAAAACAAAAATTTTTTATTCAAATTTCGGTTGGTACCAATGACCGCGAATCTTAAAATGTCTCAAATCAACATAAACTGTATAAAAAATTATTTAACCTATTTCTTCTTTGCATTGGCATATTATGAAGCGAAAGCATTCGTTTCATAACAGTTTCAAAGATTTGGCACATTTTAAAATTAGCGGTCAGTGGTATTAACTGAAAATTGAAAAGAAATTTTTTTTTCGACGTGTCATGTTCTTCAACTCAAACGACGATATGTCATGTTTTTCAAGTCAAATCCGAGGTATCATGTTTTTCAACGCCAATCCAATGTACACCCTGATGCTTTAATGCCTTCCTTCCGGTTTTGACGGCTGTTTAAAAAGTCGTGACACGTCTATCAAAATTTTGTTAATTAGTGACATTCAAGTTTGTTCATACGTCACTAATTAACAACATTTTGATAGACGTGTCACGACTTTTTAAAATGCCGTCAATACCGGAAGGAAGGTATTAAAGTATCAGGGTGTATCATGTTTTTACACCCAGCAAGCGAGTTTTAATCGCTTCGGTTTCCTTCCTGAAGTTGACTTTAATGGGGAAACGATTTCTAACGGAAAAATTGTTATCAGAACTGTGTCTTATTGATCTAAAAATCAAATTTCAGTAATAAATTTTATTAGAAATTAAATACAAACTACTGAATTCTTCGATTTAAATAATGTAGCATCAGTTAAAGATTCAACATCATTGAATAGTTTTTGAAATTCATCATCAAGACGTCGTAAACTAATACATTTGGCTAAAGTGTCTCAAAATTGTGTCCACGATTTTTCAATATTTATGGAAGTTTTATAGTATTTTTCGAAGTCCAACGTATCTATATAAAAGCGTACCTTTATGTCCATTTAAAATTGTAAAAATGATACCACTGTCAAAGATAAATATAAATTTACCAAACCACGAAATTTTTCAAAACAAGGAAACTTTTCCCACTGGCATAATGCTCCGTTTAAACTCTGTTTTGACAACTCACGCTGTACAAAAAAGCTTTTATTCCAAACATTTCAAATACTTCCCTATCAAGCCCGTTTTTACAAGATGTTTTAATCATTTTAAGTGATTCATCAACTGTGTCTGCTGAATATTATACATATTGCATAATATTAAGGTCGCAAAATTTATTTTTAAATACATATATGGGGCAAAATTCCTCAATTGTCCAGGTCAAAAATGAATGTTCTCTAAACTTTGCTAAAATGTTACTATTATTAGTAAAAGTGTAAATATAATTTTTTACATTTTTAAGACAATCATTGTTTAATTTCAAAGCTTATTCTTTGCTGAATTGAAAGCAATTTTTTTGCATTAAATATATCATTCATAATGGATATATCCTGTTGTTTCTGTATTGAAAAAAACAGATACGTATTTTTTAATTTTTTGGCCAAATTTTTGGGTTATGAATTTTCAAAATTTTGGGCACGAAGTAGTATAAGGAGACTTCACGCCAATGCTTTGCAGCGCAAAAACCAACACATTTTAGGGGGGTTAGAGTTATGAGTATTTGCACCACTAACAGACTCAGCGCTGTTGCGGCTGAAATGTAAACCATGGTCGCCATTACACTTCGTCGTATTTCTTTAATTTGTAGGTTATGTTCATATACAGTAGCAGACGAAAAATGTTAGTACAATACTTTAACCACAGAGGCGCAACCTCTGTTAGTGGTGCAATCTCTGAGATCTCTGTCCCCCCAAATATGTGCAGATTTTTCGTCGCGTGAGGTCTCCTTATACTACTTCGTGATTTTGGGTTATCAAAAATAGACCTATTTTCAAATGTAAATAACTCGAAAACTGTTGGATGTAGAAAATTTATTCCAAGAGATGAAAAATTTGTTTTTTCTTCGACTTGTGCATTATGTAGTCAAAAAAAATTATTAATTTTTTAAAACAGAAAGCGGAAATTAAAAATTTATTTACACTCCTTAAACGTCTCAGGCCCACTCTGAAACTATGTGCAAAATCTTCTGTATGTTTCCAAGTAAGTATTAAATTTTTTTTAAATTACTAATTTTTTTTGACTACATAATGCAAATGTCGAAGAAAAAACAAATTTTGCATCTTTTGGAAAAAATTTTCTACATCCAACAGTTTTCGAGTTATTTACATTTGAAAATAGGTCTATTTTTAATAACCCAAAATTTTGAAAATTCATAACTCAAAAATTTGTCCTTAAAAAAATAAAAAATTAAGAATCTGTTTTTTTTCAATACAGAATAGAAAAAAAATTATTTTGGCCGATTCTAAAAGGTCGACTAAAATCTCACGTGGAATTGCCCATATATATTTTTATATTTGGTAAGTATCATATTTAATTAAATTAATAAAAAAACTAAAATTATTTACTATAAATTAAATTAAACAAATAAGAAAAAATGATAAATATACACAGGTAAGGGAAATTTTATGATATAATATTTAAAAAATTTTATATTTATAAATTTACTACCTTTTTTATTTTTAAAAATAACCAAATAATTGAAAAGTAATTAGGAAAAAACAAAAAGTAATTAACTTCTATATAATATTCATAACGCTGTGGAATAAAATAGAAAAAGTTGCTTGCACTTAAATACAGACCTAGTATAAGTTGTAGTTCTAGTGAAACTATAAACAATGATGTGTGAGAAATTTCCCAAACACCCCCAAAATTTAATTTTATTATCAAAAAACTGTTTTTTGTGTATTCATGTAAAAAAATTACTCATAACTTCCGTAATTTTCAACCGATTTTTAAAATTGTTCTTTTATTTAAAAGGGGAAAAGCGCACCTTTTTAACCGTAAATTGCTTGTTTACTCAAAATAAAAATTAACGAAACCGCAGTTGAAAATATTTGCAATTCGTCAATTTCATTCCATTTTTTCAAATTTGACGAGGTTTTTAGAATAGTATTCAAATTTCCAGAATTTTTTATAATAATTTCTTAAAAGTATACTTAATTTTGTGTAAAATGAGTACTTTTTAAAAAAGTTTAATACAAATTGAGCAAGATACGTGAATTTAAAGATTTAACAATTTTTTTCTTAAAGTTACAAATATTTCAAATTTGTTATAGAATTTACATCAGAGCACTTTAAATTTTGTGTACCCTAAGTTTAATTGTGTAACTAAAATGGCATGAATGTCGCAAACAATTATACATTATCAAAAGTAATAAAAATGTTTATTAGATTAGGATTATATCTTAAACGACAATTAATAGTTACCACCATCTTTAATTAATGTAATAATTCTTTATTAAACAATCTAAATTATAGGAATGCGTTCCACCATAATTCTAAATATAACCTTCAAATCGAAAAGGTTTGTAGTCATTATAAATGGCCGAGGTTTACGATTAAATTTTGTCGTCATCTTCCGAAGATGAAATGGTTGTTCATCGACAGCCAAGAATTATTCACAAAAGACCAAACTATTTTGATGTTTTAGACGATCTAGATTTTGTTGTGCGCTTTCGTTTAACAAAAGTGTCAGTGCAAAATATATTGCAGGAAATTCGACATGAATTGGAGCATGCTACTACACGGGTAAGTTAAAAGAAATGTTAAAATAATTATTGAACCAATTTTTTATTATAGTAGAAATATATGGGTTCTTAAGAATTAAGTACATGGGATTATGTAAACAGTGATTAAAAATGTGTTATCAAAATTCGTAGAACGGAATGGAAAGACTTTTATTTTGATTGTCGATTAAAAGATCAACATAATTATTTAACCACAACTTTTTCTGAGTTGGTAAAATCTGATTAGATGTTCAACACACTCTTGAATTTTTTTTTCTCTCTCACTCCTACTTTTCCTTTCTGCGGTGTTCCATGGCTCGTACGCTGACAAAATTTTGATTTTACTTATATTTTATAATTTGATAGTGGTTAGGGTCCTAAATAAGTGCCAAAATTATTATACGTGTAAAAACTTTTCTTCGTGTATATACATGTGTCCAAATCTACACGTATAATTACTCGTGTTTATTTTCAATAGGTGTCAGTTAAAAGTGTTGCGATTAATTTTAACACCACATATGATGTTAAAATAATATTTTTCTTCTGTTAAATCGCTGTTTAAGTTGTTAAATGAGTCAAATATGGATAATTAGGTTAAACGGTGATTACTTCCCAGTGTCGATTAAACAAATTGTTAAAAGACATTCGAGAAACAAAAGAATCCATTGAATTTCTGCAAGCTTATCACCAATTAATAAAAGATTTCAAAAAATTAAGTATTAGTGAAAAATGAGTTTTGCTAAATTAAACATTGCTGGAAAAGGAAAAAACTTTCTTCCAACAAAGAAGTTAAGTGAATTAGAAGAAAATCAGGTGCTTCAAGTGTCAGATATAAAGACTGTGAATACCAGATTCGGACTCAGGGTTGTTGCTGAACTTGGGAAGGAGTTTCAAGTGTTCTTACCGAAGAGAATTGCGGATGTGATAAGTGAAGATGACACCTTATTACCACATTTAAAAGAACTATGTGCACACAAAAAATTGTCTCTGAAATATTTGGGAGGACCACATAATTCCATTGAATTCATTGAACAGTAATCAGTAATTTAAATATTTTTTTCCTTTGCGTTTTTCTACGATGACGTCACTATATATAGACATACTGTACACAATACGAAAAAAATTTATTGATTTGAATCTAGATCTTTTAAATGGGATTCATTATGATAAATTTATGTTAGCATTAATAGATTATTGTAATCTATCTGAAGCTTTTTCAATGCCTTATTTGAAATCTGATTTAGAAATATTAAAAAAAATTACAGGAAAAGATAATTGCATTGATTCAATCAAGTATAAGGACTTTAAATTTTCCAACAATTTTCTTGTTTTTTTCAAGATATTTTTGAATGGAAATCAATTTGTTGTATAGAATTTAAAAATATAGATGAAAGTCTTCTTTTTAGAATTTCACCTGACAAATTAGGATGGGGTTGTTTATGTTACCATTTACATTTGTCGGAGGAATTTATGTACAAATATAAAAAATTTTACACTGGGATAAAATCAGTCTTTTTCAAAAATTTTCTAATGAATTTATAGATAAAAATACGGAATATCTTAATTGGAATCTTATGATTTATAATAAGTTTATAAGTGAAGATCGATTCAAAAAGTTAAAAAAAACAGTGTATTAAACCCAAAAAAGTATTGTATCAAACTTAGAATATGTTAATGTTGTAAAATAAAAAAATGAAATGATAGATAATTCGTTTTATTATTTTTTTAAACCTTTTTATTTTTTCAGAAATCTTAAAATTACATTAAAAGTCTGAATCATTTATCCAGCTATTATGAGTATTATCAAAGCCTAACTATTTTACAAATAATTTTTTACCTTGTCTTTTAATTACTTTTTCTACTAAATAAATATTTGAAAATTTAGCTTTTGAAAGTTCTTCCTCATAAAACGTACCAATAATTGGATTTTCCTGGTAATCTTTAAGAAGGTAAGTTATTGGTTCTGTATTTTTTATCTGATTTATAGTAAAAATCTCCGTCGTCCAGTTTGGAGTATAGCCTTTTTCAAAAATATGTTTGAATTTACTTATACGCACTTTGTCGCCTACTTTAAATTTAAGACTTTTGTTTCTTATTGAGAATATTTTTTTCTTATAAATATTAATTAACAATTTTTTTTTCATTTTGAGCTGTAACATCTGTTGGTTTCATTTTAATAGTTTGATGTTTAGTATTATTATAAGAAAATATTAAATCATTTAAAATATCTATCCACTTATAACTACCACGTAAACTAAATTGCTTCCACATTTTATTTTTTAAAGTACGATTAAATCGTTCGCAAATTGACGCTTTCAAATTACTATGAGTTGAATATAAATTAATTTTATAATGATTCATAAGATTTTTAAAATGAAAGTTGTAAAATTCTTTTCCTTTATTTACTTGTAAATTTTTCGGTACGCGCTTCTTCTTTAAAACAGAATCCATTGCTGCTGTAACTTCTTCACCGTTTTTGGACTTCACAGGAACAGCCCAAGCAAACTTGGAGAATACGTCTATGATTGTTAACATATATTTATAGCCGTTATTTATTTTTGCGTATGGTTGCATTTCAACCAAATCAGCTTGCCAGGTCTCATCTATACCTCGAATATCAACATTTCTACGTTTATAATTTCTTCTAGCAGGCTTGTGTAGCTCGTTTACAAGTTGTATTCTTTGAGTTTCCATGATTTAATTATTTTTCAAGTGCACGCAGTCTGCCATCCAATTGAGTAACAATCTATTTGTTAATAGACAGCATCTCTATATTTCTTTCAATACTTATTTTTAAATTATCAAAATACTTTTTTTTTAATCTTCTATTTCCGATACTTTTACAATATTCATATTAATATCGCTTCTCACAGAACCTATTACGTCATATATGCATTAGATTCAGTTTCTAAAAGTTTTTTGAGCATATTTAAATTAACCGCGTCACTTTCATTTTGATCATCAGCTATGTTACATAATTTTTTATTTTCCATGTTGTAATCTCCTTCAGGTGTGAGTTTTAAAACCAAGTCCTGGAGGACCACGACTTGAAGACTCGGTGCTCTTAAATTTACGTCCGAATATATCGATACTCATTTTGCAAATGTGAAAATTCCAACAAGATATGAATTAATAAACAATTTTGGCTTCTCTCAATTCTTCAATAATTGATATGATTTCATTATTATGACTGGGGTTACCATCTGCTTGAGAAGCCAAGAGTAATCTTAAACGTTCTACTAATTCATTAGGGTCATCCCAATAAACATAATCAACATTTTTATCTTTTCGATCAATCATAAACTCTTCATTTAACCCTTTACCAGTATGTGTTGCAATGTAGTTTTGAAATTTTAAATTTTTTCTATCACGAACAGCGCCATCTGCTTTGTAATATTTTTTATGAGCATTTGTTGAGATAATAATATTCATATAATTTTCACGATCACTTAAACTTATATAATTTTCTTCTGGTGCTTTTTTGAACAAAAGTTCAAGTAAACCCTTGGTAGCAGGATAACTTGAACTGTTAATTAAAATGTCATTTTCTTCAAAATCTATCGGTGAATCACCAATCATTAAATTTCCTTTACTTAATTTTCTAACACCATATACATTATCTAAGTCCTTTTTTTATCTTCTAACAATTTTAGATATACATTTATAATATTTTCCTTTAAATCTTTTGGAGAACTAATATTTTTAAAATTGTTTGCATAATTAATATCTTCATCTAAGATGCTGTTTTAAATGAAATTTCACCATTTTCATTATCTAAAAAATCGCTAACATTAAAATCTTCATCTTTTAAATCTTCTTTATATTCATGTTTTAATTCTGTTTTCGTTGGGCGAATGTTTTTAACAATTTCAATACCATCAACTATTTTTTGAATAGGTGTTACTAGTGGTTTAAAGGTCTTATTTAAAGACTGCTCAATTTCTTCCCTACCTAATTTTAACAATCTATGTTTTCGTAGTATTGCTTCGCTTGCTTTAGCAATTTCACCAAGAATGATTTTTTGTTGTTGCAAATTTTCTTTTTTAGAAAAAGACATGTTGTTGCTTCACTGTTTAATTTTATACTGTCATTTTACTATACTATTCTTATAATTTTATAAAACAATCAAAACATTTTCTATATCTACCCTGATTAATTTCACGATCTTTATCAATTACAATAAATTCATGCTTATTTTTCCAACAAGAACTACAAAGTTCTTTGAATTTTGTAAAAGTCATGTCAGTATTGACATGCTCATCATAAATGTGTCTAAGATTCATTTCATCTTGTCTAAATAAAACTAATAAATTCACATTATCACGTATTAAATGTTTTGGAATGCGCGCATAAGTCTGGCATAAATAAAAGCAATCTACATCTTTATGTCTTCCCATGGAAAAAAAAGCTTTAATATTATCTTGTTTCTCACATGCTACATCGTCAAATATAAATACTGAGTTAGGTAGTGCATTGCTTGGTACTACAACGTCAGCATTTTCATTAAATGGAAAGTAACCTACATTCTCTACTGGTTGCAAAATGTTTTTTAAAAGTTTGTATTTTGGTTGATATAATGATTTTGAGTAAACATAAACATTTTCAAATCTCAATCCATTAGGATGTACTAAAAGAGCAAGTAAAGCATTTGTCTTTCCACAATTTGACGGCCCACAAAATATTGCTCGTACACTATTTGGCAATAAATTACCATGACGATTTTCTGTTTTTTTATTACAATCTTGAACAAGAGTGTCAAAATTGTAGACTGGCAATTTGATTGATTGTGTCTCAAACTCCATTCTTACGATAACTGAGATTAAAACTATAAATAAAATGTTTTTAATAGTTTTTCTGTCAGTTCACTTTAGACGCTTATAACGTTTGCATAGAAATCTAATAATGACGTCTATGGTACTTTATAGCATTTGATTGCTAGGTCTAGTTTCTTGGGAGAGGTTTGTGACTTGGTGTCGATGGTTAGTTCCTTCATGCTTTGGGCACAATATATGTTCGATTTTTTTGTGATAATTGACTATTACTGTCATAATTTTTTTGCTCGACCATTAAAGGTCGACTGTTTGTAGTCAAATGACAAAAAACTATAAATACATTGGTTATATAGATTTCCACTTTAGTTTTGAAAAAGTTTGCTTCCCGTAAAGAATATAAAAATATGGGTGTAAGTAAAAAACAAACTAGTTTTAAAAAAACATCGGAAAGAGTAAGACGTGGTAGAGGTATTTTGAACAAAATCATAAATAAATTACCTTTTGAACTTCATATACCTGGCTATCAATACTGTGGCCCAGGAACAAAATTAGCGAAAAGATTAGCACGAGGTGATCCAGGAATCAACCTCTGTGTATGCTCCGGACACAAATTATAGTGAAAGAGCTGCAGCTTACGCAATAACAAATGCAATGAAGGTCAAAACTAAACTTGGAATGGGAATTAAATCAAAAAGAAATATAAGAAAAAAGAAGAAGAATAATAAAAAGAACAAGAAATCAGCGTTAAGAAAAATAATAACAGCAGCAAAAAAATCTATGAAAATAGGAAAAAGTGCACAATCTACTATCAAATCAGCTCTTCAAGGTGCACGTTTGGCAGTAAAAAATGATGGTGGCAAGCGAAAAATAAATAAACCTAGAATTTTACCGATGCCTTCTAAAGTAGGAGGACTTTTACCTTTTCTTATTCCATTGTTTGTTGGTTTAAGTGCAACAGGGGCCCTAGCAGGGGGAGCAGCTGGCATAGCTAAAGCTGTAAATGATGCAAGTTTTGCAAAACGTCAACTTGAGGAAAGTAAACGTCACAATCAAACACAATGGAGTTTATTGCTTTAGGAAAAGGACTCTATTTAAAACCATATAGGACAGGTCTAGGGCTACACTTAAAACCCTATAAAGCAGGGCAAGGGTGCAAGTCAAAAACTTGAAGTGAAGCTACCTCATCGAGCTCTAACCGACTTAGATTTACTTAAATTTGCAAAGCTTTTAAAAATTCCATATTTTCGAGGTGTTTTTATGCGCAATGAACTACCTAAGGGTGGTCCTAGAGAAAATGAATTTGCAATTATTAATCTAGATGATAAAGATGGCCCTGGTACACATTGGTGTGCTTATAAAAAAAATAAAGATAAAATTTTTTATTTTGACAGCTTTGGTAATCTTCGACCACCTTTAGACATTATTAAATATTTCGGTGTAGGTAGCATAATGTATAATTATAAAAAATATCAAAATTATGACTCATTTATATGTGGTCATTTATGTCTTAAATTTTTATGTAATCAGTTAAACTTTTTAGATATGTATTCTATACATATAAAAGACAAATAATTAAAAAAATGTATTCAGTTAATATTTATATTTCAACATGGACGATTCATTTATAGTAACTTTATCTGGAAATTCTTCTATCTTAGAATCTCAATTTTTTCCACCAATTGAGTTGTCTAATTTTAAAAATTATGCTCTTGGTCTAGTTGAATTTTTAACTTTTAATTCTATTCCGAATATTGATATTGGAAAAAATAAATTTTATGTAGGTAATGAAGAAATTACTATACCTACAGGAAGTTATGAAATTAGTGATATTGATCAAGTTTTACATTTAATTTTAAAAAATAAAGGAATTAATTTTAGAATTAAGCCAAACAATAATACTTTAAAATGTACAGTTTATTGTGATGAAGAAATTAATTTTAAACCTAATGATTCTATAGGTAGTTTATTATGATTTTCTCCTCGCAAATTAAGAGCTCAAGAATACCATGAATCTGATTAACCAGTATCAATTATTAAAATAAATTCACTAAGAGTAGAATGTAACATTACAACAGGAGCATACATATATGGGGAAAAAGTTCATACAATTCATGAATTTTTTCCTATTGTTCCACCTGGATATAAAATAGTAGAAGTGCCAAATCACGTCATTTACTTGCCGGTCGCTGTGAAGACAATAGACTACATACAGTTGCGAATTGTAGACCAAGACGGACATTTGGTTAATTTTAGAGGAGAAACTATTACAATAAGACTTCATATCAAGTCTCTTAAATAATGGGTATAGTATTTTATAATAAAAAGAAAAAAATTGGTTTTGGTTATAAAATTAAAACACCATGCCAAAAGCGAATCAGTCAACAACGAAACCTGAAGAGATTAACACCTCAGAACCTGCAATTGCTGAAAAATCTCGGTCTAAAGATTGTAAAAAACAGAAGAAAATAAGAAGATTTAAGATTATCTTTTCTTGTATTTGTGCCTTTGTATTTCAACGTATTATTTGCTATGGAAGGGGAAATTTTAAATATTGATTCACCAATTATTTTTTATGAATCTATTGCGCATTATGAGGTGCATGCACAACAACCATATACCTCATCAACAAAACCAAGATCATTGCTTACTCCCAAGCAAAGGCTCAATTCACATAACAGGAAAACTTGTGAAACCTGATGGAACAGCTCTCGAGCGTACAAATTTAATTTCTAATGGCATATGTCACTTATTTGAAGAAGCGAAATATGAACTTAATGGCGTAGAAATAGATAAGAATAAAAATGTAGGCCTTACAAGTTTAATTAAAAATTATATTTCTCTTGATGCCAGTCAGAATAAATTTTTTGAAAATGTTGGCTGGTTGGAACATTTAAACTTAATTAATTAAATTAAAATTAAAAATTGAAATTAAATTATAAAAATTATAATTATAAAATATTGAACATAATTAAAAAATTAAATTTAAAATTATTACAAAATTTTACCAAAATTTCCTGGAGATTTACATCCACTCTTTTCAGCCAATAACCATTTGCCAGACTGTACACCTTTGCTCTGATTTCATGAAAATTTAAAAATACCGGGGTGCAGCTGGTTGTTACATTGTTAAAAAGATCACGAGCCCGAATTGCGAGGCCCGTTAAGCAAAGTTCTTTAAATTGATCAATGCTTCCTGCATTGTTGAGCCACAGTCGTGGAGCATGCACTAGGACTTGAAAATTTGCATATCCTTCCATTTTTTGACTATAAAAGTAAAGAATAATTTTTCTTACAGTCTTATTATTAAACAGAAATTCAATAAAAAATGTTTTAAATGTTTTGAATAAAACTAAAAATTTTGATAAAAAAATCAATACATTTTAAAAAAAATTTTAAATCAAAAATTTTTAAACATTGCAAAAAATTTTTTTTTAATTGAAAAAAATTTGTTTTAAAAAAGTTCAATAAAAGAAATTTTTTTTAAAATAAAACTAAAAAAATCGTTTCAAAAGCAATATATATATTAAATAGAAAATAAAATTATTTTTTAAACAATTGAAAAAATCAAATTTAAAAAACTAATATAAATTTTGATTTTAAAAAAGTTCAATAAAAGAAAAATTTTTTTAAAATAAAACTAAAAAAATTGTTATAAATGCAGTATATATTAAACAGAAAATAATTTTTTTTTTAAATTGAAAAAATTAAATTTAAAAAAATAATATAAATAGTTGTTTTTAAAAAAAGTTCAATAGAAGAAAAATTTTTTAAAAATAAAACTAAAAAAATTGTTATAAAAGCAGTATATATTAAACAGAAAATAAAATTATTTGTTAAAAAATTGAAAAACTCAAATTTAAAAAACTAAAATAAATTTTGTTTTAAAAAAAGTTCATTAAAGAAAAAAGTTGTCAAAATCTTTTCAATACTAGCAATAATTTGTCATAAATTTCATTAAAAACTTAAAAAATTAATAACCAAATTAAAGAACAAATATTAATTGAAAAAATCTAAAATAAATTTATTTAAACTAAAAAAATTTTTATAATTTAAAAAATTTAATTAAAAAAATTAAAAAATCAATTTAAAAACTATTACACGCAAAATCAAATTTTTTAAAAATTGAAAAAAAATTTGTTTTAAAAAAAGTTCAATAAACGAAAAAACATTTTTATTAAAACTGAAAAATTTGTTATAAATGCAATATATATTTTTAAAAAAAATTAAAATTACTTTTTAAAAATTGAAAAAAATCAAAATTTAAAAAACTGAAATTAATTTTAAAAAAGTTTAATTAAAAAAATTGTCAAAAACTAAAAATACTTAAAAAATTGAAAAAATCAAGTTTAAAAAACTAATATAAATTTTGTTTTAAAATAAGTTCAATAAAAGAAAAATTTTTTTTATATTAAACTAAAAATATTGTTTAAAAAGCAATATATATTAAACAGAAAATAAAATTTTTCTTAAAAAAATTGAAATTTAGTTAAAAAATTTTAAAAATCAATAAAATCTATTATACACATTACTCTCTTTTTTTATTTTATTTCAAAAAAATCGCTTCACTTCACTGTTAACAATTCAAAATTTTGCACACTCCGCACGTCACGTGTGAAAACTTATTTAATTGGGGTCACTTTTTTTAATGAATCTCCTATGGACTTGTCCACTATTTATATGAGGACCATAGTTTACAAATTGAGGAAGCGAGATGGAGAATCATAAATTGAAAAGAGAAAGACGAGTGATAACGCACACACCCAAAAAGGGTTGAGACAAAAGCATGATGACTAATTTGATTGTATGAATGAAATAAGAAATAGAGGTAGAAAGAAAGAGAGTAAAGACATTACAATAGATCTTAATCTTTATTCTCTCAATTAAAATTGCTATTTTTTAAATTAATTATTTTTTCTTCTTTTTTATATCCCCAAGGTAGGGTGTCGGTACTTTTTGTCAAAAGTACTCTTTTGTCATCATACCAGCTTAATGCTTCTTTTTTTTGTTCTACTGTATAAATTTCATGATTTTTACTCTGAATTAAATATTGTTCTTTTACTAAATTTTCATTTGAAAAAAGGGTTTTTTTATAGTCTTCAAATGTGATTTTTCTCAATGTTGATGATTTAACACCTTTTGCTTTCTTCTTTTCAGCTTTTTCGTTTAACACTTTGTAAGAAAACAACTTTGATCTCAATCCAATAAATTCTGTTATAATTTTACCATTACATTCATCTATCATTAAACCTAAGACTTTTCTATTTTTCAATGGTATATTATAACAATTATTTATTGGATAATCAGAAGTATCAAAATACTGCACGTCCCGTTTAATATAATCATACATGTTTGGAACATGAATATGATAAATTAAACTATCAGTGTCAGTATATAATAATTTAGATTTATCAAAAAAAGTCTTTTTGATATAATTGTAATGAAAATCGTAAAGATGTAACTTTGAAATATCAAGTATACTAAAACCAACATAAATTGGTTTATTAAATGTAACTTGTGTTTTATTCATTTCTATTATGACTAAATTTTCGTCAAATATATGGCAACTATGAAAATTTGGTTTAGCAATAAGAGCTTTTGCTCCATATCTACCTTCCCATTTTGAAATTATTCTTATATCTTTATGCTTTCTTATATTTTCCATAGTTTTTCCAAAAACCGAATTGTTCATTAATTTGTAAAAATTTTTTTGAAATATATTAGTAGATTTTTTTCTATATTCTGTATTCAAATCAATATATTGCTTTAGCCATTGAGATTGCTTGAATTTTAATACTCTATGAATTTTCTTTAACTTCATTCCCAACTGTAAATAATATTTTAAATTTTTATAGTGTATTACATATTTTGTTCTTTCGAATAAATGTGGTATCAATTTCGGTAATTTGCTCCCTGCAGCAGGGGGAATAAAATGTTCAGGACATAAGGGCAAATCCTTATGTAAAATCATGAAGTTTTGCAGGATATTCTAGGTCTACTTCTAAAATATATCCATAAGGAGAATCATCAGGAACTTTAAATACATCAAAATCTAATAAATTCGTTTCCCACTGAAAATTAGAATAGGGTAAAAAATTACTCATTGCTGCACCATACAGATTATTGATATCAAAATACATTATATATGATTCTTCCATTTCATCACTAAAATCTGACCCCATAAATCGATTATTTGCTTTTGCATACCTGTTCGAGCATTGAGATATTCCTCCTCGAATACCTTTTTCAATAAAAAGTAACATTTCAATATCTTGTAATAATTCTAATTCTATTTCAGTCAATTTTAACATTGCATCAAAAGCAAGACCAGGAGCTGTAAAATAGTGCAAAGGATCCAAATTATATGCACTTAAACATGTCTCGCGGAAATTTTCAAATATATCTGCTAAAAGTAAAACGTCAGTTTTTAAATATAAATCTGAATATTCCCCCAAGTTTTTAAATTAAATGTTTACCACACTTTAGAAGCATGTTCAAAATCTTCAGTTGTGATATTTGAATTATTCAATTTTGAAAAAAATGCTTCTTTTGGTGGCAATTCAGTTTCCTCCAATTTTTTCCAACTATCAATATATTCATAAGGAAAAATCCCCTTTCTAATTAATAAATTAAATTCATCAATATTTTTACAATGATTTGCTGTAATTTTTTTTTCGTAATTATTTAAAAAGCTTGCTAATTTATCTAAACTACTTGGCATAAATCTGAATGAATCTAAAAATCTAAAACATACATTTTTACCATCTATATATTTTGTAAAAGAGATATATTTTTCTTTATTTATTGGTAAAAGTTTTACAGGTCCCTCAAAACTTGTACACAATTCTTTTATAAAAAAGTGAGCATCATACCCAGATAAATTGTGAAAAACTACAGGAATTGCATGAGAAGTTTTGTAGTTTATATTACAGCCTTGATGAGCTGCACCCCTATATTTTCCTGTAAAATGATCATGATCTCGGTGCCTAATATCATCATTTTTAAAGAAATTTTCACAAATGTGACAAATTTTTACACTTTTAAAATCTTGTTCCTGTTGAAAAGTTAAATTTTCCATTGGAACTATATTTTTTGTATAAGACTCAATTAAATTAGCAATATCTATTAGTTTATTCATAAACCAAGACACACAATTTTCCCCTCTATAAGATTCAAACATTGACAAAGAATCATTAAAATTACATTTTAAATAATATGCAACACTTTGAGGTACATGTTTTGTATATACTCCAGATACTAATTTATTATCCTTTAAAGGTTCTAAAATACTTTCAAAATCTGCGTACAATACAAATGGTACCTTTTCTTTAAATCTGAAATTTTTAAATTTTAAAATACTCTCTTCTTCTCTAGGCAAAATAATCTTACATGTATTTAAGTTTAGACAATCAGCTTTATGTTTAAATAATGAATTTTTAGAATTAAAATGACATAAACATCTATCACATAACCATGTTTTACCATTATGTTTCGTTATTTGTGATTTTACTAATCGTGATAAATTACGAATCCAGGCGAAATGATAGTTATTTTTACGATTATTAATATCATGTTTTTCAGTTAAATTTGCTTCAGAAATAGTATTCAATTTTTCTATCATTAATAAGTGGATTGTATCAATTTTAGACGAATTTTTGCTTAAATAAAAAGGTACAATTTCTTCTTTATTTTTTGCAACTCTCTCTAATCCATAAATATTTATTTTTAAACTGTTTATTTTTTCAAACTTGGGCACATCTCTTAATGTTATAGGGAAATTTATTCCTTCAAATTTCAATAAATTCCTATAGTGTGGATAAGAACTTATTAAATTTGCATTATTTTTCACTGGATATAATGCTGAAATTATCGCCCAAAGAAAACAATTGTAATCTGAATTTTTTATATTCACAACAGCATGCTTTTCTTTTATAAATTTTGGTAAATCTGCATCTTTAGAACAACCGACTTGAATTGGTGCGTGCCTATTAATATTAATCATTAAATTTAAAATCTCTTCTAAGGATCAACCTGATTTTTTTTCATTAAATTCTTCAACTTGTTGGAGAATATATTCATTCATTTCATTAAGAATTGAGTCAAAGTCGGAAGAAGAAAAAATAATATAATTTTTTGTATTAAACGATATTTTTTCAACTATCATTTCACTGCTTTCTACAGTTGTAAAATTCCCTATTAGTACAAAATTTACTTTTAAGCTACTATTTTGTTTTAAAATATTTTTTAGACGTGATTTTATTAAATATTTAGACTCGTCTAAAAAATTCAATAAATCTTTATGCTTTAAATTAATAATTGTTTCTGTTCTAATTCTATTTTCGAAAGTTGACTCCAAATTTTCCCACTTTATTCTTTTTTCTGTTCTTCCCATTATACCTTCACCATTTTTTTGAATTTCTTTAAATCGTTCATTTATAGTTTTTAATATACCAATTGTAGTTAAAATTTTTTTCTTTTTACTCGAAGTAATAAAATTTCTTTTTGTTCTTAAAATTTTATTTAAATGACGAATATTTTTTAACCCGAATTTAATCCACTTTTCCGAATTATGTAATAACTTTTTTTATTGCTTATATTTTTCACAATAATATAAGCATCCTCCATAATATTAATAAATTTTTTATAATCAATGGAATCCATTTTTAAAAAATTAGATTTTTTGGCAAATTCGCGCACTACACACTATGCAACAACTTGTCTTATTTGCAACTAAAGATTAATAAAAAATACCTCCTTTTTTATACTATTTTTCAAGGTTAAATAAAGTAACTAACAAAGGAATAGTTGAAAAACAATTCTTGGAAAATATGTGATCCAATCCCCCAAAAATGCGTTGGGTAAACATTAATTAATTAACATTCCTTTCTCACGCTCTGAAAAAATGACATCATCTAATAAAATATTACTGCAAAAGAATACATCCGCATATTTTAGAGATAACAGACATTTCAATAACAACTCTCTAAAAAATCAAACAATAATTGTAACATAATACCTATTCCTTATTAAGAACCTTTGTTCTCTTTATATAAAATAAAACAAAGATTTCATGAACTAATAAATCTATCATCATCTTTAAAAAACATCAAATTATTGTTTACAAAACTTTGACTGCGGCAAAAATAAAAAGAATTCTTAAGACCTAAAACAATTTCTCAAAAACAACAGAAATTCTGTGAAAAAGTTAATCAGTTGTTGCTCTAAAAACAATTCTTGGAACAAACACTAAATATAACAATTTCTCAAAACATAAATGATCAAAAATTCCATCTTTTATTTTTACCACCGTAGGAATGTTTTTCTAATCAATAATTCAACGAATAATTATGAAACTCAAAACAATAAGACATTCCATGACAAAAAATAAAAACCTACAATTTAAATTGCACAATCATAAAAATGCACCCTTCACAAAAACAGGATACACAAAAAGTAAGTAGTGCACATTTTTTAAAACAAAAAAATATACACATACCACTTTCCTTTCAAAAATATATTTTTTTTAAATATTGATAATTTACTATTTTTATTGTCTAATTCATATTCCTTATTTTTTTACAATTACAACAATATATTGTTTCATCTTTTTATATTCAAATTTTAAGGAGAAACAATATTTTGTTTCTTCTTAAAAGATCTCTTCTTAAACATTCTTAATGTACTGTTTCTTCTTAAATTTCAACATAAAAAGATGAAACAACATATTGTTATAATCGTAAAAAAATAAGGAATATGAATCAGACAATAAAAAATACTAAATTACCAATATTTAAGAAAATGCATTTTGTTGAAAGAAAAAAGTGTTATATGTAATTAGGGTCTTGACTCCCCGGGGATCACAAAAAATGCACCCTTCACAAAAACAGGATACATAAAAAATAAGTATTGCACAATTTTTAAAAACAAAAAAATATATACATAACACTTTCCTTTAAAAAATATATATTTTTTTAAATATTGTTAATTTACTATTTTTATTGTCTAATTCATATTCCTTATTTTTTTACAATTACAACAATATATTGTTTTATCTTTTTATATTCAAATTTTAAGGCGAAACAATATTTTGTTTCTTCTTAAAAGATCTCTTCTTAAACATTCTCTTAATGTACTGTTTCTTCTTAAATTTTAACATAAAAAGACGAAACAACATATTGTTATAATCGTAAAAAAATAAGGAATATGAATCAGACAATAAAAATACTAAATTGTCAATATTTAAAAAAAATGCATTTTGTTGAAAGAAAAAAGTGTTATGTGTAATTAGGGTCTAGACTCCCCGGGGCGAGGGATCTTCAAGCAGCAGTAAGCGCCAGGAAAATATTTAGGGTGATAAATCTTAAAGCTGCGCCTCCCCCGCTGCGCGAGGGATCAACAAGTGCAATACAGTAGGACAATGCAGACATTGTTCCTTTATTCTTAAAATACCCAAATTTTACTACTTGTGAAACAGGTGGAGCAGGTTTTGAAAACAGGTGGATTGTTTGAAAACAGATGGATTTTTGAAAAATATGTTTTTCTTATGATAATAGTAATAATAAAAATAAATAAAAATAACTAACTTTATTTTTTAAATTATATATATAAAACAAAGATTTAACCATATGAGAAATCTGATTAAATCATCGTCAAAAATGCACCCTGTAAAAACAAAAAATGATGTAATCGCTAAAAAATTGCAAAATTCTGAGTCATCAACCCCATTTTGCAATGCCGGTAATGCCGGTAACAGATTCCTTTCTATCCAGAACTCCCTTAGCCTATATCGCTAAAAAATTGCAAAATTCTGAGTCATCAACCCCATTTTGCAATGCCGGTAATGCCGGTAACAGATTCCTTTCTATCCAGAACTCCCTTAGCCTATCTACTTGAGACCTTGTAAACTTTATATTAAAAAAAAATTTTAATTTTAAATTTGTCCGGATAATCGAATATCCGGATAATAGGGGTCCGGATAATAGAGTCTCTAC
This sequence comes from Leptopilina drosophilae, assembly GCA_032873175.1. Taxonomy (NCBI): domain Eukaryota; kingdom Metazoa; phylum Arthropoda; class Insecta; order Hymenoptera; family Figitidae; genus Leptopilina; species Leptopilina drosophilae. The sequence goes on from CM065478.1 coordinate 15,155,511, forward strand.
TGTATTTGGATTATGGTGAAACGCATTTTGATGGTTAAGATTCTTTAATTACAAATTATTACACTAATCACAGGTGGTGAAATCTGTAAATTTGAATACTATTTTAAAAAGCTTGTTCAAATTAAAAAAAATAGTTTGAAAATCGATAAATCCCTTTTAAATGAAAAAACAATTTTAAAAATCGGTTTAAAATTACATAAGTTACGAGTAATTTTTTACATGAATACACAAAAACCGGGCTTTTGCCCATCAAATTAAATATTGAGGGTTTTTGGGAAATTTCAAACATACTACTTTTTCAGTATGTGAAGACGAACAAGTTACCGTAGGTCCGATTTAAATTGCCATTTTACTATAATACAGTGTAATTATAAGGTCAATAAATTCGTATCAAGAAATGATTTAAAAGGACTTGAAAGAATATTGATACGTCAGTTTTAATTAACTAAAAAAATATTTCTTTTATTCCACCCTTTTTTCAAAATGTTTATAAGTAATTAAAAGAAAAATAAAATTATTATGCTAACTTTTAAGTCATTCGATGTTCTTTGAATGCGTATTTCAAAGGATTTTATTTTTTATTTTCTTATTTATTATTTAAAATCAATATTTAATATCAATATTTTTAGACAAACAAAGCAATAGAATATTTTAAAAGTAAAATCATATCAAATAAAGTGCGAAAAAGCAGCTTAGACTGTTTGAGGGCAGTATTGACCTAAACGTCTAAAGTTAACAAACAATTCCTGCTACCCTTAAAATTTATGTCAATTTTAAGGACAGTTTTGACCGACGGGTAACGGTAAGTCGGATTTACCCGATAGAAATTTTCGAAAACAGCGAAAAACATGATTTTTGGAAATTTACCCCCACTTTTCTCAAAATCCTGACGTGATAAGAGGTTTTCGTTGCCAGATTCTGATACAGCGCACCAAATACTGCAGAAAAAGACTTCTTGATCTCAGACAACGGCAATTTTTATTTTTTTGCAGGCTTGTGTAATTGGTAGAACTAAAAAAACAGGAACTAATTTTAAAAATTTTGTTCCTCTACTTATTATTGTTTACAATATTAGATATACGATAATTTAATTTCTTTAGTTTTTTTTATCAAATGATTTTAATACATTTTTTATATTCTTTTTTTAATTCTACCAATTATCAATAAATGTTGCAAGTATTGTTTTAATATTTGTGTACGGAACACGCCATTGCAGTGCGAGTACAACTCGCCCTTCTCTAATTTTTTATGTATTTTTATTTTTTATTTGTTATTATAATTTTTTAATTTAAAGATCAAAAAATGAAAATATATATGCTTTATTTTAATCATGACATATTTTAAGGTCAAATTGAAAAAACAATTTTTTTAATCTCAAGCTTGTAGCTCTTGTAAAACCTTTCAAAAATTATTATTTACGGTAATAATTCGATTAATTTTACTTATCAATGTATTAAATTGAAAAAAAGGTATTTTTAAAAAAAGACAAAATTTTGAAATTCTGTAACTCAAAAAAAGTTTTATTAATTTTAAAAATATTTCATATTTTATTTTTTACTAATAATAGAATCATATTAGTAAAGTTTCAAGAAAAAATTTTTTTGAACGTTGCAGTTAATAAAATTTAACACATAATTATTCATTTCTTTAATTTTTAATATTAAAATAAGTACATAATTCTATAAATTTTATATATATAGTCACTACGGTCGGGACACTTTTTGACTTGTGCCTCATATATTTCGAAAAAGGACATCCAATATCATAAAAAAAATTTGTCGAATAAATTAAATCTCAAAAATAATAATTAACAATAGAGATATTATCTTTAATATGCATAGATAAATGAAAATCTTTGTATCTACTGGAAAAAGTTTCCTTTCTAAACCATGTAGTCCTTAATTTACAACCCACTCTAGTAATAAGAACATCCAGAAAACTAATACTACAATTTTTCTCTATTTCTATTGTAAACTGAAGCTTTTTATGATGGTCATTAAACATTGCAAGAGTAAGATCAATTTTATCTACTCGAACACACATTAAAATATCATCGACATATCTAAAATAAAAAATAACTGGAAAATCAAGTTTCTTTAAAACTTTAATTTCAAAACTCTCCATAACCAAATCCGCAATCGCACCTGATAATGGTAAACCCATAGGCGTACCAAAAATCTGTTTTTAATATTTACCCTGAAAAGTACAGTAAGCATTATCAAGACAGAATTCTAAAAGTTCCAAAAATTCTTTATCCGGTATATCAGCATAAGTCCTAATGTCCCTCCATCTTAGTTTTACATTTTTTAAAACCAATTCTTTTGGTATGTTCGTGAATAAGGATTTAACATCAAGATATATCATTCTATAATTAAGTCGAACATTGAAATTTCTAACTTTCTTTACAAACTCAAAGCTATTTTTAATATAATAACTGTTGTTTCTAATAACCTTGTTAATTACCGCACTAATAAATTTAGATAAATTGTACAATGGTGATCCACAAAAAGAGGTGACCGGTCATACCGGTGTCCCAGCTTTCTGCATCTTGGGCAAACCATAAAATTTAGGAGAGACCCCGTTGTAACTTTTTAACTTTTTAGATGTTGAGCAGTTTATATACCCTTTTGTGCAAAATTGTGTCAGTCATTTTATTTATTTTAATTTGAATATTATTAGTCGGATCTTTTTTAACTTCAATATAAACATCAACATCATAAAGCAAATTTAAACATTTAATGACATACACTTGAGAATCCATAATCACAGTCATATTGCTCTTGTCCGCATTACAAATCCTAATATCACTATTCTCTTTCATAAACTTTTTTGTTTTTTTACCTAAAATATCAAAAACTGACAAAAACATATTATGGTAATTTACATTTAAATAGTTCTGAAATTTATTAGACATAATACTTCTAAATTCTGACTTATGATTATCTGGAACAAAATTTATTTTATCTTCAATTATAGACAAAATGTCGCGCACGACAATATTTTTGTTTTTTTTTATTTGTATAAAAAATCAGCTTGTAGAAGGACAATTCCTCCTGATAGTCATCAGTAGGTCCAATCATATTTATTACAAATATATAATAGAAGATGGAGATATTATATTTATTCATAGATAGTGTTTAGTTAATTTTTCATGATGGCACAAAAAAGCTATGAATGCTGAAGCTAATGTGATACCATTGTCAAATTTTTTTCTCGAAAATCGCCAAGAATCTGATAGTGCCTCTTCAAGGAATTCAACATCTACAATTCAAAACTCTGCTACAATAAATTCTTCAGATCAAATTACACAAATTTTAAAATGTTAAACCACTCGATCGATTTGTACTTAAAGATGATATCACTAGAGCAGAAATATTGTGGGTCATGGAATGTGTTATGTCGTATAAATCATTACGTTCGGGTAGACGAGATGTTAAGATTTTTTCTAGAATGTTAATTGACAGTATGATTGCGAAAAATGCAATTGCAGCGAGATAAAATTGTTAAAACGCGTTATCTTACTTCAGTATTTTTGAAGCGTAGTAGAGCCTCTGATTTAATAATTGCGTTCTTAAATGGTATATCTCCTCTAATTCCAAAAAAATATACTACAAATTTTCCTAGACGGCCCAAATGTAAATTTGAAGTTCCTGAGCGATGTAGAAGGCCATATTGCACCTGACAAAGACGATCCTAAAATATAGGAAATTGGTAGTTGTGGGCTTCACACTACAAGTGGCGTATTCAAAAGCGGCATTAAGGAAACAGGCTGGAAACTAGAATAATTTTTAAGAGCCCTCTACAATTTATTTAAAGATATTCCATCCAATTTTAGACAGATTTAGCTTTTGATCCGTTTTTAGGGTTTCGTGGCCAAGGGCCAAAACCCTTATAGCGAGACTTCGGTGTCCGTTCGTAGTTTTTAAGTCTTATGTCTTAAGGCTTAAGTCTTATGTCTTATGTCTTAAGGCCTTACACCTTACGTAATGGTTGCCATAGCAACCGTTGCTATGGTAACGGTTGTCATAACAACCATCGCCATGGCAACCGTTGCTATGGTAATTGATAAATTATTATTTATCATTTTACGCCACGAAACCCCATGATGTAGGCGCATTGCGCCTGCTTCTCCGACTGATTTTTATATAACACTCTCACTAGTCTTATGTGCAAACAAATGGAAAGATTTGTAAAATCTGATGTCATGAAGAAAGCAAAATCAGTACTCGACGTGGACTTAAGTAATAGTAACAATCTCTTACCTGCTGGAGAAATTCGCCTTATTATTGTCATTAAAACTATTCTGAACAAAATAAAAGGTTGCATCAGTCTCGAGATTCTTCAATTTCGTCAAGATTGTAGAAAGTCTCTTATTAAACTCATTTAATAAGTTACAAGAACGATCTCCTCTAGCGTACAAACTAACTAGATTTATCTCCTGTTTCAATCCACATGTGGCAGTTGACAGTAAATTAGGAGCACAACGATTAAGTGATTTAACACTTTTTTAACAGCTTTAGTTGAAAAAAATTGGCTTGATGGTCATGCTGCTGAAAAAGCTGCACGTGAATTCAAAAATGTATGTAAGATGGCAAAAGTTCAGACGGATTTGAAAAATTATTGCAAAGAAACTCAGCGTTTAGATAAGTTTTGGACAAACATTTTTAATGAAGTCACACCAAGTGAGAATATAAGAAACGTGATACAAATCATAAACGTATTTTCTCATGGGAATGCTAATGTCGAACGCGGCTTTTCTGTTAACGGAGAATGTCTGATTGAGAATATGAAGGAATAAACCTTAGTCGCCAGAAGAATCGTCTACGTTGCAATCAATACCCTCGGTGGAATCGAAGAATTCAACGTGACCAAAGAAATCATTCTCTTAGTTCGAAACGCACATTCGCGTTTTAAAAAAGAGAATGAAAAACGTCGAATAGAATCTGAAACGGCAAATAAATTTGCAACTAAAAAAACCAATCTTCAAGTTAGAGAACTGGAAACAAAAAGCCAAAATATAAGAACATTTTCAAAAAGAAATTGATACACGCAGAAAAAATCGGTTGAAAATTTTAGAGTTCAGCAGTAGTAATTTAGATTTCCTTCCCAAACTTGTCTACCTTTGCGGCTCCAGGATAAAAACAGGGAAATGAATAGTAAAAGATTTGAAGCACGTCAGTAGCTTAACATGTTTTCGTTCTTATGCACACTTATACGCGGAACAAAGCAGACTGAACACATTGATAGGCGCTTCTGGGCGGAGTTCAAGGAAAGTCTAGTGCCGAATCCCATACTAACAATAATGTGAGAAGATCTTCTAGTGACCTACATTGTTATGTTTATTCGTCAAAATATTATTTTATTATTTATATTATTTTTATTATTTTATTTATTCGTCATTGGAATATTCAATTTAAAACTGAATATAAAATCTAAAAATGAAAAAACTGAAAATATTAGAATACTTTGAATTATATAAAACTTTTCACTGTGATTTTTATTATTCTTTCAATATTTAAACGTCGAATCTCTTTAAAAATTAAATATAAGTCCTTTGCCATTTTTACTAAAACGATTTAAATTAATTATTTAAATTAAATATTATAACAGATATACATGAATTCTTATTCTTGATGTTTTTCATTCTTTTCTCAAATTACATCCTCATGAAGTTTATGCTGTATGAATTCATTTTTATCTATTTGTAAAGTATTAATATGTCACGATAGTAGTTACTAAAAATTATTTTTTTAGAAAAACTTTTAATAGTTAATCAAACTTAATATATAAAATAATGAAGGTTGAATTTGCTTCAATAGCACAGTCATCTGTATTGATAAAAACTTGTAATTAATGAAATTAAATTATTTTTATAAATTCTTTCAATACTCTATTATTTTCTAGAATTTTTACTATAATTTCTCTGCAAAGTAATTATTTTTAATAATATTCAGAAATTTATTCAAGATTTCAATTGGTTAATTAAAATAATTGCATCTGTAACCTTTCTTGTTTTTTTGTACAATATTTGAAATGAAAAAGAAAATTGAGTGACAATTTACGATTTATAACATTTCCAAAAGAAAATAAAAAAAAATTTTTGTAGCATTTCGAGAAATATTTTTCACTCCTTTTGATAAAACATCAGATTTTAATTTTCAAGTGTTGTCACTCCTACTTTAAATCGTCAGTAAAGAAGTCAAGGAAAACAATCGCTGATTGTTTCGTGGATTGTCTAATTTACTATATTCGAGATTTATAATTTATATTTCATATTATTTGTAATAACATTTATTATGACTTAAATATTCTATTTTTAAATTTTATATTTAAGTACATAAAACCATTAACTATTTAAATTATTAAAGAACTATGCGATCAAGTTTGGCATCCTATTTTTGTGTTCACTACAAAAATGAATAATCTTGATTTGATCTTGGCTAACGCATGCTTAAGCGATTTCGAGAACCGGAATGTAGTCGGTAGAGCTGTGCAAAAAGCTCGAAGCTCGATCGAGTATTTTCGAGCTTTTCATTTTTCGAGCCTAGCCGAGCCTAATCAGTTTGAGCTCGAGTCCGAGTCGAGTCTCATAAAAAGCTCGAATAATTTCGAGTACTCGAAGTTTTCGGGTACACGATTGGAAACGAGCGCTCGAATTCACTCGCGTACTCGAAATTATTCGAGCTTTTAAATTACAAAAAAACTATTAATAAGTGGAAAATTTCAAATTTATGGGATTTACTGAACGTAGAAAATCGTTAGGTGTTAAAATAATTAACCTACTAACTAACTTAAGAGATTCAGGAAGAATTTGATATTTTTAGTTATTATTTTTTTAATCATTTATAAGCTCGAATTCAATCGAGTACTCGAATTCACTCGAGTGCTCGAAAAATTCAAGTACTCGATACATCGAGTCAAGTTCGGGCTCGGCTCGAAAAAATTAAAGCTCGGCTTTGCGAGCTTTTTGCACATCTCTAGTAGTCGGGTACCCGAAAATTTTAAGAACCCGAATGTAGTTGGGTATCCGAAAATTTTTAGAACCCGAATGTGGTCGAGTACCCGAATTCAGTCATATAAAGGTTGTGGTTAGGTTAAATGTGAACCTTTTCATTATTAAATCATCCTTTCTTATGTTTTCATATGCGCTCTATCGAATGCCGATAAAAAACATCAAAACTTTATAGGGATGCTGATTATGAATCTGAAGTCCAATTTTCAAAATAAAAAATAGCAGATCCAATATGGCGGACAATTTTTTTAAAACCTCTTTAAATTTGCTTAAAACTTGTTATTTGGGGGTTCTTTTGGTCGCTGATTATAAATCTAAAATCCAATTTTCAAAATCCAAATGTCGGATCCAATATGGCAGACAATTTTTTAAAAACTCATTAAATTTGCTTACAACTTGTTACTCGGGGGTTTTTGGGGTCGCGGATCACGAATCTGGAGTTCACTTTTAAAAATTAATTATAACGGATCCATATGACAGACACGTTTTTAGCCATTAAAATACTTAAAATATTTTTAATGTTTTCCAACTTTCGCTACGTGGAGGTAAATGTGAACTGGAAAGTCTTTTTTTGTTTTTAAATTTATATATATATATATATATATAGGGGAGAGTCACTACGGTCGGGACACCTTTACGGTTAAGTCACCTCAGGTTTCTTTGTTGTAACAAACTGGTGCCATTTACCATTGCATGTAAATACTTGTTAATAATAGTAGAAAACTTTTCATGTCACTTTCATTAAATTCCAATAAAGTGCGCGAGCAGTACAAACGTAAAACGTAAATGTGTGGTGAATTTTTAAAGCAAAACTTTTAGTTAGTGACGAGAAAGATTAATTAAACAAAATGGAAGATGTAAACAATAAAGTAATATGATGAAATTTATTAATTAGAGGCTGCTTCAATACTTTGGTATGTTATTTGGTTTTTATATCGTGCGTTTATGTCTGTGTTCTAAAAAAATAAAAGCGACGCGAAACTTACGGTCGGGTCACTTTATATCATGCATGTGTTGGGACGCATTATTTTACAATTATGGTGCGTTCTGACATCGGAAATTCATTTGTTTAAGGTAGAGATGTGTGAAGAACGTCATTTTACAGTGAAAAAAATATATTCATGTTCGAAAAACGTTCGTACAATATTTTAAAAAGTCTCATTTCACATCTCATTCCATAACGTATTGTAAACGTTTCGTGTACTGAGAACGTTTTAGATTAATATTTATATGAATTTTTTATTTCCTTTTTCCATTTTCAAGTACAGTTCAGCATTCTTCTGTAATTTACGGGTCATTTTTGGAAGTATTCTTTCATTAAATGATTTTCTACGGTGGCCGGCTGTAAAGACCTGACCTGACCGTCACGACATTTTTTAATGTTTATAACTTTTCCAATTTTTGTCCAGACATTTTCTGATGTACAAAAGAAACATTCCACTTTAGAAAATTTTTCCAACCATATGTCAGAAAACGTGAAATTCGGCTTAGAACGGAAGTTATGGGCACAATATGTGTAGTTATGTTTGATTTCAAAAAGAATTATTTAAATTTATTCTGAAATTTGAGAATTTAATAATCTTAAATTTAATAAACCAATATTTATTGTTTACAGAACTCATAACATATCATTAATAAATCATACTGAAGACGGAAATAAGGAGAAATTTAATATAAACAAAATAAAACTGTCGGGATTACCTTAAATTCTTAAAAAAATCAAGTGATCGGGTTTACCCCGAGGGGTGAGCGGATTTACCCTGGAAAATTGTGATTTTGAAATTTGGAATATGTGTATTAAAAATTTTCTCTAAGTAAAACTAAAACAGATAAATCAAAAATTCTTTTTTATATTGTTAGTAGAAATCATAAGCTTCCAAATTATATAGGGGAGACCAGGGCTAAACCGGACGGATTTGGTCTTTGACCAGAAAACTCATACAAAAACATATTTTTTGCTAAAGAGATATATACTGTTTTGAAGCTTGTACCTTCACCTACAAATCGCACTTGTTCGATTTTAAAAAACTACAGTAGCTTTGGAGATATATTGCTTCGAAGGTGACTACCTCGAAAACGAAAATACGAAAATTGGTGGGGCTAAACCGGACACCCCATGGGGCTCAATCAGACACGGCTAATTAATTAAAGAATGAGACACAAATTTTCGTTTTTTTGTAGAAAAGTCAAATCAATTCTTCTTTTATTTATTTGCAGATACTTCTATACAAAGAATATAATATAAACTGTAAAATCGGTAATTAATATAATATAAAATGAATTACAGTTTTCAGACACAAAAGAATGAACAACACACTTTTATTATAAGAAAACTATTTATTTAGTTATATCTGTTTTAAATACACACAGTTCTATTGATTCTTAATAGTTAAGGAACACGTTTTTTTTTAATTAGGTACGTTCCTGCAAATTCAGAACACTTACATTCTCACACATAACTAATTTACCAACACAAGCATACAGCCTTTTCTCATTGGTTATTCCCCAGAAAAGACTCTAAACGACATTTCGTAACACAAGAATGGCAAAGGGTTAACTATGTTTTTGTGTAGATCAAATAATAAATGTTTTGTAAACACATCAGCTAATTGTTCTTTAGAGCTTATCCACTTTATGGTAATGAGTTTTCTCTTAACACATTCTTTAACATGATGTTCTTTGACTTCAGTCATATGTCTTAATTTATTCGCACCACTTGTTTCGACACTGACACTCGCCGCCTTATTATCACACCATAATGTCATGGGTAATAGAGGTTTATTTAAAATTAATTTTAATGAATTGTGCATTGCTATTAATTCTTGACTAGCTTCACTCATCAAAACGTATTCTGCTTGACAAGTCGACAAGGAAACATAATTTTGTTTATGAGTTCGCCCTGTAATTGGTTTGCCAAATAATTTAATTAAATAACCACTAGTTGTCAAAGAGATTTTTGCAATCTGCAAAGCTTGCATCAGAATACGCTTCCAATTCCTCACCCTCACCTTTATATCTTAAGCATAACCCTTTCGTACCATTTAAATACCTGAATACTCTTTTTACCATTTTCCACTCATTTTCTGTGGGATTTACTTGATGCCTGCTTAATACATTAACTGCATAAGCAATGTCTGGTCTTGTCGCGCCTGCCAGATATAATAAGCTCTCTACGGCTTGTCTATATGGATAATTTTGTTTAGTTTCTGTGTTTAGTAATGATTTATTATCAATATTTTCTTCTTCTCTCATCTTTCTTTCTCTATTATTTACTTGTAGGGTATTCATTGGTGTTCTCTGAGGATGTGAATGATCAAATCCAAATTTCTTTAGCATTTTAGTTATAAATTTTTCTTGATGTAATTCAATAATTTTATTATTTTTATCATGATTAATTTGAATACTTAAAAATTCTTTGGGTTCACCAAGACTTACTAATTCAAATTCTTTGCTTAATTTATTTTTAACTTCTAATTTTCTATCATCATTGATCACCATTATTATGTCATCTACATAAACTACAAGAATCAATAATTTTTCTTTCCATAGAAATAAACATGGTTCTATATCTGAATTTTCTAAACCTACGCTCAATGCTGCATTAGTGAATTTGTCATACCATCTTTTCGAACTTATACGTAATCCATAAATCGCTTTTTCTGATTTGCACACCTTTTCTTCTCTCTCTTTATTGCTGTGTTCTGTTCCTTGTGGTATTTCCATATATATCTCTTCTTCAACCTCACCATTCAAGAAAGCGGTTTTCACGTCAAATTGACATGCTTTTATATTATATTTATTGATTATTGCTAACACGGTTCGAACTAACGGTAATCTTGATACAGGTGCGTAGGTATCACTCAATTCATACTTGTTTTTGTCTTTAAATCCTCTTATAACTAATCTCGCCTTGAATTTTTCGCATCCATTAATATCAATTTTCCTTTTAAACAACCATTTTGAATCAATTACTGTAATCTTTTTACCGTCTCTAGTTTTACTTGGTTTGTTTATTATTTTCCAGACTTTCATAATTTTTAATGACGTTAATTCCTCATCAATAGCCTTTTGCCAATCGTATTTGTTTGGTGAATTCATCGCTTCTTCAAAATTTACTGGGTCTGAATTAATTATTGCTAAAAGGGTATTGCATGTTTCTTCATTTAATTCTATTTCATTTTCATTAATTATGAGTGAAGACTCCTTTTTGACAATGTCAATATTCGTGTTTGTTTTTATTTGTTCATCTATTTGTGGTTTTATTTTTGTTGGTCTTCTCCTTTTTCGTTTAATCTCTCCCTTCATTTTTGTTAATTCTCGTCTTTCATTTTGTTCCTCATCAAATTTATTAAACCAATTACTTTTGTCTATTTCATTTTCAATATGGGGAATGTTGTTAATATCATTTCTTTTATATTTATCACCATATACTAATTTTTCATTGAATCTTACGTGTCGACTTTCATAAAATTTCCCATCTTCTGGTTTTAGTAAATCATAACCTGTCGGTCTATATCCAAACATCAAAGTTTGATTGTTCATATAGAACTTTGTTAGTTTTATTTTTCTCTTCTTTAATTACAGAATTACTTAAATTTTCTTCAGGTGATTTTTGAATGATTTCTTCGTTTGTTTCTTTGTTTAAAATAATGAGATTATTATTTTTAATTGATTCTACTAGTTTTTCTTTATTTACTACGCTTCTTGTCAAATATCTATAAATTTTATCCTCCCCTTCAGCTAAATTTACAAAAATATCTTTACTTATTATTTTATCAAAATTCTCATCGTTATTTGAAATACCTTTTATTTCTAATTCTATTTCACAAAATGGTCTTTTATAAACACCTGTTAATAATTTTTCATTTGAAATGGGATCAAGTATGTCTATTTTCTCATCATCTAAATATATTCCTAAACCCATTTCAGCAAATTTTCTCAATGAAATTAAATTTTCTTTTAATGCTTCAGCAAATAAAATTTTGTCAATTTTAAGTATTTCACCATTGTTTAATTTTATTTCGATTTTACCTAGTCCCTCCGTTTTTAAATCCGCAGATTTATTTTTGATTGCACATTTAATGATACCAGTTTCTAATTCATTAAAAGTTTCAAATATGATTTTTGAATTGCTTAAATGATCTGTCGCACCTGAATCTGCTAAAAATCTTATTTTGATATTTTTGTCTATATTGTCATCTGTTGTATTGATATAAAATGTATTACTGTTTTTAAAAGAATTTTGTTGCTTACCCATTTTAATTTCATCCTGTCGTTTCGTTTGTTTATTCTGTTTTGTATTTTTATCATTGTTTCGTTGATTATTTTTGTATTGGCCCCTTTGATTGTTTTTAAACCCACCTCTATTTGCATTACCTCTTCCCCTTTTACCATAATTAGGATAAGTTGATTGTGTTTGTCTTCTAAATCCACGCGCCTGATTAAGTGAATTAATATTTTGAGTTTTATACCTTGGATCTCCTCTTCCATAGCCTCTTCTTCTAGATGAGTATCCAGATTGATTGTGCAATGTGGGACAATTGGCAGCAATGTGATTGCCGAACTTATTGCATCCATAACATTTCTTTCGTTTGCCTTTGTTTGGACAATCCGCACCAATATGTCCGTGGTCTTGACATTCGTAACATCTTTTATGAACCTTTCCTGTTGCCATATTTACTGCTCGTATTTCTTTTTCCTCTTCTTTTTCACATCGTGTTGCCTCATCCTGCATAAGTAAAAGTTTTAATTCTTCATAAGTAATACCTTTATCTTTTGTATTTCGAGAGACAAATTCAATTGTTTGTACAGAAGGTACTGAAACCATTATGGCATTAAAGAACGCATCTCTTTTCTCATCTTCAGAGAAAGGAACCGAATTTTGAGAATTTTCATAATTTCTGATAGTATCTTCGAATTTTTCTACGAATTCTCCCGCTGTAGTTTTTCCAAAGATATATTTCATATTATATAATTGTTTACGTACCGTGTGAGAGTTTAAATTTGTTTTACATCTTTTAATTTCTGATAATCTTTCTAGTATTTCTTTTGGGTATTGTAAATTTAAAACTTTCGCGTGATAATTACTGTCAAGATGATTAATTAAGATGTCTCTAACTTTGAATTTTTGTTCATTGAGTATTTTTTCATCTATTTCACTTAAATTAAATTTCTCATCAATGACGTGTAACAAATCGCATGATCTCAATTCCAATGTGAAATAATCTCGGAAATGTTCGAATTTCATTGTATTTGTCAATTTGTAATCTCTTTTAAAAGTTGTCCCCCCTTTGTTTATTATTTCTAGTTTTACTATTTCATTAATGTTTTTAAATTTGTTTTCATTAGTGTTATTTTTATTATTAGAATCTTTTAAATTTATATTTTTACAAGTTTCTTTTATTAAATTTACTAAATCAATTTTCGGTTCTTTATTTAAATCTGTTCCTTTCTCATCTAATGTTGAATCATTGTCACTCACCTGTTTTTCTTTTTCGTGTATTTTGTTTTGAGCATTCTTGAATATTTTTAGACGCATCAGACAACATGACAATCGCATCATTTGTTCTTCTGTTTTGTTTGACGTAGTCTTCTCTGAGTAAAACAGTTTTTAAGGTGTCTTCATGAATTCTCTCCCTTTTGTCCATTTTGATATCTTCTTTAATTTGAGTAACTACTTTGGTTATTTGTTGAGTTGATTTAATGGATACAGCGCAGAAATTGTTGACAATTTCGATCAAGTTATCCATTTTATTTTCTTGGCTGTTCAATCTCGTCATTACTGAAAAATCGTTTTTATTAGGGTGAGGCATGTGGGGAGGTGATACAAGTTTCTTTTGGATTTTAAATTTATCAGTATTAAAATTGCATTTTGTATCGCTAATTATGGCGGGTTTGGGTTTATTTTTATCAAACATTAAACTTTTTGTTTTTGTTTTACCAGTTGTCAAAAGTTCAGTTTCTGAGTCATTCTTTTTGATTAGACTGTTGCTTGTCTCGCCTTTGAACTCTTCTTCCATTTCCTCATTTTTTGTCAACTCTCCATCCTCTCCTTTCTCTTCTATTTCCTTTTTCTCATCGTCCTGTTCAATTTCGATATCCATGAAATCATCTTCGACACTTGATTGTATGAACTCAGTAACTGAACTTCCCGAGAAAGTCCTTGGCATTATTGTTGGTTGATCATTTAAAATCTTTTCCTTCGTCCACAGTTGGAGGGCCTCCCATTCAGCTTGGGTCATCATACGTTTTTCTAAACATTTCAAGGTTTTATTAATTTTTTGTTAAGGACTATGTTCTAGAGTCAGTTGACTGAACTCAAGTATGGCTGTCTCCAGAACAATCAAATACTTGGAAATTTGCACTGCTAAAAATCTTTGTATTTGATTTAGGATGTGTGGTATTTAAGTATACTTTTATTTTGTTTTCAACTCACCTGTATGATATAATGCATTTTCTTTTACTTTTAAGGTCAGATTCTCTCCATCGATGTTTATGTTGATCTCATCATTTGGATAACTTTTGTTTAAGGCAAACATTGTTGTTAAACTTTTCCATATTTTTTCCAATATGAACTCGTCTAAAAAGAATTTATTATTATTAATTAATTTTTAAATTGTTTGTTATTTAAATAGTATAAATAACTTATAATAATTTTTAGAAATGTGAAATTTTGTTTTTCAATTTTTGATTTTATTATAATTGTGTTACTGTTATTATGTTTCTCTTTTATTCTCATCTTTATCTCAAGGTTATTTCTATTTTGATTTGTACAGATCTGTTTATTTTGAATTTTTCTTTGTCGCGTGAGTGACTATAAGAGAGAAAGAGAAAGACAGATCAGTGCATATACTATCTCATCGTTTGTTCGAACTTGTTTCACCGTTCCTGCCTTCCCGCTTCCCCCCTCATCATCACTCTCGCGTCTATTTGCTGGTATTTTTATCTTTGTTATTCACATACCGATGCAAACATTTTTCTCTGTTTTTATTCATTTTAATATTACATTTAACACTTCTTTCGTTTTCAATAATTAAATAATTTTCTCACACCATTTATTAATTTATTATTTTAATGTTTATTTAATTTTCTTAAACTCGTCTTTAAATTTATTTTCATGGACATTTTTCAAACACGTGCACGTGATTTTTGAAAATTATTTTTATAGACATTTATATTTTTACTTACCAGGCCTGGCTTCTTCCTTCAAAATTTTCTTTTTCTATTTCAGACATTTTTCTCGTTTTTTTGTTTCTTAAAAAGAGTTTTTCCACGTGGTGGAAGCGTGGACGATTTTTTTCTTTTTCTCTTCACTGGGCTCCCATAACCTGTTGGATTACTTTTTGTAATGTGGGTCGTCTCACACAAAAAAAATGAACAACACACTTTTATTATAAGAAAACTATTTATTTAGTTATATCTGTTTTAAATACACACAGTTCTTTTGATTCTTAATAGTTAAGGAACACGTTTGAATCACAGCGTTTGTTATGAAGGAATACATATATTTATAAACGACGCGTTGTTCGTAAGGTAATAGAGCAGCCTAGTGGCGCTGAACGTAACTAATAATATAAGGGCGGGCGTTTTCAAAATCTATCACATATATTAACGGCAACTATTATTACAAGAAAAATGACACGTCCCTAAAACCTCATGCAGCATATGCATCACGAAATTGCGCGTTCATAGGTTATACATGATTTGAAATTCTTCACGGTTGCGGAAATATTTGACTTGTCCGGTTTAGCCCCGGTCTCCCCTAAATTAACTTGGATATAGAGAATAATTTCCTAGGTTTTTACCGTTCTGAAAAAAAGTGAGCGGGTTTACCCCAGTCTCCCCTATTAGCATTTTGTTTTCATTAATATCATTGTTTTGGATATTGATAATTGCATTATTTTTAACTTCAATAAATACAATTCATCAACCTAAAAAACATTCATTTACTCTAAAAATGATCAGATACAAAGAAAAATGTTTTTATTCATTTACTATTAAATTAATCCAATTTTAAAATAATTCGGAATCAACAATAACTTTTTTAAATAAATATTAAATCATTAATCTTTCACAGATATTAGGATTTTTTAACTCCTGGGTAAGAATTCCTGAAGTGTCCCCTAAGTTTCTTTTGGTTATTGAAAATAAATGATTTTTAAATAATTTGATAGTCCATGATGTCACTAATAACACCTCCAAACGATTTTTCAAAATTTTAATTTTTGTAATTTTTATAAACAATTAAACTTTTTTTGCACCGTTTTAGAAAAAATTCAATTTCTCGAAATTGGCTGGGCCGATTTCAATGAAACTTGTATCATTCGAAAAATTAGAAAATATACTATCCAAAAAAATAATATGAATAAAAAATTTAATTTGTTTAAACAAATTAAATTTTTAATTTTTATTGTTATAAATAAACAATGTTGGCAATCGATTTTAGTCACTTTTTTATAGCATCATAAAGAAGGACTTTTCATGATTCCATAGAAAAAATAAAAAACCGGAACTCTCTAAAAGTTTAGAGGTTCTATCATTTTTAGTCTCGCCGTGCGCGAGCTTTCTCCGTATCTAACGCTCACGCAAGAAGACAGAGACAGTAGGGCTAACTGCAGTAGTGGGGGTAGGACAAATATAGGGGGATTGCGAAGGCGTGGTTAGCTTGCGCCAAATATCGTGTTTTGATTCTGCACTTCCCCTCACACACGCGTTTCACGTATTTAAATATATAACGTAAGAGTGTGCGAGATGTGCAGAACCGAAACAAGATATTTGGCGCAATCTAACCACGCCTTCATAATTCCACTAATTCTGACTCACTGCTGTGAGTGAGAAAACAGCCAAGTTAGCCCTCCTGTCTCTAGTCTTCTTGCGCTCACGGTACGACGCGACGCCACAGTGGGATTCTTTGCAATTTACAGTAGGGGGGACCGGGGCTAAACCGGACAAGTCAAATATTTCCGCAACCGTGAAGAATTTCAAATCATGTAAATAACCTATGAATGCGCAATTTCGTGATGCATATGCTGCATGAGGTTTTAGGGACGTGTGTCATTTTTCTTGTAATAATAGTTGCCGTTAATATATGAAAATGTCATTTTTTGAGGTAAAAAAAAACAAAAATTTTCTTATTTTTTTGGGTTTTTATCGTTAAAGTTAAAGTGCAAATATCATACTGCAATTTTTCTTTTAGCTCAAGGTGTACTGAGTTTAGTAGAAAAAAAGTTTAATTGAAAACGTTAAGAAGAAAAAATATATTGCTGGTTAATTATAAGATGACGGTGTGGGGCTGAATCGGACATCGTGGTAAAAAACAACCAAATCTTTGAATACTTGAATTTATTTTATACTAATTAACTATTTTATATTTTATTCTTTGCATTGAACCATTTTGTAAATAAATAAATAATTTATATTAAAACTCGAATTCGCAAGCGAGTTGCTACAAACAGACAAGTCTGAAAACTGTAATTCATTTTATATTATATTAATTACCGATTTTACAGTTTATATTATATTCTTTGTATAGAAGTATCTGCAAATAAATAAAAGAAGAATTGATTTGACTTTTCTAAAAAAAAACGAAAATTTGTGTCTCATTCTTTAATTAATTAGCCGTGTCCGATTTAGCCCTATGGGGTGTCCGGTTTAGCCCCACCAATTTTCGTATTTTCGTTTTCGAGGTAGTCACCTTCGAAGCAATATATCTCCAAAGCTACTGTAGTTTTTTAAAATCGAACAAGTGCGATTTGTAGGTGAAGGTACAAGCTTCAAAACGGTATATTACTCTTTAGCAAAAAATATGTTTTTGTATGAGTTTTCTGGTCAAAGACCAAATCCGTCCGGTTTAGCCCCGGTCTCCCCTACAAAAATATCTAGAGCTTACAATTTTAACCGATTTGAGTTTTTTTTAATTAAAGAATATTAAAAAGTCTTCATTTTCAATGTGCTTAGTACTTTTCTAAGAACATATTTCTACTAAAAATGTTTTACTATTCAAAACAGAAAATGTGAAATTTCCTGTTCATTTAAGTTGACTTTTCTAAGAAAGGAAAAAAATTGGTTAACATATCGTTTTAATTAATAATTTTGCAATTTATTAGATGTCTATAGTCTAAGTACTTTTCCAGAAAGATGTTTCAACTGAAAACAATTTACGACTATTCCGAGCAGAAAACACGAAAATTCCTGTGTATTCAAGTTGACTTTTCTCAGAAAAAAAAGAAAATGATTAAAATATCCATTTTATCAACAATTTTACAATTTATTATATTTCTATAGGCTAAGTACTTTTCTAGAAAGATTTTTCTACTGAAAACAATTTATGACTATTCTGAGCAGAAAATACGAAAAATCATCTACTAAAGTACTCAGATTTAATACATATTTATTTGATTAATGTAAATCTTTATTGAATAATAGACAATTAAATAATTTAATTCAGTCAATTAATTTTTATTTAATTTAATTAAATTTTTATTTAATTCAATTAAATTTTTTTCCAGTGTGTTTAGATTATTACAATAATAAACACAGATAAGTCGAAACAACTCATCTAAATTAATTGTTATTCATGAAATAAAATTTAAAATACAAGTCTTGTGTCGTGAAAAGAATGTAAATTATTTTAACAAACAAAACGTAAAATTAAATGATTTTTCTTTTTAGGAAAGATCACTTGAACATTTTCAAATACAAAATAAAAGACTGCAGAATTCAAGAGCTTTATATAATCTAGTTGAGCCAAGGAGGAAATATAAATAAAAGAATAATGAAGACAATGATGAATGGGAAATTAGAAATGGAAATAAATATGAAATTTTAAATTATTTGAAATAAAATGTAAATCATTGTAATGTCAATTTATTTTATTGTTACAATATTTTGTCTAATACTTTTTGAATTTTGATGTTGATAATTTTTCAAACATGTTTTATAAGCATAACCTGCAATAATAATAATAATATGGCACTACTTTAAACAAAAAATTGACAAATTATTTTTTTCAACGTCTTTTTTACTATCAGCAACGGCTATAACAAATTATTAACATTTTCAATAGCATGGAAAGAGTCTAGAAGTGTATAAAAGAAGGATGGAATTACACTCAAATCTCGCTATAACGACTTTCTCTATAACGAGGGCTCTGTCTCTCGAGATAGCGAGAAAAATTTCCTGGCGATTGTCCCCACTATTTATAAACAAATGCGCATTCAGTTGGTTTAAATTTGGTTAAATCAATTTTATTTATATAAAATAAAAATAAAAAAGTCACTTCGTATTTGAAATTATATCAATCAGTCGAACATCTTCAAAATTTTAGCTTATATAAATTTTTTGTATATTAAAGTTCAAATTAAACAAGGTTACGTTTGTAATTTTGACATTATGTTTATTGTAAACACTAAAAAAATGAATGAAGAATCGTAAAAGTGGGGATTTCTCATTTCTCCTTTTGCGCTCGTAATAGATTTGACTCCCGAACTTCTCGTTATAGCGAGATTTGAGTGTATGTTCTTGGAAAATTTTCAGGTTTTTTATCAATTTTTTTTATTCTTTTGGGAAGAGTCTCGAAAAGTTTGGAAAATAAAAAAGTATGATTAAAAATAAATAACATAAAAATTAAATAAAAAAATATAAAAAAATAAATAATGAAAATAATTAATAACTGATAAAAAAATTTATTCTGCCGATCTCCCATACTTTACCATTATTTGTTGTGAGTGTTATTGCAAAGTATGGGATTTGTATTAATCATATGCCTTTTAAAAAAAATTAGAGTTTATTATTTAATTTTTTTACATTAAAATGAAATAAATTTAAATTCCATTCAAATTCTTTAAATTTTGTTTTCTATAAATAATAATTTTTTTTACATTATATAAAAAAAATAAATGTTTTTCTTTTACTAACTAAATTTGTTTTTAAAAATTTCATAAACACAAAAAATAAATCTCGAATACAAAAACTGCTATATGCAATTTTTTCTATATAATATCTATAAAAAACTTTCGACTTTGGAGCTGCGGTAAAATTTGAATCAAAGTTTTGATTTAGTTTAAATCGAAATTTAAATTCCTTTAAAACTATTTAATTGCATTTGACAAGTATTTACAATGATAAATTTGTAGAATTACTGTTTAAAAAACTTTTTATACAGTATTTTCAATATTTCGACTTGATCTTAAAAAAACCACATTTTTTAATGTAAAAACTTTACTTTTTAATTTAAAAATGTATGAACAAAAATAAAAAGTGTCGTTAAAACATTTGGTGATAAAATTTTGGAGGTTAGAATGAGGAATCACTTTTTAAAATATTGATACAAGCGAAATTATAAGTCAAGAAAAAAAAATCCTGTGTAAAGTGTCGATAATTTTCTTTAAAAGAAGAAAATAAACAAATGCAATATTGAAATTATTGACGTTCATTTAGTATTCAGTGCTATTCACAGTCTGGTTTACAGTCTCATTTTGGAAACTTTTATTATAATCCAAAACTAAAACAGGTACTTTTTCGACTTCACCTTTTTCATTAACAATTTCAATTTCTGCTGTTTGAACCTGATTGTCAATTTCCATGTTTTCAATATTAACCAAGTCATTGTTATCTATATTGTCATCAAGACTTCTTTGGCAGTCTCTATTACCAGAACAGTCTGTTGAATTGTCTGTTAAAATGTCTACATTATTTATAATACATGAACTCGAACTCCCTTCATTATCTACTAGACTTTCCTTTCTCACATTGTCTACAGATGATTAAAAAATTAGAAAACCAAAATTACGGATAGATCAAATAAATAAATCAATTAAAATATTTTTTATGTAAAAGAATTTTTGTTTTATAAGTTATACAATTAATAAAAACTCATACTATTTTTAAAATAAAAAATATTAAAAATAAATTCATTTTTAAATGTATATGTAAATCTCGAAAAATTAATTTTTACCGCAAAGACGAGTCATTTTACGCCAACTTTCAAAAAGTTCTGAATATTTTATGTCTTCACTCCAGAAATCTTTAAATTCATCTACTTTGAATGCTTCTAAAATATCAAACAGAAAGCACATTTTTTTTCAAAAGTCTTCAAAAGCTTTTTATTCGTATTTTCTTCAAGATGTCGAGGTTTGATATTGGTTTGACAGTTGTTTGCATTTCTGTTCTGTTAAGTTAAAACGTTGTAGTCAATGGCACTAGGCTCAAAAGGAAATAATCCACAGGTTCTGAAACCATTCTTGATACAATCTGTGAAGTTTGAATTTTCCAAGGTTAACTGTAAAACTGTAGCAAACATTCTTTTTTTCATGTTAACTACATTATTTTCGATTCTCCATTTTGTGAGTGTTTTTTTGTAAGACTCTTTTAACACATGAAACAATGCCACGTCCAAAGGTTGGAGTATATGAGTTGCATTTGGAAATAATGCTACTAATTCGATTTTTTTTCCTTGCAAAATTGTGTCAAAGGGAGATACAAATGAGACGAATGTCCATCCACATTTAAGATGACTGGGAATTCATAATTATTATCAACTAGCCACTTTATAGAAAACATTTCTTATGAAACCGTAGAAACTCTCGGCGGTCAAATAATATTAATTATAATACTAACCTGGCACTTACAGAAGTTCACAAATTTTGAGGTAAAGTAAACACTATAACCGGGTGCCCGGGTGCAGAATAGGCCCCCTGTGACCGGCTACAGGTCGTAAGAGGCGATCATATGAGGCTCAAGGTGGCGCCACTGCTTGCGGTTAGTACTCGGTTCGTCCCAGGCTTTCTTATAGAGCAGTGACATACGATGATGATGGGGAGTGTCGTGACGGCCCGGCAAGTCTAATTATAGACCGTCGACCTCACTTGCCGAAGCAAGGGTGGTAAGACTCTTAATCGATACTCATATCAGAGTACAAAACGGTACCATGGGGACAGGTCCGAGCCCGGGGGACTTGCCGAAAAGCTTGTTTCCTTCCGGTCATTGGGTTGGCCACGTGGGGGCAGTGGTTATAGCCTACATCGCTTGAGGCTAGGGGCGCTATGAACGGACCAGAGCTTCGCAAAAATGGAGTAATGGACCTAGTAACTAGCGCTTCGACATGTGAGTTGTGGTCCCAACTCGGGTGGTTACCTGCAGAGTAACTAGAGATTGGAAAGGTCTCACCCTTCACCGAAGGGTCGCAAATGTTCTTACCAACTTTGCGGAGATCGGAAGATGGTCACTTGTTGACCATCGGCGTTGGGGAGCGTGATCTCTCCCAGTTACGCTTGTATGCGAGCCGTGTAGTTATACCAGTATTGGGAGGTGCTGCACGTATACTCTACCTAGGCGCTATGTCCAACTGTTGCTCCCCTCGTTTAAGGCGTCTCCTTAACTTGGACAATAGCAATATTTTTGTCAACTACTAAGGCGCGTAGTTTAAAATCGTCAGGTATACTTGGACACTTTATTTTATAATAAAAAGTATTCGTATGAGAGTTTTTAAAGATATTATATGCATAAAAATGCAGTATTATTTAAAGGAAATGTTTTTTTTTACACATTATAAGTCAATATTTTTGCAACTTTTAAGACAATTAAATATCTTTTTGACTCACGTAAATTCCGCATAAAACGACTCAATCGAGACAATTTTGGATGAGGTACTATTTCCATAATTTTTTATTAAATATTTTAGTCCTACGACTAACTAATTAGATTTTACCAAACAGTTAACATTCTAAAGAGTATCTATGAATTTTTTCATTAACATTAGAGTTTGTTTAATTCTTATTATTTCTTGTCCACGTATACTGGTCCCAATTTTTACTTTGTCCAGGTACTGGTGCTTTTACCTAATTCAAAAAATTGAGGTTTTTAATTTTTCAATGTTATGATTTTCAGATCAGTATCAAATTGAGTAAATGTCAAACTTTATGTTACTTAATACTGCCGTACCAAAGAAGAACTTAGGTAAGCGCCTGTTGAGACCTCAACAGATTTGTAGATTTTATCTAATTATTTATGATTATTATTTCTTAAGTAAGTTGTAGGTGTAGATTATGTTTATGATAGGGTCACTATACTGCGGAGGTATTTGTCAAGCTCTTCAAAATGCCTAAAAATTGTACATCTGTTTTAGCATACTCTCACCATTTTTTAACATCATTAATACTTTTGTCTATCCCCACTTTGATAATTTCGGTTTTGATTTTGCTGTACAATTATTTTTTCGTCAGAACTTTACCTAAGGTCCTAGCCTAAGGATCCCCTTTTAGACTAAAATAAATCTGTTCATTATGTATAACCTTGTTTTATTTAAAATTTGAACTCTTTGATTTAACGTGTAAAATTATTGAGTTTTGTT
This sequence comes from Leptopilina drosophilae, assembly GCA_032873175.1. Lineage (NCBI taxonomy): Eukaryota > Metazoa > Arthropoda > Insecta > Hymenoptera > Figitidae > Leptopilina > Leptopilina drosophilae. The sequence continues at coordinate 15,178,871 of CM065478.1, forward strand.
TCGGGCTACAACTGTTGATAACGAAAAATCAAGTCAAGTTAAAAAAGTTGTAATGGTTGCAACCGCTCCATTTCGATTAAACTGAGAAAATAAAGAAAAACTGTTTGTATTCAGAACCCTGATATAAACTAAAAAATGGTTTAAATTAACTTCACATATTGGGTAAAGTAATAGTGCTCTATTTAATTATGTAATTAAAAGTTCATTGTTTAAACAAATTATATAAAAAAATGGACATACGTGTTTTTCTAAATGAAAATACGAAATAAAGAGTTAAGGAAAGTCCTTTGCGTAGTTTAGGTAGGTAGACGAGCTTGGACAGCTGATCAGATGAAAGAACCACGTAAACGCCATTGACGTTACATGGTTAGTTACTTTGTGCTATAAATCACCTGAACAGAAGGCAATCCCAGTTTCGCCGAATGACGGTTACGTAGTTCGCTCGTCTCACTTTTTGATGGAAGAACTTAGGTATATCCAAGCAAATAAAATCCGAGGATTTTATCTCATAGTCAGCGCTCAGCTTCGACCACGTCGAAACAGAGTTTTTTCTTCTTACATTATATTCCAGCTCAAAGCCACATACGATTTTTAGACTACGTACAGTACTTTCCTTCAGTGTTGACATTAATTCTTTTATTTGCTGGAGTTTTTAAGATTTTAATAACAATTTTTTCATAACAAATAATTTTTAAAAATAATTTAAACTATATTTATCAAATGCAGTTTTTTTCAACGAATACATTGATATCAAAAACTCGTTTTTTGTTAAAATGTCACTTACCTAAGTTTTTCCTTAGAAAGTCAGAATATGAGTTTGCTAGAAATTTGAAGTTTTTGGTTGGTTTAACTTTCAAAGTTATTAAAAATTTTAATTACTATTTGAGTGATTCTCAAAAAAACCTCATTTTGCATGTAGTCAAGATTTTCTAAATAATTATAATCATTTGGGAAAATACCAAGTCATATATCTCTATTTTATCACTTTTTCTAAATGTTCTGCAAGAAAAAGTTGTACAATTTTATTGTTTAATACATTTTAAAAATATTTTACCACCTCAAAATCGATTTTCTAACCTTTCATCTAAGTGCTTTTCATTTTTTCAATATGTAAAACAATTATTTAAAACATGAAAATAGGTACTTTATTAATTTTTTCTAAAAGTTATGATATTTAAGAATAATTTTCTAAGATATGAATAAAATATGTCGTGTAGTTTTTTTAAATATAAAAAATGAAATTTGTCATGTAGTACCGTGTCATTCCTCTCACTCGTTAAATATTATCCAATATTTTTGCTGTGTGTAGAGATATTGATTAATTATTGTGATCAATATTTAAATTAACATCTCTAATATTAATTTCTTAAGTTACTTTTTTAAAAATGTAATTATTTTGCGTTAAAAAAATTAAAATTGAGACATAAGCAGAGATTCGCAACCAAAAGCGCCATTCCTCTCATCCCTAATAAAAACAATATTAATATCTATCTATCTTATAAAAAGATATCGCCTCCAACGCCGCCGCTGTTTCAAGATTCTGTAAGGGCACCCTATCACAAAGGGTCCGTCAAAACTTATGTCAAAATTGACCTATTGGTCAAAAAGAGGATAAATAACGGTCTTACATTACGTTAAAATGTATGTCTAATTTGACCTATTTTTTGACCTATAGGTCAAAAACATAAGTCAAAACTTATGTCAAAATTGACCTATTTTTTAACCTATAGGTCAAAAAGAGGATAAATAGCGATTAAAAATACATGTTTAATTTTACCTATTTTTTTGAGCTACGGGGTTTAAAAAGGGCCTAAATGTGGGTCATCACATTACGCCAAAATTTGATTTATGTTTCACCTACAGGTCAGAGTTTGCCCCTCAAATAGTTATGGTACTACAAAATTTAAGTACCCTCAAAATTGAAGTCAATTTTGAGGGCAGTTTTGAATTAAGCGTCAAAATTTGCCAAACAATTTCCGCTGCCCTCAAAATTTAGGACAATTTTGAGGGCAGATCTGACCTAAGCATAAAAAATTGACAAACAATTTCTGCTACTGTCAAAATTTATGTCAATTTTGAGGGCAGTATTGACCTAAACGTCTAAAGTTGACAAACATTTCATGCTACCCTCAAAATTTAGGTTAATTTTAAGGGCAGTTTTGACCTACGGGTTAATTTACTATAACTCACTCTAACTTATTACTAGGCATTCATATGAAGAGAATATAATTTGAAAAGAAAAATTAAAATTAGGGGGGCTTTGCCCCCCTGCGCGCTTCGCGCGCCAACCCCCTAACTATTTCTTATATTTGTTTTAATTTCTATTTTCAAAAGTTAGGGGGTTGGCGCGCAGGAGGGCGAAGCCCCCCTAGTATATATATATATATATATATATATATATATATATATATATATATATATATATATATATATATATATAAATTGATCGTAAATTTTTTTCACATAAAGTTGTCCTTTATAAAGCATTCTCAGCATTCTCAGCTGGAGGAAAATTATTTGCCAATTAAATAAAATTAAAAAATGTTGAAATTGTCATTCTTCTCACCCGTCATTATTATTAAATAATTTTCTGTAAATAGAAAAATATTTTATAAAACACGTTGGGGCCAAATTTTAACCTCTTAATTTTTTTGTTAATTTTAATTTAAAATATATATTTTAAAAGCTAAAAGCTAGCATGATCATACTATAGAGGTGGTAGATTTTTGTAAACTCAATATAATTGACTGCATTAATCCATAAATAATTATTTTTTTCTTTTATGTTTGTAACTCACAAAAGGGAGTATTTCGGTAGAATAACCCATTTATTTTGTAATTTGGTTTATACACATGTCTTCAGCTTTAAATACTTGGCTATACAAGTCTTTGTTTATATCTCGTAAATTTTTTAATTATCAAAGCAGCTATTTTTTTATCTGAATTTGGCAAGTTGATGGTCCCGATTGGTTGAAAATTTCATAATGAATCTATTTCGCGATTAGTGGAAATATCATTATGACGGTCGGAATTGGCTGAAAAACCATAATGACGGTCGCTATTGGTTGAAAATATGATTGGTTTATTTTCTGTGTTCATAAAGACTTTAAGGGTATTACAGTTTATTACAGAATATTAAAGAAAAACTACGGAAAATAAAAGTAAATAAAAATTTGTGATTAAAAGTAAGGATAATAAATATCTAGGAAACAATGTACTAACAAACTTTGAAGTTCATTTATATATAGATTATAAAATAATTTACACTGACTTTCATCAAATTTTCACCACCCTTTGGAATTTCAGGCGTTTCACCAAGTTTTATACTTTTGATAACAATAACAAATAACAACACCAATAAAAAAAATGTCTTATCACTTTATTATTCTTAATTATAATAAAAAAATTCTTTTTTTATTTATAAGCTTTCTAACAAATTGTCATATTTTAGTTGTAGACAATATATTTTAAGGGTAATTTTATCACCTTTTAAACGTTTTTTTGGGAACGATAGTACTATCATTTGTAACAAATATGTGTACAATTGTTTACCAAACAGCACGAACGAACGGCTTTAGAAAAAAGTTATTCAGAAAAAAAGTGTTTTTATGTGTAATTCAAATATTATTTTTAGAAATAGATAAAAATTTTGTATTAAATAATTTATTTTTTATAGCCAATATATCGTCCTAAACTTAACTCTATAAAAGTGATCTTTTTTGAACAATTGTCACATATCTCTCAAAAATGACTGTATTGCATTTTTCAAAATAGTGTTTTAAATGTAATGAAACTGCCTTTCAAATATGTTGTCTGCATTAAAATTGTGATAATTTGTTTTAAAAAATATGCGAGTTAAAATTTTACTAATCACAAACAAATTTTTTTATTATTATAATATAAAGTAATTAAGGTACTATTACATTTTACAATTTTTAAAAACCATGTTTTTTATTGTAACTTTTTAAATATTAACATTTTTTATTAACGTATTCAAATTCCTTATTTTCTTACGATTTCATACATATGTTATAATAAAAAAATGTTAAAATTAAAAAAATTTATTATTTTTATGTTTTATTTGCATCAGTTTAATGCTATAAAACCCAATAATTGGAGTATTTTAAGCAAATATCATTTAATTGACTCAAGTAAAAATTATTTTCTTATTTATAAGATTTTATTATTAAATTAAATTATTATTATATTTCAATTTAAAAATAAATTATTTTATTTTTCTTCTTAAATTATTTCTTCTTAAATTTTTGTGCATTGCGTCATGGTTACAAAAAAGAATAACTAAAGGTTGCGCCAAAATAAAGCATTAAAAATAATTATTAATTAATACAGAAAAAGACTTATGACGTCAAATTTAATGCAAATTTAATTTAAAAAAAAATGGCGCTTTAATGATTTGCACCCTTCAAGTAACGTTGCCATGGTAGCGTTTAAGAGTAAGAGAGATAAATTAATTTCCTTTCTCTCTTAGTTTTGTACGTTGCGATGGCAACCAACGTACCCAACCCTGCTCAACTTTGTTGACCTAAAATACATTTTAATATAACTGTCAGTTTATTTGTGACTTTAAACCTGTCGAGGTGGATCCTTTGTGCGACTCTTTTGCGATCAAATCGACTGTTGCCGAATCGACTCTCATCGAATCGACTACTATTCAAGGTAAGCATCTTTTAATTTTAAATAATTTTAAATTTCGCTATCATAAAGCTTATGCAGGTGGTAGGCTTAGGTGGAAATGTGTTTCTGTAAATTGCAAATCATATTTGTGTACATCAAATAGCATCCATCGTTTATTATTTTTAGAAAAAAGTTCTTTATTTAATAATATCGCTTTACAAAAACAATCACTCAGTGCAAGTGTAAAACGTAAGGCTACAGATAATCCCTCCGAAAAGCCTGCTAAATTAATTCATTCGTGCGTAACCTCCAGTCATAAAGATTTAACTGTTAAAGATTTTAAAAATGTCAAAAAAGTATTATATCGCGAACGTAGAAAAATAGTGCCTACACATCCTACTAATTTAATAGAAATTCACAATTGCCTTGAAAAAAATGACAGTTAAAACTAAATTTGACGAATATTTTGTATTGCTAAATGATAATGATTCTAATATAATTATTTTTGGAACTGTCGCCAATTTAAAATTTCTTTCCGCCTCCGAGACTATCTACACTGACGGATCTTTCGATTACGCAACTGCTTTTTTAAAACAAATTTTTACTGTACATGGATTTTTTAATGGGCATTATGTACCTCTAGCTTTTTGTTTGTTAACAAATAAACGCGAAACAACTTTTAAACAGATTGTTTCAAGAAACTTTTTATGCTTTGTCAACAAAGCGGCTTTTTCTTCAATCCATCTGCAGTAGTTGTTGATTTTGTAACTGCAATTCATAACTCCATACACAATGTTTGGCTGAATGCTGATGTTATTGGGTGTCGGTTTCATTTATCTCAAGCTTGGTTTAGAAAAATTTAAGAGTGAGGGCTTGTATTAGAGTATAAAAAAATAATAATTCAATAATTAAAGAATGGTTACGGATTTTGAATTGGCCTAATGATGATATTGTAAAATTTTCTTTAAAAACTCAAATATTGATTTTTCTCGAAAAGGAATTTTTGCCTATCTCAACTAAAAGTTTTTCAAAGAGAGAAAAATCAATATTTGCTTATAATAGATTTTTAAGTGCATTTAGAATAGCGAAGGCAATAAAAGAGCGCAAGGCCCTTTTTGGGTCTAAATTTACGTAGACGATCCCGGCGCAAGATAATGATCGAGCGGAGGTTAAAGCGGGAACGGGAAAAATCCAAAAATTCGCTTGTAAAACGAATTTCTCTTTTTCTTTTCATTAAAAATCAAGTAAAACGAATTTTGTGTTTCTCCTCAGTTTTATTAAAAATCATTTTAAATTTATTGACAAGTAATATTATTAATCTTTAAACTATTTTATTTTTTTTATTCATTAAGAATTAAATTTTATTTTGTTTCTTTTCTTTCTCCTTTTTCTTTTTTTTCTCTCTTACTCATAAGTATCGAACAACAATTAAATGTTCAATCATTTAAATAATTAAAATTTCCTTCTTTTTTATTATTAACAAAGGTTTAAAATTTGTTTAAACAATTGTTACTTTTAATAAATAATATTGTGCAAAATTAAAATTTATTTCATCGATCCTATTTTTTATAAATAATAAATTTTGACATAAATTAAAATCTACTAATAACTAAATTAGTAAAAAAAATCAATTATTTAATTGTTTAAATAATACACTACTTATAAATTAAATTTTAATTAAAACTATTTTGAGAAGCCTAGAAATTATTGAAATTAAAAATAAATACTAATATTAAAATTAGTATTTATTAATTGCTTAACTAATAAAAAAAATAATAATTTAACTAAAATTATTGTACTCCTATTTAATTAGTTTCAATAATTTTAAAGTTAATAATTTAGTAACTAAATTTAGTTATAATTAATTTAAGTAAACTAATTCCGAATTGTTATAAAAGAAACGTATTATAGAAATTTTGTAAGAATTTAACACGATTTAATGTAAAAATCATTGATAACTTCTCAAAAAGGTTGAATTTCCAAACTTTGAATTTTTACGGAAAACCTAACAGTGTCTCCATCTTTTGTGAAAACTCGAAATTTTAACCCTACTTTAAAGTTTTTTCCCAATTCAAACGCCCACCTACAATTTGGCAATTTTCTGAGGGACGAAACAAAGGGTCCCAATCGTAAGATCCACACTAATGAGTTTTACGCCTTCTTCTTTTCTATTTGACAAAACTGAATTTTTGCCTTGCCCATACTCCTCCACTAGAAAAATTTAACACCCAATTTGAAAAACTTTAGAGGGGATAAGAATATAAAAATTGGAACTCTTGGAAAAGACAACACACTTTCAATTTTTTAAGTTTTTAACAAGTTTTCAAGTTTTAAGATTGTTTCTCACAAGTTTTTAACAAGTTTACAAGTTTTAAGACTGTTCTCAAAAGTTTTTAACAAGATTACAAGTTTTAAGACTTCTCAAAAGTTTTTAACAAGTTTACAAGTTTTAAGACTTCTCAAAAGTTTTTTAACAAGTTTACAAGTTTTAAGACTGTTCTCAAAAGTTTTTAACAAGTTTCAAGTTTTAAGATTGTTCTCACAAGTTTCTACAAAGTTACAAGTTTAAAGTTTTAAACGAGTTTTAAACAAGTTTTCCAAGTTTGAAACAAATTTGACACTGTTTTCAAAGTTTTAGACAAGTTTTAAAGACTGTATTTAAAGTTTTAAATAAAACTTTCCAATTTACAACAACCATCTGGAGAAATTATCAAGGATTCAACGACGATTTAACTATCCTGTTTTTGATTGCCGAAATTTCCAAATTACAACCATAAAAGTAAGTTTGATAAATAAATGTTATAAAATAAACTCATTCATCTACATTTAATTTATATATGATTTTTCTTTCTTCTACTCTTTACATTTTTCGTCAGAAATAGAAACTTGTAAAACCGAGTTTCATGATGACTATATTTTTTTAAATAGGAAAAACGCGCGGTATTGACATGTATAGTTGCTAACCTTAACTTATCAAGCGCGTAGGCTATACATTTTCAATTCTCTTCCGTTAATTTCTATTTCTTCTTTCTTTAACACATATTTTTACAAAAATTTGAATAAAATTTAATTTATTAGAATGGATCAATTTATATTCCCGAACTATTATACTTTCTAGTCTAGGTTCAAATAATAAGTTAATATATCGTTATTAACTAAACTAAAACTATGTTATATCTTCGGACGTAACAGTAAAGAGGTTAAACATCGCTTTGCATTTGACTTGCTTTCTTGCATTCCTTTAGATGACAGAATAATAAAATTTGCGAAAAATTTAACATGTACATATATTCATGATAGTGCACGTTTTTCACCTAAAATCTGGACAAAAAATTTCATACTTGACAAGAACAACTAATGCATGTGAATAATTTCACTCTCACTTTAATAAATCGTTTTATTACACACATCCTTTAATCTACAAAACCCTTGACGTATTGATTGAAGTTCAAGTTGGAACACACTTTAAATGTAATAACATTAATACACCCTCCACTTTTCAAAATTCATATTCTAAAAAAAGGCAGGAGCATGTTTCATAAAAAATTAATGATTTTAATAACAACAAAATTAATCGTTTTGATTTTGTCAAGTCTGTTTCTCGCTTTTATAAAATTAATTAACTTTAACTTTTAATTTTCACTGATTTCACCAGTCAGCTTTTTTCAGAGCCAATGTACGTACAACAAAAATAAATCTACGTAGGCATCACACCTTTAAAATATATACAAACTAATATTGTGTATTTTAAGCACAAATCTCTTATAAAAATGCAAAAAAGCATTAAAAGCTCGATTTTCAAACATAGCTTTAAAAGCTTAATTAAAAAATATATTGTGCTACTTAAGCGCAAAACTATTATGAAAATTCAAAAGAGCATTAAACGCTCTATTTTCAAACATAGCTTTAAAAGCTGAATTAAAAAAATATATTTTGCAACTTAAGCACAAAAAATTATAAACAAATAACAAAGCTTTAAAAGCTTCGATTAATAAACTTAGTCTTTATACCTTTTTGTATTTATAGGGTTCCGTACACCAAAGGTGTACTAGCGGAACCCTTATGAAATCACTCGTGCGTCCGTCCCAGCCACGCAAAATGGGCTGCCCCCCCCTTAACTTCTACAATTCACAACCTAGTGAGCTTAAAATTCGGTAGGGATCTTTAGTTTTAAGTGCAGATTACAGGAAAAATATAGCGGACACGATTGTCCTGCATATTTGCGAAAGGGATGGGAAAGAAATTGATTTTTTTCGAAAAGATTGCAAAAAATGACCGTGTTCCCCCTTAACTTCAACAAATTACAACCTGGTGATTTAATATATTTATATATATTTTTTATTGGTGTACGGAAGCCTCGATCTTAGTGAGAGAGCAACTCGCACTTGTCCGATTTTTTTAAATACATATTTTTTAAACATGCCAGTATTTTTTTTAATGAAGTTACTGTCAGTCCTAAGCCTGGAAAAAATGTGAAAGGAAAAATTCTATTACAAGAAAATATAAAATAATTTATTTTAACATTTAAGTATAATAATAATTTTATTTAATAATAAAATATTATAAATTAGCAAATAATGTTTACTTGAGTCAATTAAATGATATTTGCTTAAAATACTCCAATTATTGGGTTTTATAGCATTAAACTAATGCAAATAAAACATAAAAATTAATTTTTAAAATTTTTATTATTATAACATATGTATGAAATCGTGAGAAAATAAGGAATTTGAATATGTTAATAAAAAATTAAAAATGTTAATATTTAAAAAATTTATATTTTGATATAAAAAGTCATTTACAATTTGCCTTAATGAGGGTCCGAGCGCTCCGCTTCGAGGGTCGCTGGGGTCTTAGTTTCCTCTTGGTGTGCCGCATGGTGTAGTGTAGATAAGCTGCTTCCCCTCACAGGACTAACTTGGACATCGCCCAAAAAATAGATATTCATTTTATCGATTCATATATTTATATACAAATCAGTGTTTAATATTTATGCAGAATTGGCACCAGGAGGTAAATCAAAAGTAGTCTGTTTCTAGTTTTCATGCCCCATCAGATCAAAATTTTGACATAACCTCCCAAAACCAATATGGCGCACACGTTTTGAAAAAGTTCGTGAGAGTTGGTTGAAATTTGTTATTTGGGTATTTTTGGGATCGCTGATTACGAATTCGTAGTCAGATGTCAGAAATTCGAAATAGCGAATCCAATATGGCGGACATGACACGTCAAGAATTACACAAATTATATTGGGAACCCATGGATGTTCATCAATATTTAAGTCGAAAATTCCCTTGTATGTGATTTTGATGTCATTATCTATTTTCTTCCGCAGTGAACTAATTTCGTACTTAGAGCAAATGTAACAAAACATATCTCGATTGCTATCATATTTGTGAGATGGATTGTTGCCTTTTTTGGCGAATTGTACTCTACATTAACCAAGTTTCCCATCAATAAAGAGCTGCAGTTGTTAGATGACGACGCCTGAGAGACTGCTTTCTCACCCTTAACCACCGATACTGGGATTTCAATGTCCTTACATCATTGCAAGTTTCCTACGTGTGTCTGCCATGACCATGTGGAGGTGCCCTAGATGCAGGCACACGTTAGTATAAAGTAACTCCTGGTGAATTATATCATTCAAGTTCTTAATTCCTTAAAAGAACATATTTATTGGAACTTTAAAAAAATAAAGCTAGATACGTAAATCCCTCAGTAAATAATTTCAAGTAAATCTAATGAATTTAAAAAGAAGTTCAGGATATTAGATACACAATTTTGAATTTATGAAATTGACTTCAAATTCGTATTCAGAGTAATCATTCATAATCAAAACCCCCGAGTAATGAGTTTTAAGAGAATACGTTTAATTTTTCAAAAACGTTTCCGCCATATTCGATCCGCGATTTTGAATTTTGGAAATCTAACTTCAAACTCGTAATCAGCGACCGCAAAAACATCAGAGTAAAGAGTCCTTTACTAAAAACGAGATGAGTAAGATCGACTAACTTCAAGTGTAGAACTTTTTCTTGATTGTCTGTTTTTTAAAATCCTTTATTTTGATTGGATAATCGTGAGGACATTTTATATACTGGAGTCAAAGCAGCTAACTTCAAGTGTAGAACTTTTCCCTCATTGGCTGAATTTATAATGAAATTTATAATGAGTGATCCTCATTGGCTGAATTTTGTAATGATGGTGCCCTAACACTTTTAAATGTTCGTTTTTCTTTTAAAGCAAAATTAAAAAATTATAAATAATTAAAATTATTAACAAAAAACAGTTTAAGATAATAATTTTTATTTATAATTTTTAATGAATGAAAAGTTTAATAATAAAATATGTTTAATTCCATTATTTATTTTAGATGCTTTAAATTGTTGCGCGCGCATCTTTTTTCTAAAGAATTGTTTGTTCGCTACAGCCATGTAACTTCACCTCAGTGTGAACCTCGCGGTTTTTGGTTGATACGGAAAATTATAAATTTTACAAATCTTAGTAACTGTCAGCCATTTGGAAAGTATGACACGTGTATTATTTTGATAAGAAGGCTATTATTGGCCAAGTGATTTTTCTTTTGAAAAGTGTTGATCGTGAATTTTGTGATTTTGTTTTTTGTGCATTTAAAAAAATATAAAGTACAATACATACGTTATACATACAAGAGTATTAAAATACATGTAAGTACAATTTTAATTTTTTGTTAATATTATTTGTATATATATAATTATTGATTACGAGAAGTTTCTTAATATAATATGAATTTTTTGATTTATTAATTTAAAGAATTTAAATAAAGTTAAAGGAATAAAGGACATTTGCCTGTTATTTTGATTTCTGAATGTAGAATTTTGTTTTTTTAAATTCTTATGTTTATACATTACATAATTATATTATAGTGGTAATAATTTATGATTTAATATTGATTTATATTTGTTTTTTTAATCTTAATTATTGATTTTTCACCATTTTGGTACTTAGTTATTATTATTTGCAAAACTTTATAAATATTAAAGATAATTACTAAAAATAACATGTGATTACGATATACCAGATACTTTGTACACAGAAATATAGCCAAAAGATACAACATTAAAAAATACCAGAATAGAAGATTATATAAACAGATACACAACAGAAAACCTTACCAAAAATACACTTATATTTACTGTTTAGAAAATACAAATAAATACATAAGAAATTTAGATAAAAAGATGAATTATCTATTTATCTTATATTGATCCTTCTTTACATTCTTGAGATAAAATGAATGAATTTTTAGAAGCGATATCTTTTCAATAAATGAATTAAATCATTTCGAACAAAGAAAGATCTGTTAATTTAAGTGTTGCAAATTTTAATATTATACTTGCTGAAGAAGAAATGTTAACTGATACTCATATTGATAAATTCAAAAAATTATTGAGAAGAAATTCAAATTCTGCTTTTAGCATGCAATGTACTTTGTATTTATATACGCTAGAATTTATTAGCCCGATTGAAAAAGATAAAAAGCATATTTTAATACTATTTATTGGACCTAACAGATCTGGCATTGGATTTGCACTTATTATGATGGAATGAGACTTTATATTTGTAACAATCTTAATGAAGGATGTTTAAATGAAGTTCACAGGCAATATTTAAGTAGATTATATCCTTTTAAACCTCCAGTAGTTTTCACAACTGTTGATCAAGAACCAAAAAATAGTCTTGCTTGTGGAATATATGCAATAGCATTCGCAATATCAATATTTTTTAATATTATGTCCCACTCTGGCAATTACAATTATTATAATATGAGGAACCATTTAATAATTATGTTCAAAACCAATCGTTTAAGTAAATTTTCGTCAATAAGGTCGACTAATGTTAGAACTAGGATTGTTGAATATGATTGGAAGTGTCTTCTTAAGAATAGAGCTAGAGAAGAAAGTTTCCAAAACAGAGGATGTTTTTCGATTTGATTCTCATAGTTGGCAGTTCAAGCTTTAATTTAAGCCTAATTAAAGACTTCTAGCACGTCGGCATCATTTTCTACACGTGATAAGAAACCAAAAACAGAGCTTATTAAAACTTTGAGGCAATTTTTCGTAAAATCTCGAAGTGATGGACACTTTTGGAGGTTGTATTCGTGTTCAGCGATTAAAATCCTATAAGAATATCATTGTCCGGTCTTTGAATCAGAGAAAAAGTAACTTTTTGTCGACCAATATATTTCTATGTACTTCTAAAATGAAATCGTCAATTTGTGACAGAAATGTTGGTTACAAGCGCACCTTCCGACAAAATAAACATACTTTTGTTTAAAATCAGTCTGATAATATTTCAAAGTCACATATAGAGACAGATTATTCTAATGAAATGAACAGTACATGTGATCATTTTAATGAAAAAACTTTGTGAACATAAAGTTAACATTGAATTATTTAAAAAATCAAAAAGTAATAGAAATGAGGAGGTAATTATTATAAACAGAAGTTTGTAAAGTACGGTTTCAACATCAGTGGAGAATAATAATAGTACATCAGGAGAAGTAATACAAACAAATTATAAAGACAAAGATAATGTAATTATTGAAAACACAACAATTCATTCAAAACTCAACATTTCAGATGAAACGTTTTATGATATACAATTACCATGCTTGCCATCGAGATCATTAGATGATTTTAATGATTTAAGAATTGGCACAAAAAATAATAATTTCACAAATGAAAATCTAATAATAAGAATTAATTTTATGATTGTTGTAAACATGGCGAAGTCATTCTTAAAGATTTACCTGCACCTCCAATTATATTACAAAGTTTTTTTGAAGGCAGCCACAAATTATCTGAACATTTTTTCATAATATATGACCATACAATAATTAATTTGGTTTTGCTTCTTTCAAATCGAACTTAGTTAATTTTAACAATAAACGACCAGGACTATATTGTTTTAAAATACATGATCAGGTTTATTATCAAATGAACATCTTTGTATACAGAAAGAAACGATACTCCTTTATTTGGACAGTAATTTATTGTTGATCAAAACGAAGGTTCCGAAATTCGTTGTAAGAATAATGTTCAATTAAATCGATATATTGTTGATGCAATTACTAAAACAATGTATTTTTAAAGGGGTGGAAGATTATCTCAGCAATAGATTGTCGACAATTATGAGAAAATAGAAAAAGATACGAAATTTTGTATTTAAAGTATTTAACAAAATATTTTTTGCAATACAAAATTAGTAAGAATTTTTATGCTAAATAAAATTCTGATACGTAAATTTGTTTTCCTTCAATAAAATTAAGAAAATGACCAACTATTTCGTGCTTATATATATATATATATATATATATATATATATATATATATTATTTCTTCTATATTACTGAGGTGAAAAAAATTAAGTTTGAAACATGAAAACGACATTGTCTCATTAAGTAAAAATTAGAAATGGATATCAATTGTCTAATTATAAAAATCCGAAAGCAAGTAAAACAATTGTAGTACAGACCATTGTACATAAATGATGTTGTCTATCAAATTCATTATTTTCCATTCTTTCTTTAACATATGTTAAAATCTTTAACAAATTTCAATTCTCTTTATAATCTACGTACGGTTTCAACATTAAATTTGTACGTTTACTTATGCTAAAATGAAATAAAATATTTTTCCCGAAAATATACATGTCAACATATTTATTTTATTCTATCATCTTTACCGTAAAATAATTATTTAATTCATTAATTTCATTAAACACGTAATATTAAATTGGGTGAGAACGATAACACGCGCGCTATAGCGCGCGATCGTTCTCGTTTCAAGTAAATCCAAGAAATTTATCAAAAACGTGTCCGCTATATTGTTTTTTTGAGGTTATGTCAAAATCCTGATCTTATGGGGTTAAGTGGACCTCTGATTCGAATTCAGCGACCCGAAGAACAAAAAGTAAACATAGTCAGTCCCCCAGATCAGAACTTTCCCACATAGTATAAAAACTTCCAGAAAGTTTCCCGTGGGAACCTTCGGAAGTTACTCTTGGTAAGTTCCTGGAAATTTGCAGAAGAAAGTACAATAATGTCCACAGGTTAGAAGCTTCTCATGGAAACTTCCTGGAAGTTACCAGGAAGTTTCAAAAAATCTTTAAAGATATAATGAAATATATAATATATAAATTAGCCCTGTTAAGTCAAGTGACGATTTGGTTAAGCGCATAAAGCGGTATTCCAACAGCACACTTTTGGAGGCCAATGGTAGTTCGAGTTCTTTTTCAAAATAATAATTTCACTTAAAAATACATTTAATAATTTTTGGAAACTTCCAGGAAATTTCTATGGGAAGCTTCTAACCTGCGGACATTATTGTATTGCCTGGAAATTTCCAGGACGTTACTAAGGGTAACATCCGAAGGTTCCCACGGGGAAACTTCCTGGAAGTTTCCTGAAAGTTTTTGTGCTATGTGGGTTTTTTTGTGTGGCTGTGTAATCAATTTTAAATAATAAACGAAATTTCGAAAAGTATTCAATGAATTAAAATATTCATTAACAAATTAAATTAATGTTTAAGGGGATGGTTGGGTCCAAATGTTTGATACCACACTTTACCTTTGAATCTACTGAAACGAATTTAACAAATCTTATGTCGTTTTGTTTGTAAGCAATTCCTGTGTGAATCACTAGAAAATAGTTCAAAAATGTAATAAAAACATTTTTGACGGATATAAAAATTGTAAAAAACCTAATGTATTCAGACAATGATAAAATTCTATGCAAGACAGCTTGCTTTTTGAAAAAAAGTTTGTATTTTTTTGTTTCGGATTTGTCAATCTTGAGATGAATTGCTCGCCATTCGACCATTCACTTTTTGGAGGAAGTTTTTTTGAAAATTATATTAATATAAAATAAAAATTTTTAAATTTATTAGTAAGTCGCCTTGGTTGTCACCTCTATTCTCACATTTCCATAACACAGTATCAATTTTTATTATATATAATAATTACAATTCACTCCATACAAAATATTTTACTTCTGATATGAAAATTAATATTTAAATTAAATATTGTTAAACTTTTTTTGAATGAACGCAATTATGAAACATTCCAAAGAAAGTGAAAAAAGTTTGCTTACTTTTGAATTCTGATATTAATATTGGCTAACAGTTTTCTCTTTAAAACAAAACAATAAATTTATCTACTTCTACTACATCAACTTAGAAACAATGTCAACATTCTTGAGCACCCTTTGTGTTTTATTAAATCAAAAAAACTACCCCTAAAATGAAAAAATCCAAAATTATAATATTAAAAGTAACAACCCACATTGGTTTTCAAAACAACAAAATAAATTTATATACTTTTCTTTCAACATTTCAAAAGCAATATCTAAATTACTTTATCATCCACTGTGTTTTTATATTGAGAAAACTACACCTTATATGGAAAAATTCAAAATGTATAATAAAAAATGAAAAACTACATTGTTTTTCAAAATAGAACAATAAATTTATGTACTTCCCTTTCGACAACTTAAAAGCACTGTCAAAATTGCTTGATCACCCTCTGTTTTTTTAAATTTAAAAACTAACCCTTAAATTTGCGAAATTAAAGTTTAAAGTAAAAAAAATGAAAAACCACATTGTTTTTCAAAACAGAACAAGAAATTTATGTATTTCTTCTTCTACAACTCAAAAGCAATGTCAAAAATTTCTTCACCACCCTTTGTATTTTGAAATTGAAATAACTACCCCTAATATGTAAAAATAAAAATGTATAATAAAAAAAAACCACAAAAAATTGGTTTAAATTATATATATATATATATATATATATATATATATATATATATATATATATATATATATATATATATACATTTTGATTTTTATATATTAGGGATAGTTATTTCAATTTGAAAAAACAAAGGGTGATGGAGCAATTTTGCTAATGCTTTTGAGTTGTTAAAAAAGAAATACATAAATTACTTGTTCTGCTTTGAAAAACAATGTGGTTTTTCATTTCTTTTACTTTAAACTTTAATTTTGCAAATTTAAGGGTTAGTTTTTAAATTTAAAAACACAGAGGGTGATGAAGTAATTTTGACAATGATTTTGAGTTGTTGACAGAGAACTACATAAATTTATTGTGCTATTTTGAAAAACAATGTAGTTTTTCATTTTTTTATTATACATTTTGAATTTTTCCACATAAGGGGTAGTTTTCTCAAAATAAAAACACAGTGGATGATAAAATAATTTTGATATTGCTTTTGAAATGTTGAAAAGAAAAGTACATAAATTTATTTTTTCTAACACACGCACAGAAAGTACACTATTTCCTACCTACCTAATCAAGCGGAGAAAAGTTGATCTTTTCCTGCGAGCGGTAGGAAAAGTACTTTTTCTAACACACGCACCACCGAAAGTATAACCATTTCCTACCTGTCAAGCGGGAGAAAAGTTGATCTTTTCCTGCGAGCGGGAGAAAAAGTAACTTACCTTCTGGGTAATGTTATTAGGTGCGATGTATAAATCAAGGTATGACCATTAGTGAATCAATTACGTGAGATACGTAACTTAAACGACTGGCGTAAATTACGTATCTGATGTTAGTTACGTAACTTACGCATGTGATGTAAGTAACGTAACTTACGCATGTGATGTTTGTAACGTAACTTGCGTATGTGATGTTTGTAACGTAACTTACGTATCTGATGTATATTAAGTTACTTACGTAAGTTGCGTAATTTGCGTAAGTTACATAATTTACGTAACTTACGTAGTTAAGTTTTTTACATACAGCAGTTACGCAATTTACGTAAGTTACGAAACTAACTTTTTTATTTGTATTCAACCATTACGTAGATGTATTCAATGTTTCATCATATATTTGTACTTTCGGTATACGTGTGTTAGAAAAAATAGTATGTGCAACTCGGGAGAAAAAAATGATTTCCAGCTCGTGTGTTTACAGTTCTCGACTTCGCTCGCAAGCACTCGCCTTCGGCTCGTGCGCTCGCTGCGCCTCGAACTGCAAACTTCACACTCGTGGAAATCACCCATTTTTTTCCCTAGCTGCACAATATACTATTGTTGTTTTGAAAACCAATGTGGGTTTTTACTTTTACTATTATAATTTTGAATTTTCACATTTTAAGGGTAGTTTTTTCGATTTAATAAAAAACAAAGGGTGTTTAAGCAATGTTGACATTGTTTCTGAGTTGTTATAGGTTATAGTTATATCTCGAAACACGTTATATATGATTATTTGAAAGTTATGTCAAAATAAAGCTTATATATTCTAGTTTCATTTTCTGTCAACATTATAATGGACAATTCAGGGGATATTATGAAATGGCAATTGTTTATAAAGCGGGTCGTTTTGAAATGGAATGCCTCATACATAGAAATTGAAATAAAAAGCGATTTTGTTAAGAACAAATAAAAATTATAAAACTTCTTTGATTCGTTTAAAGCGTAAAAAACGAAAATTATCCAATGTATACTTTTTTATTTTTTTTAAATTATTGTTTGGGAATCAGTCTTTCGCAATAAATGCATACAAAGGCCATCTGTTTTTTAAAAATGCACAAAATTAATATTATGGAAAAAATTGCAAATCTCCCCATTTTGCCCCACCGGCGGACAAGATGGGGTACCCTAAGGGGTAAGATGGGGTACTCAAGAAAACAACCTATTTCTGTCCTCAAATTTCACAAGTAAATCTTAATCTTCGTCATCGACACTAGAGCACAACTGCATTTAATCAATTGGCCGCAGACAGAACAAGCAGCTGAGGCTTCATTTGAGTGTTTAATCACCATTACAATAGAGACAAGGTGTATTTTCCACTTTACCATTCTTTTTCGTAAACTGTAGCCATCCGCCTAATAATTTAGAGTGGATATTGGTAAAATTTTTTAACAATATATGGGTAATTCCACGTGAGATTTAAGTCGACCTCTTAAAATCGGCCAAAAATATTTTTTTCTATTCTGTATCGTAAAAAAACAGATACGTATTTTTTATTTTTGTTTAATTGCAAATAAGTTCGAGTCATGAATTTTCGAAATTTTGGACTTTTCATTGTAGACCTATATTCAGTAGCTTAAAAATCCGAAAATATTAAGTTTAGGAAAAAGTTGTCAAAGAACGAAAGTTTTACTTTTCTTTCGACTTTTAAGAAACGTAAACAAAAAAATTTTTTTTAACATTCATTCTTTGACAAATTTTTCCTAAACTCAATATTTTCGGACTTATAAGCTACTGAATATACGTCTACAATTAAAAGTCAAAAATTTCGAAAATTCATATCTCGACAATTTGGACAATTAAACGAAAATAAAAAAATGCAACAATGTTACATGTAATGTTAGTAACATTACAATGTAACATTGAAGTAATATTAAAATGTCCGACCTAAGGTATAATAATAATAATAATAATACTATAATAGTAATACTACATGTAATGTTACTGCAAAGTCACTGCAATGTCACTGTAATGTTACAGTAATGTTACAGAGAAAGTTTATAAAATTACTGTAATAAGGAATTTTGCGATCTTTCTTTGTAACATTACTGTAATGTTATATTGACGTTACTGTAACATTACAGTGACATTGCAGTAACATTACCATGTAATGTTACTGTAACGTCACCTGTAATACTACCTTAGGACGAACATTTTAATATTACTGCAATGTTACACTGTAATTTTACTAACATTACAAGTAACATTACTACAACATTCGAATATTGTTACGTGCTACTTGGGTGCAGAATAGAAAAAAAATTTTTTAACCGATTTTAAGAGGTCGATTTAAATTTCACGTGGAAACTATTTTTCTTCATCAGAAAATGATTTTTGGAGAAGACAAGAAATCTTGAAAAATGAGAAAAGAATTCTACCAATAAAGATAAGATTTAAATTCGTAAGTAATTTTAATGATTCGATTAAAATTTGTCGTAGCGTATATTTATAAAAGCTCTTTTTCCTTGCATTTTCATATACATTTGACGTTATGCATTGAATTTTATTAATTAATTTGTGATTTAGTCACAGTCATATTAAAGCCTCCACCATACATTTTTTTTTCTGATAATGATATTGCTGGCAAAATAGTTATAGCTGGTTGCTTATCTTTATTATAAGTTTGTCCTTTATTTTTTAACCTATAATATTTTATTTTCAACTCATTTAATTCCTTGTTTAATCTTTCATTATCGAATCCTTTTTCATTTGCTAAAGCCTCAAACATATTTCTCTCGGCAAGTATACCCTAAAAATATTTAATTCAGAAATCAGTTTGTGAGTAGATTAAATTATGTGAGATCACAATAATTGCAATTACTTTTATCTTATTGCTTCTATCTATGAGAGTTTTTCGAGTTTTTGTTAACATCTCCGTCACTTCTACTCCTGGTTGCTTTCCTAATATTTCTTTTACATTTGTATACAACCTTTCCGTATATTTAATTGTTTTTTCTTTAACAATTAATTGTGAAGACATTTTTAATATGCGTTTTTGCAAAATGTGAATTTTTCTTAACATTTCAAACGTATTAGGATCAGTTCCCTGAAAATAATTAAAAATTTTATTGTAATAGATTTCTATAAATTTCAGTTCTATGAATATTTTTAAAAAATATTCTGCAAAATGTACCTGTAATTTTCTCCATCTGTGAATATTCAATGGATTTTGAAGTTCTTCTTCTAGTGCAGTGACTTTTAATTTTTCTCTTGTTAGATTTTGTTGCATATGAATAACATCAAATTTTAGATTTCCGATATTATTTATATTTTTATTTAGAAGAAGATTCTCGTTAGTTAATTTTTGTATTTCTAATTTCAATAATCTTATTTCTTCGACTCTTTGGGTATATTGTTTTTCACAACGTTGAATAATGTCTTCCAATACTTTTATCTTATTATAAAGAAGAGAAATTTCATCATTTCGTCTTACTAATTGAGTGCCAAGAACATCACGTTCCACTAGAACAGCGTCATTTTCTTTTTTCTGTCGATTTATTTTTCAATCGTGCTTGATTTTCATTTTGTCTCAAATGTTTTTCTTCATTTTTCATTTCTTCAATTTTTTCTTTTAATAATGACAGATTCTTGGAAGATTTTTGTACTTCAGACTTTAATTCCTCTTTTTCTTTTTCTGCTTTTCCTAATACTGAAAAAATGTATTAATGAAATTATTACATTGAGTACAGACTTTCGATAGTATGCATTTTTGGAACTTTCTTTGATTATTTTTAAAAAGAGACATTTTTCAAATTTTTTTCAAATTACTTTCAAAACATGACAGTCTTCCTTTTAAATATTGAAAAACACTATTTTTGGTATAAAATGCAAATTCTTGGATTTTTTTATCTAGTCTTAGTGGAAAATCAAAATAAAATTTAGTTTTAAAAAGTTATATTAAAATGTTTCTTAAAATAATTCTTACAATTTCTTTCATTATAATTTGTTAAATTCAATTATTCTATTTTTCCAAATACATATGAGTAGCTTCATGTCTAAAAAATTGAAGTTGTCCCCTACTTATTCGATTTTGTTGAAACTTCGAAATGTTGATGTGGAATACATGCCAGTAAAAAGACTAAATTCGATTTTGAATAATTTTGGATTTATGAGGTTTTAAAATTTTTTTTTTAATTTTTAAAATGGTATATCTCTAAGGAAAATGAATGAAATTTAATAAAATTTTCAGGGAATGCTTATTGTTTACAGACAATTTAAGAAAATATTTTAAAAAATTTTGTTAAAACAAATTATTAAAAAAATAATTTTTTGAAAAGTGCCATTTTTTTCTTTTTAATAATAATGATTCGATTCCCACTTATTTCACGAGTATTTTCCAAAAAAAATCGATGGAAAACTTCCATCGAAACTTTAGGAGATATTCAATTTTTTGACCTTGCGCGCAACCGTAAAAAGCTCATTTTCCGGCTATACTCTACATACAAACTAATGTTCAAAGTCACCTATAAGTCGTAAATTTTAACAGAATTAAATTTTTCTATTTGGAGAATGTCAGGCTATAAATTTGTAAGAATATGTGTATTTTTTAAATTTATATTTGTTTAAACAAATTATTATTATTGTTAATTACTAACTTTCTACATATTGTACCTAGAAAGGTGTATTTTTTTCTAATTTTGCAATTTACCGGACCTAACATAAATACTAATGCAAATTTAAAACATTATTATTATTGTTTAAGCAAGATTTAAACAAATTATTATTTTTAATTACTAACTATTTATAGAATAGTATACTTAAAAATGCAGTTTTTTCTAATCATGCAAATTAACCAAACATTTTTTATATGCCGATTCGCATTAAAAATAAAATTATAATTGCTTATTGTCTGTAAATAATAAGCATTCCCTGAAAATTTCAGTAAATTTCATTCATTTTCCTTAGAGATATACCATTTTCAAAATTTCAAAAAAAAAATTTCAATACCTCGTAAATTCAAAATTTTTCAAAATCAAATTAGGCTTTTTACTTGCATGTATTCCCACTTCAAAATTTCGAAGTTTCAACAAAATCGAAGAACTAGGGGACAACTTTGATTTTTTAGGTATGAAGCTACCAATTTTTATGAAAAATAAATCAAATTTTTTTGAATTGTTAAAAAAAGGAAATTATTTTCTAAAATTATAATTAAAATTCTTTGAAAAATTCAAATGATGTATTTTCCAAATTTTTTATCATATTTCGATTATTTGAAAATTTTTGAATGATTTAAAAAATAATTTTTTTATATTTCAATATTTTCGATATGTTTGGTTAAATATTTTAAATAGTACACCTTAAAAACTTTCAGAAAACCACGAAGTGTTACAATTACCATTATTACAAAAAAATAAATGTTTTGTATTTAAATAATTAGAGTCCAGAAGAAATTTCGACAAATTATTAAAAATAATTTATTTAGAGAAGTGCAGTTAAAATTTTTAGGAAAGAATTAAATGTCAGAAGGGTTACTGTTGTAATTTTTGGGAAATAACTAAACCACAAAGGATTTGAAATTGAAATTTCGAAAATTTAAATTCTGTTGATAAATAAGTAACAAGTATTTAGAAATGTATTTAATAAAATTGTTAAGGTTGAAGAATTGAATTTAAAAATCAGCAAAATTTTGAATAAAATCAACTATTTGAGGTCTGTATATTATTTAGATGGATAATTTTTCAACGTACAGAATTCTCCATTTGTTATACTGACTTCCTTTAAGGCAACTTCTTCCTTTAATTGTTCTACTTGTTTATTTGTTATCTTTAATTTCTGCTTTAATTCTCTTATTTCATCTTTTGCTTCCAATAAATTTGTCAGTTGTGAATTATTTTCGCCTCTTAATGCCTCGTAGGCGTTGTGCTGTTGTCTCAATTTAGATTCAGCTTCATAAAGATGCTTCTTTAAGTCAGATATCTCGACTCTTTTAATTTTTAATTCGCCAATGTGATCTTCTACCTATTTTAAATTTAATATTTGATTTTATTATTATTTTTCTTTAAATAGAAAATAAATTTTTCATTACTTTACGTTTCTAAATATTCAATTCATGTTTTAAATTTTCATTACAATCAGGAATATGTAAAAATATTTTTACAACATTTCGTTTATTCGAAAATTAAACAATATTGTGAACCATTTTAAACCTTATCAGAAAATTCTTGAGCCTCATGACAATATTTATCTCTCTCTTTTTCAAGATGGAAAATTTTTCTCTTCGATTCTTCAGCATTTTGTCCAGCGTCTTCGATGGTTAATTCCATTTTTCTACGTATTTGCTCATGAATATTGGCTTCCATTTGTAATGATTTGATGGTTTCCTTTAGGCTAGCTACTGATTTTCCATTTGCTTCTTTTTCACGAATAATTTTCTCCTTCACTTTCTTTTCATTTTCAAGAAATTTTTGTAAAGAATATATTTCTAATTCGGCATTTTTGTGACTAATTTGGGTTTGTTTTAAATCATCTTGAATAGTAAATTTCAAATTTTCTTCTTTTATTACTTTTTTGGATAGCACTTCTTTTTCTGTTTTTAATTTTGAATTTTCTTCACGCATTCTGCAAAATTAAAGAAATATTTAATAAAATATATAGTTAAGATACATTTTTAACAATAATAATTCATTATCTGTGTGTTAATTTTTCGTAATTTCATAATTTATATTAAATTACTTTTGTATTTCAATTTTCATCGTGTCGACTTTTCGTTCAGTTTCTGACAATTTCTTTTCAGTATTCTGATTAAGGGTGTTTAAACTATCAAAATCTGTTTGCATGTTGACTTTTCTTGATATTAACTTATTAATTTCTTGCTGTAAAGTTTCGTTTGTAAGCTTTTGGTCTTTTATTTGGCTCTCGAGTTTCGTTGTATGATTTCCCATGCTTTTCACTGCTATATTTGCTGTCTGTTATAATTTTTAAATTCCTTGTAAATTCTGTACATATTTATTATAATTAGTGTTGCCACAAGCCAGGAAAAATCAAATTTGTTAGGAAAATCAGAGAATTTCATCAAATGCATTGGAATAATATTTTTTGTCCTTCAAGCGCCATTTTAAAATCAAACTCGAAAAAAATAAAAATTAGAAATGAATATCTTTCAAATACAACTATCGGGAACACGTTTCTAATACTTTTTGTTGTATTTGCAAAGCATTATGACAGAGAAAAAAATTCTTTTGAAAAAAATTACATTAAAAAACTTGACTTTTTTAGTATTTTTGAAAAAAGAGAGCTAAATATCATTTTTTGAAAATTTTGATCACACCATTTGAAAGAGTGACCCCAAAAACAGTAGGGTTTGGACCTTTAAAAACTTTTATAGTTTTTTTCTACTAATTCTAAGAGATTGAAATTCATGTTGAAAAGTAGCACATGTCGTCGTTAAAGGGTTAATATCATTTATAACATTTCTAACCATTTAATAAATATATTTCATCGATATTTTTGGTTTTAAACATAATTTAGGCAGTGGTCCACAATTTCCCAACATTTTTAAAAATCATAAAAGTGTACTTTTTGGTAAAACACATATTTCTTTTAGGTAAGTGATATTTCTAAGAAACTGACTATGATATATGTTATGTTATACCTCCTACTGAAACGAAAAAGTTTTAAAATTTGAAACAGAATTTTTTTTGCAGAAGATATTGAGCTAAGAAAAAGTGTGGCCCACAATTCCTCAATCTTCCCTACCTTAATTTATCTTTTTTCTATTCAAATTTTCAGAAATTATTTTGTAAAATTAAATTGAAAGTAATTAAATACATCTATATTTTAGTAACTTTAAAAAAGACAATTAAATTTCAAACTTTTTTTATAAATTGAATTTACGTAAAGTTTTAATTTAGACTCTTAATATCTACATATGTATAGTTTTTTAAAATAGTTAAATTCTACTTTTTAAAGATAATAATTCAATTTTTATAAACAAGCATTTAAACATTTTTAAAATAATTGTAATTTCTTAGAATTCGTTTAAAATTAATTGAATTTTGTAATATTTTTATTTAGTAGTTTTGTCACAATTTAACTGATTTTATTTTCTAGTTTTAAATTAAATATTCTCTTCTAAAAATTGTCTTCTTATTTAATTATTGTGTTCGAATTTTTTTATAGATATCAGAGAAAAACACAAAATTTTATCTATAAATTAGGAAAAAGTCAGAGGAAAAAGGAAATCAAATGTTTGTGACAACCCTAATAATCGTGAGATTAAGTGAAAATTAGAGGTAATTTTTTTTTTGTTTTACCTGTAATTCGCTGATATTTTTTTTTAATTCCTCTTGTAACTGTTGAATCGTCTCTTCCGCTTTTTCTCGCAAACGATGTTCTTTTGAATATTCATTTAATTGAACGTCTAAATTTTCTTGAATTTCGGTCCTTTTATTTTCGATTTCAGCATTTCTTAATTCAAGATCGCTATTATATTTAGTTGTTGCTTTCAATCGTTCTCTTAGCGTTTCTATTTCCCCAACAAGTTTATCTCGATCAGGTCCAAAACCCTCTTTTTGTTTATTCATCAACGTTCTGTATTATACAAATATTAAAAATGATTATTACTTTTAAGATAAATAAGTTTTTTTCAGTTTTACATTTTTTATCTAATATATTAGTTTAATTTCGTAAATATTATTAATTACACTTGTTCTGATGCAAATTTCTCCTTTTGAGCAAGCTCATGTTTAAATTTCTTTAATGCTCCTCGTAAATTTTCAATTATTTCTTGTGAATTTTGTTCCCTTGAATGTGCAGCATCTGCAAATTTCATTGAATTTATAATTTCTTGTTTCAATTTATTTATAGTTTGTTCATTTACTTCTAAATTTGTTTCAAGTTCGTCAATTTTTTCAACATATTGTACAACTTCTTCCTGTAATGAAAAATATTGGAATAATGTTCAAAAAATGAATTGAATAATAATTAAAATTCTAAAGATTCATTAAAAACAAAGTTTATTTGAAAATTTTATAAGTGAAAAGTCTTACTTGAAATGATTTGCATTTTTCAGTTAATTCATTTTCGTTTCTATGCGCTTTATATAGAGATTCAAAAAGTCTAGTATATTCGTCTTCGTAAGGAGCAAGTGCTTCATTGCTCTTCATTTCCTTTATTATCTAGAAATTGTCAAATTATGCGTATTTAATAAGATTTTCCTTAAAGTATCTAAAATTAATTAAAAATAGCAGTTCCTAAATAATTAAAAATATTATATTTTTAACTTTTAATTATTAACAAAGTGTTATTAACAGTGAAATCTACTATACGCTCAGTAAAAAAATTTTGTTCGCATAATTATTTATCAAAATTTTACTTTTGCATAATCTTGTTCTAAGGTACAAAATATTGTTCCTGCAGAACTGCCTTCAGAAGATTGTTCTGCATCTTCACTTCCTCCATCCTTTAAATGAAAAAATACATTTTTGTAGTAGTCTTCATGAAAAAGTGCATTTGAAATAAAATATTTGTGATTGATATTTGTGCAATAGAACATCTCAACCTAATTCTTCTTCTCTTTATGTAATTTTTGGCTTGCTCAAATTACTTTTTATACGTACCCTCTCCATCTCAGCGTTCATTTCCATTTCCATCATGATTGATATTAAGTGTTTTTTGCTCCTTTAAAATTCTTCTTATTTTAAAAATCTACTTTCTCATCAATTGTAAAACACTTTAGTTTCAAGTTTTCAAAACTAATAAGAATAAAAATACTATTACACTTTTAAGAATCTAGAATTAAAATATTTTTAATTAATTAACGATTACCAAATTTTATATTTGTAAAAAGTATTGACTTCCTGACACAAAACACATAACCAATTAACTTATTTTCATTGAAAAAGAATTATATCACTTCAGAGTATTATAATGAGAAAATACAACTTTGATTTGTTGATTTGATTCCATGACAACGTGCCGTAAGAGTTTACATAGATGATCCTGTGGAATTTTGCAGAGGAAATCAATAAAATACATAAAAATGCTTCTTACTCTTTTTGAATAATAATTTACTTATATTACATAAAAATATGTCATATATATATACAAAATTAATTTTTTGTTTATTACTTTTTGTTATTATCGATGAGTTAAATCAATTGTAAAAATAATTACATAAAACAAAAAATATATATGTACATTTGTACTACAATCTAAATTAAGTTGCATATAATAATTTATACATATTATAATTACATTATAACAACGATTGAATAAATTTCATTCTTGATGAATAATGCCGAGAATTAAAAACAAAACAAATGTACACAGTAAAAAAGTCTTAAGCCTGCAGTTAAAACTTTTTTTATTTATTTTTTTTAATGTTAATGCATATTATTTTAATGCTGTATTATTTTTTATGCTGTATTATTGTTATTGCTTAAAATTTTATAAACAACTGTTTATAATATTAGTATGAAATAGGTTTCAATATAAATTTATAAATGTATAAATTTTTATCAGTGTATTTTTCCTCAAATTGTAGCGATTTTCTATCTATATGAAAAGTATAAAGTTAAAAATGACTTCGCAAAGATTAATGATCGAGTTTGTTGAAAATGAAAAGCGTCTGACTATACGGTGTCTTTACTACTTCATAACAAATAGAGAAAGATGTCGAGAAGAGAAGCAACCATGAAGGAGTATAAGGAGGAGTATGTATGGCTCATTTCATTTAAAAAGTAAAATATAGTTTACAGGAAAGTTAAAATGTGAATTTTCGATTTTGTGTTTGTAATCAAATTTTCTGTTTTATTTATTGTTTTAGAAAATCGATAGGGATAGTGGTTATAAAATTATACGTAAATATTTTTAATGGCAGACAGATTTTTGGTTGAATATGATCACTTTTGTTTGGTTCTTATTCAACTTTTTTTTTTAATAAATATTTTTTTAAAATAAATAAAACTTTTTCTTTTTTTGAGTAAATGTTAAGATGCGTTTATATAAATAAATATTAATTCTAATGCGTGGACAACAAACTTTATTATTTTATCACAAAAAATGAGAAAAGATTGGTTACGGTACTTGGGGACAATAGGGGACATTTAAAACAGAAACAGTACATAAAAAAGGACAAATGTTATTCCAGTAAAAAAAACTAATTCAAACTCATTGAAATAAATTAAGTTTTTTGGTAGAAAGCGGGATTCATTCAAGCTCTTTGTATATTCGATTGAATTCGATTACATTTGCCTCAATTTGTGCAAACGAATTAGCATTTGAAAGAAATGACCAAGGCATGAATTTAATTCATGCTGACGAATTAAAAAAATTAAATGCTCCAAAACTTGTCCACTGAATTGGTAAGAATAGAAGGTTTGAAAGTTCAATACAGTTTCACAAATTCATGAAAATTGCAACATTGCTTCGATTCGTATTTGTCACAAAGCGGGATTCACTGAAGCTCTTTGTGAATTATTTTTAATTTATTTCAATTAGTTTTTGTTTACTGGGATAATAAGAATATCTATATTATATTCATATCAATAACTTCTTATCAAATAAAACCAAGTTTCTGTTTTTTATACATTGAATTTAAAAATTCTTACCCACATAATAAGAATAAAGCTAATATACGGGACAGTAGGGGACATTTTGCTATTTTTTTGATTGACAACATAAATGGGGAAATCTCACCAAGTGGGGACTTTTTCTTTTAAAAAAAATTTATTTTAAATTTAGTGGCACATTGTTTTTTACCATAAATTATTATTTTTCGACCAAATAGAAGTATATTTTAACTGGCGTAACTTATATTTTTTAATTGCTACTGTATTTAAAATATATTATTCATATTTTTGGTTAAGAGTGCAGGTTATACTTACTTCTAAGAGAAAAAAGTTACAAATGAAGATTGTAATTCCACTACTCTTGTTTTTAGATAAAACAACGTGAGCATGATTAAAATAGAATTTTATTTTAAGGAAAGAAATTAGTCTTATTTTAAGTGAAATAATTTTTTAAAATTAATTTTCGATTATTTAAAATTTTTTTCAAAATAGGGATGGATACCACCCTATCAGTTACTTTATTTATTCTAAAAAATTTAATATATTTTAAAACCCTTCAAAACACATTTCCTTTTATTTACCTGAACTTACATTCATCAAAAATCCACCCGCAATATAGATCAAATAAATGTTTTTCTGCAATGGCCCTATAAACAGAGTAACTAATATATTTAGGTGAAAAATTATTTAATATCAACCCCAAATATTATTTTTAGGGATGAGCATTTTGCACATATATTTATTTACACTAAAGCAAGATATTACGCGAAGGTGTATCCATTTTTTTAAAAGTGATTTCTTGTGCTCGTCGAAAAACCATATTTTGACAACGAGTTACGCACTCGTTGCGCGTTTTCCAAGGCCGATTTCATAGATGTATCAAGTGGCACAATGTTCTACCACCCAAAATTCTTTTTCTGAATACCTAAAAATGTAAATAGTATATGAGCGAATGTTAAATGATGATCGCTCAACGAGTATTATAAGAAAATTAATGATTTTTAAAGTTTGGTGAAAATACAGTTACATTTATTAAGAGCTCATTATCTGGAATATTATAATTGGCACACTTGTCCAATTTATATTTTTCTAATCTTCACAACCCATGGATGAATGACGAAAAACTCAAAACATAAAAAATAAATTGCTCGAAAAGTTAAAGCTTAATAAAAATTCGAATAAATGCGAGTTACGCCAGGAATTTATCAATTTCTACGATTTTAATGAAGAAATCAGTTGCACAAATCTTTAATTTTGCCTAAAAACAATTATTTTTAAATCTCATACTCGTGAAAGAGAGTTAACAAAAATATATAAATGTGAATTGGCAATATGGGGGCTTTTTGTGGCACCAATATCTCAGTACCCAATTTGTCCCCATTTGGTGAGATTTCCCCAAATATGTTACTTAGAAAGCAACGCAAGGCGTCAGCGCTTTCTTAAAGAACTGAAATTTTTTGATAATAATTGACTTATAAGAGATATAAAGTATTTTATTACCATTTTACAGAAGGGACAGTAGTGGACAACTATGTTACAACCGTTAATCAATTATTATTGTTTTTCTTTAATTATTTTTTAAAATGATATTCTTGAATTTTATATAAAGTAATTAATGAATTTAAAAATATAACACTTAAGAAATTATAAATAATTTTCGTTTGAATATATTAAAAAAGAATGTACATATTACCTAGATAACAAAAATGAGCGAATATGCTTATAAAGCGTCACCCACAGCGTGCAACTAAGTCTCACTTGGTGAGGACAAATGATCACCCATAAGTGTCACCTATGTGGTCGCATATTTTTGTCACAAAGTGCGAGTCCCACGCGTGAGGGTAAAATGCCATACAGTGGTCTGAAATTGAAAAACGGTGTTCAAAATAGCGTAGGGCCCGTAAATCTTAACCGATTTTTATCATTTTTTTATGAACACTCATCATCAAATTCCTAAGAGATCGCTCAAGGCAGATTTTTTTAAAAAAGCTTCAATTTTTTTTATTTATTTATAAACATTAAAAGAAAAACACTTTTTTCATAAAAGTAGTGCTGGCTTAAGACATAATAAAAAAACAAAAAAAACTTAAACTTAAATAATAACTTAATAATAACTTAACTTTAACTTAACTTTAACTTAGTTTAAGTTTTGCATTCAACGCTTAAAGAAATAAATGAATATAAAATCATCAAAGAAACATTATCCAATTGAGATAATAAAAAAAATTTCTAAATGTTATAAACAATTTAGAGACATAAAACTTGATTTTTTCAAAATTTTCTATATTTAATAGTTTAAGTTATATTTATGGGACAAAAGTATCCCAGATAACAAAACGCGCGTTGTGTGCTACTAATATCGTCTGCATGCGTGCCGATTTATCCGCACTATGCGCGTTCACTGGACCACGCAGATGCGTCATCATATGCGACGCATAACTATCGCATATTGTGATGGACACGTGCGTGATGGTATAATGCGAATTATCAGCTTTAGAATTTAAATGGAAATGCGCGTTTTATGCTAGTAATGTCACCTGCTGACAAGCAAAATAATTCGCACTGTATATTCATATGTAACGCATAATGTTCGCATTTTGTGACTTTTAATAAAACCTGTAACTCAATTAAAAAAAAAATTTCGTATGAAACTTTTTTTAATAAAAACTATTAAAGTTTGAATTTTATAATATTTTTACAATATTACAAAACTAAGTGATAATAATTCTTATTAAAAAATCTTCCATATGAAATTTTTTTTTAAATTATGTATCAAGTAATGAAGGATTTTATCAGTATTTGAAATATTTCAGCATTATTTAAGGACGTTTATCCACGTGAATGCAAACCTGCAGAAGAAAATAATTGTTAACATTAAAATAATTGAAATACTATTAGTGATTGTATTTTCTCAAGAAAAAAATATATAAATTTTTTAGAAAAACAATTAGAAAATTAATTCTTTTATACAATTTGCATGAAATCAATTTTTTCTAGCATATCGCTTCTACCGAATTTTTTAAAAATCATTTGATTTTAATCTAATGTGGCTCATTTTTATTAGAAAATAATTATCTACAAATTCACCGAGAGATTTTTAAAACAATCAAGCCGTTTGAAAAATATGACTATTTGTTACAAACAATTTCTTGGATTTTTTAGAACAAATAAAATTACAATTATTTGAATGTTAAGTACATAATTATTTTTTCTGAAGGTCTGCATTTTTATGGATAAACTACCTTGAGATATGAAGTTTTCACTACTATGAGGGTTATAATCGCAAATAGTAAATTACATAATTTTTATTTTAATTCAAATTTTTATTTATAAAAATAATAATGTAATAACGTACATTATAATGTAATAAAGTAAATAATAATGTGATTATAGTTTTTTCTGCTGTAAGAGTTTTAAAAATTTGCAAAAACAAAAAAGGTTTAATTAAATTAATCTTGTCAGCTAATGAACAACTAAAACTCATCACCAGCATCATAGTTCTCATTGTTATCGCCTTCAAAACTATTTTCTCCTTCGCCTTCTCCTCCATATTCTTTGCCCTCCTCTTCTTCTGCTGCTGATTCATCTTCATCATTTGCAGCTTCTTCTTCTTCTAATCGTTCAATCGTCCGCAATATTTCGTCAGCTGTGGGCGGAAGATTTTTTAAAAAATTTTTTTTAAACCGCTGCTTTGTATGCCGCAACACTTCGAGCATATGAGTTTTGAAATTTTCTTTATTTAAAGGACCTTCAAAATTCCTACAGCGCTTAGAAGATTCTGTAAAAATAAGTGATTCATAATAAAATCAAAGATGGGTATTAAATTGGCATAAATGTTATGGATTCTATAACACTTGTAGTTATTCATAGCTAAAAATTTTGCTTACGATAAAAAACATTCGCAACTTTTGTCTCGCTAAATTTTATGGTGTCGTCTTGTCCATTCCAAGTAAAACTGCAAACTAGCTTATCTGACATTGTCTGACGCATTGCACATGACAAAAAGCTTCTTAAAGAAAACCCTCCATTGTTAAGTAAATGTTTATACTAGAAAGAAAAATATTAGTAAATATAATCATGTAAATAGTTACTTTATTAAATAATACAAAATATAAAAAAGTTCCTTACAAGTTCTACCCGAGTCTCTTTTCCATCTTCTGATTTGAACTTATTAAATTCCTCAAGTTCTTTTAATGGGAATCCTGTGAGAGGTGATGAGAATATTTCGGACAATTTCTCTGTTTCCGCACTGTTATTTTTGTCCAATTTTTTAAACATCAAGCTCTGTTGTTGTATGATTGTCTGATTTTGTGCCACCAGAAAACTAATAAAATGATAACAAATGCAAATGCTATCTAATTATACTAAAAAATAATATATTGTTCATTGCATATTCAGAAATGTTTTAAAAAATTATCATTATGAAATCTCGAATGTTAACTTTAATTTAGAAAAATTGTAATGAATTATTTAATTTAGCTGATTGATATAGGATGAAAAATATTGTGCAAGTTATTTAACATTTTGTGGGCATTTTAAATCGCAAATAAAATCAAGAATGTCATTAAATTCGAATTTAATTTTTTTCAGAGTAATAGGTCTTAATTTTCAATGTATAAAAATTTCATATATATATATATATCATGTAATCATATGGCAATTTTAAAAGTAATATGTTTTACTTACTCCATTTTTTCCATCAACGCTGTATATATATTATAAAAAGCTTCAGCAGTATCAACTGATGCTTGCTTTTCTGAAAATATCTTTTCTGCATAATCACTGTCCATGAGAACTTGTGTTTTTGTATGTATAGCCTCATCATTCCTAAGAAAATATTAAACAAAATATTAATAATATTTCAAACCATACACTATACATCTTTTGTATTTTTAAATTAATTAGCTGATCATTACAAACTGACAAAATAGTTGCAATAGAAAATTAAAATAGATTATATTTATTTTAATGCATGAAATAAATATAATTATCATATAAATATATTGATATTTTCACATTCTTAATGGATTTTCATAAAACGTTATACATGTTTTATTAATATGTTAAAACTTCGATATTCAGTAATAAATACGCACTTGTGTTTCTCTTTTAAAGTTTGGCTATCAGTATCAACATGCGTTTCTATTTCAGAAGGTTTTTTTTAACATATCTTCTTTCTCAGAATGCATCTGCACTAGAGGGACAGATGTAGGTTTTAATATTTCCTTAATTGAAGTTTGATCTCCAAATAATACTTCATCCGATTTTTGCCCAAGAGTAATGTGCACAGGCTGTTTGCTAAAAAATATAACAATATTGACCGTATGTATAAAAAATCATTAACCTTTCATTGATTTACAGTACCGTTCGTGAGCATAGGAATTTCCCTATTTTCACAATTGCAGAAAAGCTTAAAAACATTGGAAATAAAAACAACAAAAATTTTCGTATTTTTTCTGAAACCTAATGACATTATAAAAGAATGACACCTGATGGAAGAATTTTTGTTATGTTTTCTGTGAGATACAGAAGAAATGTGTATTTTGCATGCTTTTCTTAATTTTTAATTTTTCGGAAAATAATTTAAGAATAACATTTACAATATTTCAACATTATTATAAAATATTAGGATAAACATTCTACAAATAATTCGATACATATAATTCATAATTGTGTGAATTAAGATAAGAATAAAAACCTCAATAATCAATTTTAAAAACAAACAAAAAATATTTGCAACTATCAATAAATATACAGTTGTTGCAATATGTCAAGTATAATAAAAAAAATACTTACACTGAATTTTCTAGCAACTGTTGATTTGAAGCAGAATTAAATTCGACTGGAGAATATGTAATTAAATCCATAATAATTTGGTTACTTTGAGGTGATTCACTAAAAAAAATTATAAAATAGTCATAAAGATGTATTATATTATGGCAAGATGTATTTTTGGCGATTTTTACTCCAGGTATAGTCAACTAATTTTACTATTTTCGGAGTAAAATTTGACAAATATGCTGAAATTACAAATAGTTTTATTTTGTAAATAGTATAGGGTTGCCACAAAAATCCAGTTTCAAATTTCCTTTACTTTTCCCTGACATTAAAAAATTTTCCCTTAGAGAAATTTTTATTACAAATAATGAATTTTAACAAAAATTTAATGTTATGAAGTTCAAACAACATTTGCAAATTAATTTTATTGATATTCTATTTGATAAAATTTTGTTCAATTTTATCTAAATTTTAATTATTTTCGATTACATTCAATTTCAAAAATTTTTCCCTAACTTTTCCCAGATTTCTCTGAAAAGAAAAATTTGTCCTCACAAGAAAAACTTTCTCTAACATTTCTCTGACTTGTAACAACCCTGTAATAAAAGATTTTTTCGGTATATTAAATACTCATTACTTACTGTGAATTATTTAGCAATATTTTCTGCGAAGCTTCAATTTGGGATTTTTCAAAATATTTCTCTAAGCTCGAAGGTTTAATATTTATAGGCGGAAATAGTATTTAGTTACTAGATATTGAAGGACGTCCAAATTTACTTAAGGAAACTTGCTGTGAATCTAGTTGTTCGGTTGAATGGTGAGCAATGGTTTTGTCAGCTGTCTTTACAGGATGTTTCCTAAGCATCAGTAAAATTAAATTTTTCATTTAATGATTTATATTTTGTTTTCTATTTTTTTTTCGAAAATACATCTGCAATATTTTTAGATATTATTACTTCCTCGTGAGGAAGCTTTGTAGTCGTTTAATTTACAAAATTTTTAAAAATCCTTCAAACAAATTTTCCCCTATATAGAACTATGTTAATTAAGACCCTGAACAATTGTCTGGATGTATGTAAGTGTGTGTGTGTGTGGATCCCGTTTTTTGTGAACACGATAACTCGAAGAGGTTTCAACGAATTCGGCTAAAAATTGCTGGGCATATTTATAATAAAAATACCTCGAAATAGATTGATGGACATTAAAAAATCTATAATTTTTTTAAAAATTATATATTGAAGTTAATATATAATAAAATCTTATTCTTTGCATCAAGACGAATCGATTGGTATATATAAAGTATAAATTGTATGAGAGTTTATTTTTTTTCATCAAAATTATATTTCAATAAAATAAAATTTTATTCATTCTTTTCAAAAATCTTATTCTTTGCATTAAACCGAATCGATATAAAGTATATATTGTATTTGAATTTATAAAATTAAACATAATTAAAGACGAAAAATTCGCACTTTTATTAAAGATTTATTTAATTTAATCATTTAAATTTATGTTGCTGTACAATAATATGTTATTCTTTACTTGAAAACAAATAAAAAATCGTATTCTTTTCGTCAAGAAGAATGGATTGATGTATGTGAAGAATATATTTTATTGGAATTTATAGAATGAATTACAATTAAACTTGACAAATTAACTTTGTTATCTAAATTTTTTTTTGTTTATTTAGTATTATATTATTGTACAATAAAATTTTATTCTTTTCATGAAAAGGAATGAACTTGATTTTATAAATTTTAGATTGTATTAGA
This sequence comes from Leptopilina drosophilae, assembly GCA_032873175.1. Classification (NCBI taxonomy): domain Eukaryota; kingdom Metazoa; phylum Arthropoda; class Insecta; order Hymenoptera; family Figitidae; genus Leptopilina; species Leptopilina drosophilae. The sequence continues at coordinate 15,215,092 of CM065478.1, forward strand.
AATTACTTAACAATTAAACATAATTTTCCTTAATGCTTCCTCCATGAGAAAGCAAATTTTTTTGCTGATCGTAAAGAGGAAGCAAAATGTTCATGTAATGAACATCTTAATTTACAACTGGTTTTATATATATATATATATATATATATATAACATTATTTATGTATAACAAGTATATATTATGAAAAGTATTTTTACGGTGTACTAGAATTACTATGCATGTATGACAATTAATATCTGTAAAAATATAGTTTTACGTAATTGTTAGAAAAGTCTTAAATTTTAATTTAGTAAAGAAAATTTTTCTAATTTTACAGTTATTTATGTAACAAGATACGTACAAATTCTTCTTTGAACTTTCAGTTGATGAGCCTGGCGAATAATTTGGTAAATTTGATTTACTTGCATCTTCCTTCTTTTTAATTTTAGCAAATGCTTCTTTTAAAACTTTCAATTGTTCATTTACATCTGCTTTTTTCTTAGACTTCCTTTTAGGTGGAACTTCATCGGAAGATGTTATTACTCTTTGTGGACGTTTAATCGGCCTGCCTTTATTTGATAATTTCAGTGGATACTTGTCCTTTTTCAAAGTTGATATTTTCGTAACCTTTTCCATGATGCTAGTCTGTACTTCAAGAAAAATTAATGTTACATTTTCAAATCTTATTATTTAAAGTACACTAATGTAGGAAATTATAATAATCAATTTCCAGTAGTTATAAAGATATAAAATACGTTTCTTACATATATCCTTTATATATTTTCCAAAAATTAAGAATTTTGATGTTTTCATTAAATACATTTTAAGTTTTTACAAAAAAATATTAGTATCATAACATAAACTCAATTACATTGAAAACAGTTTTGAAGTTTTTCAAAAAAAGAGAAATATTTATTCAATTTAAAATCTTATATTTAAGAATAAGATTTTCTCTACTCTGTACCTTCTAACACAATAAAATAAATTAATGAACATAGTACTTAAAAAAAACTTATAATGTGTTTAAAGATTAGACTTTAATTTGGAGGATATTAAATGATAAGTAAAACTTATTTATATCTTGACTAAATTTTGTAAAAAAACCAAAGCTATTTTTCATGCTTTTTCCCCAAAATCATATAAGTATAAAACTTAAAAATAAAGAAAAATTAGCTTACAAGTGCCTAGCATCTTTTGAAATCAAAAATGTGAATGTGCAAAATAATATAAAAATATTTTTTAAAAAAATAATTTTAGGAGTGCATTATAAAATCTCCAAAAGAAGATCGAATCTCTTCTTCAAAAAGCCTTATGATTTAATAAACAAGCATTAAAAGAGAAATATTAAAATAGTTCTTATGCAACGCAAATACATGTGAATCTGCAAATAAATAAATATATAGAAATATAAAAAAATTAATAATTTTAGGAATACATTATAAAATACAAACAGCATAATGAATAAGCAATAGAAGGGAAATATTATAAAGTTGTTATCAAACGTAAAAACATACCAAACCAAAAGAAAAAATATACATTACAATCACCCAACAGCAATTTACCACAAACATTGTTTATTAATCAAATATGTACAGATACATTTATTATAATTTTTATGCAGCACTTATATGAGTTTATAAAATGTGAGTCTCGCAAATAGTCAGCTTCGTTTTCATTTCACATATTTTCAGGCAATGTGAAAGGTGACAATAAAGAGGCGCAAATCCAATGGTTCGGAATGGCATGTTCTTCTTCTCCTTTAACATCACTTCATTTTGGCATCCTATACATTTTTCTTTCAACGTATGTAATAGGAATTGCTTTTAGTCTTAAATTCAAATCCTGACAGGTGTATACTCCAACCGAAGTAGATGGTATTCCAATATTATACAATTCGTTGACAATTTTAAAATTTTGAACGATCAATAAAATTTGTCCCTCTATTTGTATTATATTACGTATAATACAAATTTTTGAATCCTTCAAAATGCAACAATTGTCTCGCAGCGCCGTAGACAATGTGCATTTGACAACTGTAATCTTTTTAAATTGTTCACAATTATTTGCATCTACATCTGCAGGCAAATGTCCTTCTTCATGCCGTTGTGATAGTTCAATTCTTATATTTTGATCAACAGGAGTTAAAGCGTAGTCCTCTTTTTCACAGATTCTTTTATATATTTGGGGTAATTTTAGACCCGGCTTTCGAATGAATTTGCGTAATTCCTGCATATTATTTTCATATCAAAATGCACTGTGAGTATCCGCAGGACCGAGTTCTTCTACATTGTCTACTATATGTAGCAGACTGTGGACGTTGTATGAAATAAATGGCTCCCCGTATAACACTTCACATAGGTTAAAGTATGATTTTAACGCCTCTCTGCAAAAAGGATACATGTTCTTTGGCGTGTTTGATGAATTAAGAAGACGCATGGAACCATGGAGGATCATTAAGTGTATATAATAATCCTCATCGAAAACAGTTTTGACAACTGCAGGTGAAGTGTATAGTAGAAATTGTCGCAATTCCGTGGCTTTGAATGCATGATATTTTGTGACGACTTGTGGACGTCGGTTGAAATCTGAAGGGCCAAAGAGAATAAGCTCGCTCATTCGAGTATCAAGAATTTTCAATTTTCTTACACTCAACCTCCTAAATCCAAATTGTCCGCCTACTTGAGCACACAACATTTTTTTCGTATTTCCTAAATAGACAGAATGTAATACTTCAAAAGGAACACGTTTTACTAGTGGCAACAAAGGAGCCAGAGGACTTCTACCCTTTTGATGATCTTCGTCTATTAAATTTCGATATTCCTCATCTGTACGAAGTGGATGTTCATCTCCTAGAAAAACTGTTGTCAATTCAAATTTTGGAACCGTAGATCTGTGGCCTCTAACCTTACATTTAGAACAGGGATTTATTGAATTATGTTTGTAATGATTTAGAACAAACGCTCTGGCCTCAGCGTTAGCAATGAAGCAACGCAAATTCAAGAAACAAAGTTTGTTTTTAATGAGAATTCCATTTTCTCGAACCAATTCATATTAAAAGGAAATTGACGCAATGTTTGTAATAAGACATTTCCTTGATTGTGCTTTATGTTAGCTGCTAAAAAAGCATTTTTTAAACTCCTTCTTTGCAAACCCGCTACACCTTCCTGAACAGCATTGTCCCCATTTTCGTCATCTGACGCACTTAAATCATCATCTTCATTCGCTACTGCCATTGGTATTTCTGGATCAAAGTCATCTTCATTGTCTTCTTCGTAAGAACTGATAGTCTCATTATCATCGCTATTGTTACTGCCATCATCAGCAGGATCGGGATCAACGTTGATATTATAATTATCGACAACAGCATTAATAACATTATTATCAACATTATCATCAGCAGGACGATTAACCCCATCATCGAAATCAATATCAGCGTCGTTGTTATCGTCATGATTAGTATCCGAAAAATCATCTTCGTCAGGTAATGAAATGTTGTCTATTTTCAATAAAAGCATTCAAACGTCTTTTCCTTTGTCTCGAACTAAGTTCCAAATAATTTTTAAATTTTTGAGACACCTTACATAATGATAACGTACAATCCTGTTAACAATAATTGTATATCTTACTCGTATAATTTATACATTTAGACATAGTAATCCTGAATTATGTTAATTATTAGAAATCAATATTTGTGACGCGCTCCGAAAAAAGTTACCTAAGAAGCAAAAAATTCGAGGTTATGTTTTTAATTTTCCAAGTAAAAATACAGAAAGAAAATCAATTATTAATTTAAAATTATTAATTTTCAAGTCTTCATTACGTCCAAAATATTCAATAAAAATTAGTTTCAAAATCAGATAATCAAAAATAAACTTTTAATCAAGAGAAATCTAACACGACCCTAACCTATAATTCGTTTGCTTCTTAGGTACCTTTCTTCGGAGCGCGTCACATTCAAATAAATAATTCTTACTATAATTGAATGGTTAGGCACAATAAGGGGAAGTATGCGCGGTTAAAGGGATATTACCAGTCAGGTAGCAGTGACAAGCCTAGATCCACTCACTGTTACCGGACTGGTAGTATCTCTTACAAACTGCGCGTGCGTCCAACCATTCAATTATAATCTTTAAGCAATCTTTTAAATATTACTTTCAGTTTTATCAACAAATTTTTAAATAATTGAATTCTATTGACGAATTTCAATTGAATTGTTAAGTACAAGTATACGTTTTTCGAGGAATTTGATTAAAATTGTATTAAAAATAATTGACATTCTACAATGAGTTTTATTTATGAAAATTATCAAATAGTTGCGTAAAATTTTATTATAATTTTTGTTTAATAATTGAATTCTTTTGGGAAATTTTATTAAAAAAATAGATATTAGAAATCATTAAATTAAAAAAAATTTTGAAAAAATTGGAATTTTGATAAGAATCTTGTTAAAAATTTGAAAAATAATTGAATTTCTGCGTAACAGTTTGTTACTTTTGAAAATAATTGATTAGATCGTCTAGATAAATCTAAAAAAATAGACCGTCCACATGCGTCTAGTTGGGGCAATCACTGGATTCAAGACGGCCTCGAATTTTTTCTACACGGGTTTATTTATTGTAAACAAATTTATTACTTACATTCATTGACACAATACCTTTAAAACATAACTGTTTAACATACTTTTTACAGATTTAAACTGCGTTTTGTGGACAGTATAAGTTTAAATATTTTTAATGACATAATTTAAAAAATCTCACAATTATAGTTTGTCAAAGGTTTATTTTAAAGACTTCCTGAAATTTAAATAATCATATGAAAATATTATTAAATATTAAAATTTCTGAAAATGTAAAAGAAAAATTATACATAAAATAAATGTTTTTTACAGAATTACATAACAAGTTACTACTTGATGAACGTGAACTTAGTCAAATTTACAATCGCAAAATAATGTTAATTTCCTAATTAAATTGTTTCTAATATAATATTTTAAACGACATTGCTCCCATGACCATTTAAAAATTTTTTATTTCGTCTATTTAGATGAAAAGTCAAATTTAAATTGTATTCACATTTTGTAAATAAATCCTCTAAATATTAGAAAAATTTATTAACTGAATTGTTTTAAAAAAATATCTTAGTTGTCAATATAATCTTAAATATATCAATAATTTCACGACTACTTAGTAAAACAACAAATAATATACGTCCATGTGCATCGGTAAATTTTTATTTACATGATTCTTTTTTATTTTCTTTCATTTTTCACTTTTAACTATTTTTTAACTTACTTTATGAAGTAGATTACAAAACATATTAATTGCTTAACATCGGGTTGATCGAGAAACGATTTCAATAACTAAAACAAAAAAATTTTACGAATTATAAATTAAATACTGATGTTAAATAAATATTTTGATAAATATTATGATTAAAAATTTTTGCACGGTTTTAGTAACAAGAAATATACGCCACAATTATAAACCATATATAATGAGAAACTTGTAATGAAACACGTACTTTCTCCGTACCTCACAAGTATCACAAATATTCAATAAATTTTGATAAAAATATCAATAAAAATTAAAAGCAATGATGTATAATTTGAATACAAATTGAACTCTAACCTTAGATCAAAAAAAGTTTTTTCAAAGCTTATTTTGTAAAAAAATTTGATGATTTTACCAGCGACACAAGTACTGATGAGAGGCACTTTTCACAACATAACATTTTTTAAGTTGTAACAATTTATACTTTCTTAACTTTGTTTATGAAATTATTAAGATATTTTTAAACAGTTATATCCTTATTTTCTTCTTAAGAACCAGTAAAGATTTAATAATCATTGGTTTTAATATTTTGAAGCCTATAGGTTTTTTTTTAAAATGCGTGATTGCTACTCTGATGGTTACGCATCATTAATTGTGTGCGTATTAAGTGTAGTTCACTGGACACGCATTCGCGCTGTGGATGGTAAATTGCGCATGGATTGAATCTTCTGGCGATTCGCACTTGTGATCGGAACATGCTTAACACTTTGTATCAGAGGCGCTTATGAAATGCAGTTCACAACACTCGCACTATTACCATCGTCACCGATGACAGTAAAATGCGAATGTGGACTGACTCTTCTGGTGAGTCGCAGTTAGTGCAAGAAACATGCGTTTAGATGCGACGCACGATTGTTATCTGGGTATATCTTGGATCGGAGATAGACTCACTCTCAATGTCAACATATTTTTTCACCTATATTGGTTGCAAATATGGCACGCACTTCAAAGATCTTTTAAAAAATGGACATCAACGAATAAACAACTGGCGACTGCACTATCGAAAAAGGTTTTTCTCTTGAGCTGTAGAAATAACAACGTCTTTCCTCAACATATCATTGATTTAAAAAATCGTTTAAATATTACATCTTTTTACAGTAAGTCTTGCAAAAAATCATTTTCAAAACTAAACGAATCTTTTGTAAAGAAACTTCTAAATACTGAGATCAACGATATCCATTTACATGTTAAATTTTTAAAAAATCGTCTAATTGGATATGAACAAAATATTATAAATTCTAACTTCGATAATGAGTCTTGGGATAGATTTTTTTAACTTTCGCGAAAAAAATTTATTCGTATCTTATTCGCTAACAACAATACTCATAAAAAGAAACTGTTAACTTTGAAAAAAGACAATCTGTAAAAATTCAAATTAATCAACAAAATTGGTTCAAAAATTTAACTGACACTGAGATCCCATTAGAAGTGGCAGAAATTGCATCTTTAAGTCCTAATTGTTTGTATTTCATATAATATTTCCAAAGATGACATCATAAATTCCATAAAAAACTTAGAGTTCTGTGTATCTAGAATCGACATAAATGAAACTTCTAAAAATATCTTAAGGGGAAAGTTTTCTGATGTTTTATCGAATAATTTGAATAACAAAAATTTATCTACAAATCAAGATAAATATTTTTATAAAAAATTAAGCATTACCAAAACTTTTTTAAAAAATAATTCTGACCTTTTTTTACTCCTGCTGACAAAGGTAATGTGACAGTCCTTCTAAAAAAATCGGACCATACTCAAACAATGACAAATATGTTATCTGATCCCTGTACTTATGAACTCATAAAGAAGAATCCAATCAAAAAACTGACCAAAGAAACATCAGCAATTCTTAAATATTTCAATGTAAACGATTTCTTAGACAAAAATTATCACCCGAATCAATTAACCTTGACTGACACTGTTTTGGCTAAGGCTTATGGACTGCCAAAAATAAATAAAGAAAATGTCCCTCTCCGCCCTATTATTTTCCTTATAAATAGTCCTACTCATTTTCTTGCTAAAATTTTGTATAATTCTTTAAAAAACTGCATCCCCTTACCCCAGTCACATATTAACAATAGTTTAGAACTTAAAAATAAATTAAATAATGTTACTATGAACGATAGTTATACGTTCATCTCACTTGACGTAAGTTCTACGTTTACTAATGTGTCTTGTGAACTTGTAACTCGGAGCTTAGATCGACGAATTAACTTTATAAGCCAGAAATGTAAGATCCCGTTTTCTGACATTGTTGATTTTACTAAATTCTTATTTAACAACACGTATTTCTCGTTTGATGGAAAATTCTATTGACAAGTTTATGGAACACCAATTGGTTCTCCAATTTCAGCTTTTGTCTCAGACATTGTTATGGACGATCTGGAAACTGAATGTTTAAAAGAATTAAAAGAAAAGCATGATTGTGGTCCCCTGTTCTATTTTAGATACGTGGATGATGATCTTAGCAGTAAGAAAAGAACATGTCGATTTAGTTGTTGATACCTTTAACTCTTATAATCATAAACTACAATTCACTATAGAAAAAGAAAATTCTATTAATTTCTTGACTTGAATCTTGTTAGAGATAACAATAAAATTATTACAAATTGGTATCAAAAACCGACTTTATCAGACAGACTTATTAACTATTTTTCAGATCATCCAATTCAACAAAAAAAGAATATTATATACAATCTTGTTGACAGAGCGATTTCATTGTCCAATAAAAAATTCCATTTTGATAACTTGAAAAAAATAAAAACTATTTTGAAAAATAATAATTATCCTATCGATTTTATTGAAAAACAAATTAAAATTCGCATGAACAAAATAAAATTTTCTGATACAAATATTACTAATAATAAAAATAATTTTTATAGTCAAAGTCCCAAGGTTCCTTTGCCTTTTAATGAGAAATGTTTTTTCAAGTTGTCAAATATTCTCAAAGAATTTAATTGCACTTCTATCCCTCTTATAAATAAAAACTCTAATTCCATCATTAGACTAGGTAAAGATTCGACGAAAAAATGGGATAGAACCAATGTTGTATACAAATTTGATTGTAAAAACTGTCCAGCAACATATATTGGCGAGACGAAACGATCTTTATTAACCCTTTGCCGTACATAAGCTTTTCCAACCTTAGAAAAAATCAGTTTGACAGTGGAATCACGTGGATAATATCAGGGCCGAAAATTTTTTTGATTTTGAGGTTATGTTTACATAGGTTATGTAGATTTGATAGAAGTCTTTAATAATCAAATATACCTATGTTTAAAAAGTAATAAATTGTAAATACACTTCCACTTTATACAAAAAAACAGATTTTTAAGTATTAAATATTATTTTTAAATATAATTTATTTTAAAATATAAATGGATTAATTTTTTAATTATGTACGTTCCTGCAAATTCAGAACACTTACATTCTCACACATAACTAATTTATCAACACAAGCATACCGCCTTTTCTCATTGGTTGTTCCCCCAGAAAAGACTCTAAACGACATTTCGTAACACAAGAACGGCAAAGGTTAACTCGCATAAATGAATACAAGAAAGTAAATGATAACTCTGTAGTTTATAGACACCGCACTAATTTTAATCATGACTTTGACTGGGAAAATACAAAAATATTGGCCACTGAAAAAAATTTTGCAACACGACGAATATCTGAAATGATCCATATCAAAACTAATTGTTCCACTATTAACAGAAAGGAAGATATTTTCACTCCAAACAAAACTTTCTTTCCTTTTCTCAGACGTATAGACTCTTGCCTATAATGACAATACAATAATACATCTAGTGTTTATATATCAGTTCGTTGACTCTTTTCGTTATGAATCTGGTTTTAGTTTTCCAAAATTCAAAATGGCGGATCCAATATGGTGGACGGCTTTTTTAAAATATAAATTAATTCGATTAAAAATTATTACCCCGAGTAATGATTTTTATGACAGTTAATTCACTTTTCCAAAAAGTCGAACACCATTTTGAATTTTGAAAAACTAACACCAGATTCATAATCAGCGACCCCAAAAACCCCTGAGTAACGAGTTTCGATCCAATTAATCCATAATTAAACATATTTTTACCCTAATTTTTTACCCATTTTTTATTCAAAACCCTTATTATTTAGGGGTTAATATTTTTCAAACACCCTCATTTATCCTTAAATCATCATAATTATCATTTTTCTTTGACGGAAAATTTATTTCAAGCATTTAAATAAAAATTGCAAGGGGGCCGAAAACAGGCCTTATTGACCCTTTGCCTTTGACTTTCGTATATCGTTGAAATTCTAATTTTATTTCAGTTGACACTGAGACAGTGTAAAGAGATGTCTTCCTTTTTAAATTTTAACTCTGTTTTTTTAATTACTTTATGTGGAACATGTGTTGTATTTTGTTTGTTTACTTATTTATTGCTTTTTACTTCTTGACAGATTAAAACGTATTTTCATGTTTTAATGACTTAGGTAGGATATTATCATTGTTATTACTTTTGTGAAAATAGTGCTTTAGATCTTTATAAAAATTGAAGTCTTTTTTGTTTAATAAATTCAGTCTGATGAGGTTGGCAAACCTTAGCCAACGAAACGTCGCTATATTGACGATACACATTGGATTTTTTATTCAATATTCCACCTTCCCACGATCATTTATTTAGTTTAGTTTAACACGAGTTATGAACGAAGGTAAGTAAATTGTAGGCTTCCTGTTGTATAATGAATTTTAACATTTATTAAAATTGGAAGATGTTACAGAATTAAATACATAAGTGGAGGAGTGATTGATTTTTTAAGACGAAGGTTGTACAGTGACTGATTCATACATTCAAAAATTTACTTAACGTTCTGAGTTGGGGGTGTAAAAATTATTTTTTGGTGGAAAATTAGCTATTGGGTCATAATTCGTGAAATTTTCACAGAAAACAAAAAGTATTTTTTTAAATCAAAATGGTAAAAAAACATTTCTATTTAGTCTTAGGAATGTGTCCACCAAAGAACAGAAAAAAATATTATTTTTTATAAAAGTTATTGCAAAATTAATTTTTTTGCAACTTTTTAAACAAAATGTCATTTCTCCTAAATGAATGAACCGATTTTAGTGAACCAAGCGGGAATATAAAGGGAATAAAAAATACTTTCGTTTAGAATCCGAAAATTTTTTAAAAAGTTAATATTTTAATAATTATTTAATAAATTTTTTATAAACAATTAATTTTTTTAAATGTTTTAATTCTGAAAATCATCAAAATCGCATCTCCGTTCGATATAATTTCCATTATAACTTTTAAAATAATTGTCGCTCCAAAATTTTCTCAACGGATTTTGATTTCTTATAGTTTTAAGTGTATGTAGATATTTTAAAAAAATTTTTTAAAGGCGTAGAACATTAAAAAAAATTAATTGTTTATAAAAAATTTATTAAATAATTATTAAAATATCAACTTTTTTAAAATTTTTTAGTTCTAAAGGAAAGTATTTTTTATCCCCTTTATATTCTCGCTTGGTTCACTTAAATCAGTTCATTCATTTAGAAGAAATAACATTTTGTTTAAAAAGTTGCAAAAAAATTAATTTTGCAATAACTTTTATAAAAAATAATTTTTTTTCTGTTCTTTGGTGGACACATTCATAAGAACAAATAGAAATGTTTTTTCACCATTTTGATTCCAAAAATACTTTTTGTTTTCTGTGAAAATTTCACGAATTCTGACCCTATTTTAATTAGTTGAAAAACGAAGGTGGGCGTTTCGTCAATTACCTGCGAAAGGTTCGTCTGTGAGATCATAATCTCCAAAAAAATCATCTGTCCCACAGATGTGACAATTTCCAAAAAATGCCATAAAAGGCTTAGGACCAAGCTGAGTTTGTAGGACAATATACTTGAAGACACAATTGTACTATAAAGTAATAAAATAAATTGCACGAACGTGCCTAAATTCAATAATTTGGGATAAGTAGTAATCCAAAATAAACAGTAGTAAATATTTAAGCTTATTTTAACGATCACAGCAGAAATTTATATTTTAAGAAACAACATGCCGGCCCACTTCAACTACTGAGTTCAAATACAATTATCATTTTGGCATTTTACAATTAAACAGCCTTTTAATCATTTCGAACATGATACATATCAATTCAGTAGTATTTTTTCTTTTATTTTAGCATGTCAAGTGTGAGTTTCTAAACATAACCTAAATTATTTAGTTGCAATGACAATTTTGAACTTATTTGTGTTCAAGGAATAATATAATCACTCCAATCTGAGAAATTATTTTTTTTCTTGTAAAAAATTTATGATGCCCTCGCCATTGTTTTAATTAGATGTATTGATGCTGTTTTCATTGTTTGAATTAGATGTTGTGATGTCCTAGACATTATTAGAATTAGATGTTGTGTTGTTCTCGTTATTGTTTAAATTATATGTGTTTCTCTAAGTTTAAGGTGATACAGGTCTTGCAACGCAGGTCCATTACCTGCCTTGCATCCGCATCCATTAATGAGTTTAAATTATCAAGTGGATCAGATGTATCCGATGTGTTTTCGCGTTGAATAAAAGCCGATTTGTTTAAAACTTTCAGATTTAAATTGAGGTCATTAAAACTTGCAGTGGACCACATTTCATTTTCTTCTTATAGTAATATTGGCTTATTTTGATTAGCGTAGTAATAAATGTCCTCATTTTCTGTGAGAAACGTGCCATCTTCTTCTGAAATGAAATGTGTTCCGTTGATTAGTAATTTTTTGTTTCTTTTTTCCATAATGGTTTCTATATTATCCTCCGTGGAGCATGTTATGATGATTTTTTGTCTATTTCCGGACCAGACTTTTATTTGAAACATTTAAAAAAATTATATGCTTTAAAGTTATTTATGAAACAAAACGTCTGTTTGGGAAATGACTCAATTTTGGTTTTGTAAAATTTTCAAGAGAAAAGAAACATTTTTTAGCAAGGTATTTATTTGAAAAATCGGGACTGTAGCGATTGTAGGCAATTAAATTCTACTAAATTTAATTCTAAGCATAATTATAAAAACTTTCTGAATGTTCTTCGACAATTCATTAATTTAAATACAAAAATTAAATTTTTGATAATAATTGTAACTGTTAATGTTCACCATTTCCCTTAAATTTTCGTGTTCAGTCACACACACATATATACACATACACACACATATATATATATATATATATATATATATATATATATATATATATATATACTCACATTAACATTGAAAATCCGGCTTAAGGATTGCATTTTTCGGCAAATACGCTGTGACTCCGAGAATAATTACTTCAGGTAGATGATCAGGAGATAAGAGTAGGGAGTATGAAAAATACTGAATTATATCTAAATTATCATTTTCGTTTTCATACACACCAAGAGAAGTATTAAAAACAATCTCTTGTTTTTTATAAACAAAGATCATATCTGTATACGGTGAATTGATTACGGTACATTCCATTTTGCAAATTTCAAAATTTTTATTTTCTCCAATACATACTGACATACCTTTCTTATAATCTATGTCACGAAAAGTTGTTGAGTTTGAGATGAATTTATAATGAACAGTTTTTTTTTCAATAAAAATATTACGAATCAAATCCTACTCTGTATATTTAAAAGCATTTGGAGTATACTCGAAGGCGTGTTTTGTTTCAACAAAGACCTCTGCACTTGAAGAAAAAGCAGCTTTTTTTAATTGATACCTTGATGATAGAGTTTGAGTTACATTGATAAAATTAGTAACATGTCTTATGTCATTTTTAAACTGTGCATGCTCGCTTTCAAAACTCATACCCCAAACATGTTTAAGAGGCCCATATAAGTGGCTTAAAATTGGATAATGATACAAATAATCGTGTTTAGGAATCAAAGACTTCTCAGGAAAATTTTTAGTTCTAAAACGTAAATAATTGTCAATATCTAATTTTAATAGAGCTATTTTTGACCATTTGACAGTGCTGGTGCACATACAAAGGAGCAAATTGCTCCTAAATGCAAAACCATTATCTATACAGAATCATTAAAATCATTACTCTATCTGCAATTACTACTGGAAATATTAAAATAAGCATTTGCATTTGACTTGCAGTACTGTCCAATTTTGTTTTAGTTCCCGATAAATTTATGTGAGGAATAAATACTTTCTCATCAGCAGACATATTTACATTGTTTAAGCGGTAATTTAATAATCCAATTTTAATCCACTTTTTTTCAACGAAATAATTTATTGCTAGAAGCATGTCCTCTTTAACCCTTTAATGGTTAGTGGTACACATACGTACCACCTACTTCAAAAAATCATAACCTTCTTAACCACTTCACTGGCAGGGCGTTCCAAATGGCGTTCCACGCGCCGAGGCCCAGACTGGCAAAAACACCGAAATGGCGTTCCTAAAAAAACTCTTTTTCTAAAGAGTGTACACCACATTTAACTATTGTAAAACAATATTTCTATAGTTTAGACATCAGGGAACAGGATTATCACAATAAAAATTTTAGTTTTTGGGATTTTCAACGTTTTTCCGAACTTTCAAATCGGCTGTTTTTAATAATTTTCAACAAAAGGCGTTCCACTTTTTATCAATTTTTACACAATAAAACTTATATTTTTATTAAAAAAAGATATTTATATGCAATATTATAATATAATAATATAATAATATAATATTATTATTATTATTATAACAATAATAACAATAATAACAATTATTATTATTATTTTAAAATCCATTTATATCATGGAAATAATTCAAGTAAATTGTATATGAAATATTCAAATTTCTTTCAAGAAAATATATTATAAAATTTTGTATTTTTTTCTAAAAGATATAAATTTTTGATTTTTCAGTAATCAATGCATTTGCTGGAGAGTTTATTCTCCACCCAGAGCACGCTACGTGGAGGCTGCAATGATAAGTTTTCGTGCTCCATTTTTTTTTTGTTTTTTCATTTTTTTAATTTTTTTTAGTTTTTTTTTGTTTTTTAATATTTTTTTAGTTTTTTTTTGTTTTTTAATATTTTTTTAGTTTTTTTTGTTTTTAACTATTTTTCAGTTTTTTTTGTTTTATTTAATTTTTTTAAATAACTTTTTGAGTTTTATTTATTTAATTATTAATTTCATAAATTTTTCGAAGTAAAATTTTCTTGAAATATTATTAGTATCATTCTTAAGGAGTATGTTGTTCCATTTCATCAAAACATGATTTACAAAGAGACATTTCACATATGTTACAAATCCATGTAGTGTCAGTTCTAATTTTTTTTCTGAGCACTTTTCACATCTTAATCTCTTTCGTTTGATTTTACTATTTGAAGGAATGTTTGTTAGTTTGTGAGTCTGTGAGGTTTTTTTGTTTCTCGGTTTCTTAGCAGTTTTTTTTGGACTCCATATTCTTGCAATATCTCTCGAGCAAGTTGCAGCCTAAAATCACAATGACTCTTTTTTTCGTCGTTATGCAAAATATTATAAACAATATTGGCATTAAATATTGCCATGTCCAATAAATTTAATGCGACTTTTTGATACCAGCGGTAAGTTTTTCTTTGGACCTCATAGGGCTATATTATTTGGTCGCATTTATCGACACCCCCCATATTGCTATTATAAATTGCGACTACTTTTGGTTTTTTGATTGCTTGACCTGTTTTGTGGTCGGTTCTACCAGTTTCGATGAATTCAGAACCAGGAAGCGTACTCAACATGGTGACAACTTTCTTGTCTTTCCAAATAACTACTAAAAGGTTATTTGAATGAAATGTCACCACTGTATTTCGAGCTAGTTTGTTTAACTTCATTCCCTTCGTAATTGGCATTCTTTTTCGGTTGATTCTAACGGTACCAATAACGTTATTTTTTTGCTCATACAATTTGGCAAATAACGCAGGAGAACTGTACCAATTGTCGATGAATAGAATCCTTCCCTGGCCATTCAAATCATCTAGCAATTTCATTACTACTTTCCCAGAGATTCCTATCATTTTACTCTCATCTGCAGGATCTTTAACAATGTAAACTGATTCATTATATATATGAGGCATTTTACGTGTAATGTCCTAAGTCGAAATTTCAACTTCTTGAAAAAAATTGAAACTCGGGGAATTTGTTGTTCTATCAAGTAGAAATGTGCCCAAAAAATATTTTTGACTTTTTCGAAAATTTGAAGGGGGTAGAGGGGGGCCAATTTGACCAATTTTGCTAACACCGGCTACTTTGTGAATTTTTTCTGAACGTACTTTTAATGCGAAAAATTTTTTAGAATATGTTTCGTAAAGGTTTTTTCGTCCTCTTTTCAATGGTGAATTTTATTTTTTAATATTTTAAAAAATTTATCCCAATTTTTGATAATTAATATTTAAAATTCAATTTCCCAAAAAAGGGTCCGTTTTATTTGAAAATAAATTATTGCAAACGAAAGCTGAGGATTTTTCCTATGCGCATGTAATTTTTCAGAATGCCCATTTTCTTTGTTTTTGTGTAATGAAATTTCAAAGAATAAATTGCTGCGCGCAGCGTCGCGGGCACCTCGCATCACGCTGGGTACCACGCGGCTCAGTGCCACCGCGACGCTGCGCGCATCAATTTATTCTTTGAAATTTAATAACTCAAAAACAAAGAAAAAGGGCATTCTGAAAATTTACATGCGCATAGGAAAAAACCTCAGCTTTCGTTTGCAATAATTTATTTTCAAATAAAACGGACCCTTTTTTGGGAAATTGAATTTTAAATATTAATTATCAAAAATTGGGATAAATTTTTAAAATATTAAAAAATAAAATTCACCATTGAAAAGAGGACGAAAAAACCTTTACGAAACATATTCTAAAAAATTTTTCGCATTAAAAGTACGTTCAGAAAAAATTCACAAAGTAGCCGGTGTTAGCAAAATTGGTCAAATTGGCCCCCCTCTACCCCCTTCAAATTTTCGAAAAAGTCAAAAATATTTTTTGGGCACATTTCTACTTGATAGAACAACAAATTCCCCGAGTTTCAATTTTTTTCAAGAAGTTGAAATTTCGACTTAGGACATTACACGTAAAATGCCTCATATATCCATTAGGAGAATCACAACATTTATATATTTTAATGCCGAAACGTGACCTTTTGCTCAAATTACATTGCTTGAATGATAACCGCCCTTTAAATTTTAATAATGATTCGTCAATGCTAATTTTTTCCTCTGGCCTATAAGCTATTTTAAATTTATCTATCATCATTTCAAATAAAGGTCTTATTTTTCGTAACTTGTCAATCGATTCGTCTTCAGAATAATGTAAATATCTACTTATTGCTTGAAATCTTTTTAAAGACATGTATTGTCCAAACACAGGGGTAAACAATAAGGGGTCATTTGACCAGTACATTTCATAAGAAGGTTTTTTTAATAATCCCATTAAAATTACTTACCCATAATACGTGTACAATTCGGAAACAGAGATATTTTTCCAAGATAGAATTCTGGAATTGCCCTTTAAAATGTTTGATTCATTTAGTAAATCAAGTTTAGAATTACAGTAAATATTCGTCATGGCGCAAATCATTTCCATGACATCAAGCGAATAAAAGTATTTAAAAATATCAATGGGTTTGCACTCTGAATTAAAATTGCAGTCACTATTAATTCCTACTTTAGGGTCATTAAATTCGTGAATGGTGGGATTAAAGTTATCATCTTTTACACATGAAAAATTATTGCGAATTTTTTCCCATCGATCCTTTAAAGGCATATCGGATTCATCGTAAGATGAATCGCTATCATCACTATTGCTATAGTATAGAGTGAAATCTTCATCGCTATCACTATCATTAGAGTCGGAAAAATGTAAATCATCAATTTTATTACTTTGCAAACGATTTAAATGCTCTAAATAAAAAAAAATTCTGTAAAAGAAATGCCGTCACTCGCAGACACGTGCTGTCCATAAAGGAGTGTAGAGAAAATAGGTTAAGTTTTCAACCCCACCACTCAATCGTAAATGACCACTCCACAGTCCTATTTGAGCTGCGCGAACTTATTGAAACAGTGAAAAACAACTTTTGACTGACTTCACAAATTATAAACACAAAAAATTGTTGTAATCTAAGTTTATAAGATTCAATTTCCATTACTTAATTAGAATATTATTTCATTTAATTTTTTTTATTATCATTTTCAACATGCTAATAATAATAATAATAATAATAATAATAATAATTGTTATTATTGTTATAATAATAATATTATTATTTTTGTTACTATTATTATCATTATCGTAGCAAATTTTATATATATATATATATATATATATATATATATATATATATATATATATATATATATATATATATCTGTCCCATTCTAACTCATGCTTTGCGTTCGCGAACGACTTTCGCGAACCTATTGTGCTTAAGCCTAAGGGTGCAGACCAATGTCATCGTTTTGCGTTGCGTTTTCTAACTTGGCTATGAGTGCAAATATAGCCAACATATATCTCCATCTCTCTCATACTCATTTTCAAGTTACGAAACGCAACGCAAAACGGTGCCATGGGACTTGACCCTTACGTTGAATTGTCATCAGGTCGAAAGCTAAAAACGTCAAATGGTCGAAAGCTTAAAACGTTGAATCGGCAATAAGTCGTAAAATTTTATTGGTTTAAGTTAATATTAACTTAAATCAAACAAATTTTTCGACTTTTTAACGATTCGACATTTTGTGCAATCGACCATTTGACGATTCGACGTTTTTAGCATTCGACCTGTTAACAATTCGACCTTTTAATATTAAATAAAAAAATTTTAATTAAAAGTTTAATATCATTGAAAAAATTAGGTAACTTTAAAAAAAAATTCAAATTAATAATAATAATAATTATTATTTTATTATTTATGAAAATATAAACTGTTTATATATTCTAATAAATAAATGAATAAAATAATAAAATTCTTGCGAATAGTTTAATTACATTTTTTTTATATAATAGAATTTACAATAAAAAGTATGTTAATTTTAATAAAGTGGCTATTTCGCCCGTCAGTAAAAGTATGTATGTGATTAATAATTAAATTTTTTTTAAATTTCTTTTCTTTTTTAGTGTGCAAGAGGAAGGAGTCATCCACCTTGGGTTGTAAATATTTTTTTTTATTAGTAAGTGATATTTAATTCTCAAAAAATCAAGGTGTATAACTTCTTCCTCCTCCACACAAAAAAAGAAAAGAAATTTACAAAATTTGTTAATTAGTAATCATATACATACTTTTACTGACATGGGCGAAATAGCCACTTCGTAATTTTAAAACACAAAAATAGACTGCTATTAGCTAATAAGAAATAAGATTCAAACTTCTTCCATTTAAAAGACAGGAATTTTTTGTTCGTTAATTCACTTAAACAAAAAAGAGAAAAAAAATTTTTTGCTATAATTTTATTGCAATTAAATATCAAAAATAAATAGAAGTTGATTTTTTTCGTATTTCAAAAATAAAAAAAGAAATGTACAAATGTCTTTAATTTTTGTTTATTATATGTTTATTTTTATTTATTTTAAAGAAACAAGAAAACGTGTACATTTATTGTTTCGATTTAATAAATAGTAATGCATTTCCAGGTAAATTTAAAAAAAATTAAAAACATTAAAACTCATAAAAACAGTAAAGAATAAATAATAAAATGTAATGTTTTTTTAATTGTACCTACCTATGGAAAACCTTTTGAAACTTGCAGCATTTTTTTAACAATCTCATATCTTATTGAAAATGGATTAATTGGTTGTGAATTTCGACGATTGACCTGATGTAACAAAAATTCGTACTCCTCAATGAATGAAAGAATGCATTCATCAGTTGACATGATATACAGCAAATCTTCTAAAGACGGATAATCAGAGTATGATGAATAAAATTGTGTTACAAAAGACCACAATTTCTTACTGCAACAGAGTATAATTCTGTTTAAGCGTATCAATTTACATTTTCTCCAATAATCAATAACCGCATCGTCACATAATTCCTAAAAAAAAATTTAAAAATATTTATTAAAATAAAAATTTTTAAATTATAAATAAAAAAAAATTAAATATTTAATAACAATTTACACTGAAGTAAGGTAATCGTTTATAACGAAGTAACTTCCGCTGATAAAAACGAATACCATAATTTGCCTGTTTATAAAATTCTTCTGAAAAAAAATAATAAAATATAATAATTATTAATTATAATTAATTATAACATTTTACTTAATAACATAATTAACATAATAATGAATTAAATAATTAGAAAAATTATTTTGTTCTACTAATAATAATTACTTAGTTTATCATTCTGTAAATCGTATAATTAGAATCTGACAGGTTTTGAAAATGGAGAATAATAAGTAATGATTCAATATTTCACCAAAAATTTTGAGCGAAATAGGCACTTTATTAGAATAAAATATATGCATTATACATAAAAGTTTATTATAAATACCTGTGTCTTCATTTATTTTTTTAAACGATTCACGTAGAGTCATGTTGAATTTTTTTTTATTTTTTCGAAATTTTCATGTTCTATATCATCCATATTCAATAAAAAAAAATGGCAAATGAAGAAATATTAAAAAAAATTGGGCAGAAAATAAAAGCAGTGCAAAATTGAAAAGAGCAAACAAAATGAAGCACTGTAACTTGAAACACACAATAATTTTTAATAATAATTTTTTTTTTAATATATTTTTTTTAAATATAAGAAGATTAATAACAGGAGGTCACACTCCGAAAGTTAGATTAAAGCCAAATACGTAAAAAATGGTTTGCCGAAAGAGGCAGAACAATTAATTGTTTCTCTAGACGCGTTTAGGCTGTTTGAATACATCGAGATATTTCGAGTTCGAGTATGACGTCATATAGCTGACGAAAATTTTTTAAATTATTATTATTAGAGAACGGCGCTAACATTAATTTTAATTTCATAAAAATCGATAGAAATTATATATATGAATTTTTAATGGGAAAAAGAAAAATATTAATATAAATTTAAATTATATCTTTAAAATCATCATAAAAGTTTAAAAACATTATTGGCAAAATAAATTTTTTTTTGCGCATTAAAGGATTATAAATTGTTTTGTAATAGAATTTTATTAAATATAATATAATTTTAGCATAAAATATACAATTGAAATAAAGGAAATAGTTAATTTATATGTTATTTAAAATGTGCTTTAATTTTTGCTATAATTTATTGCAATTAAATATCAAAAATTAATAGAAGTTGATTTTTTTCGTATTTCAAATAAAAAAAGAAATGTACAAATGTCTTTAATTTTTGTTTATTCTATGTTTATTTTTTTAATGGTTGCCAAAATAATATAATAAATATTTTAGAAATTTATGAAAAAAAATAATGTTAATTTTGTAAATGAATCTGAGAAAATTTATGTATTCATAATTTGCTTAATTAAAAGTCATTTGCTCTTGGTTTTGAAAATTTCTAATTTGATTTCAAATTTTTCAAAAGAATATAGTAAGTGTTTACTTTGTTTTCAAAAAGATATTGAAGAATTGTCAAATATTAAATTTGTCATGAATATAATTCAAAGTAAATAAGTTTCATTGAAAAACGAAAAAAAGTGTCAAAAAAGACAATGTTTATTTTTTTAATAAAGTAAATGCTTATACAAAATAAATTCAAACCTTTCACCAAGAAGACTATATGTAAAAGAGAGCGAACTTCGTTGTAAATGTATAGAGAGAAGTGGGGCTGTAAGCTGGAACAACGATGGCGTAGAGCAGGGTTCGAAATGTAAACTACTCGATGTAGTCTACATAGTTGTCTACACGTAGAGAAAAATAAAACTCGTAAAATATTTATTATCAAAATTGACATCTTTATAGAGAAGTTTCTCAAACTGGTCATCATCAGGAGAATATTTACATACATTTCTGAAAGAATATATAGGGTAAACGTACCAATTGTCAAGTAAACAAACTTTGAATTTTATTTAAACATTGAAGCACGTTGAAAATGGAAAAAAGTGATAAATATTAATTTTTTTAAACATTATAACTGAAAAATATATTAATATTATATTCACAAACAAATGATACACTTAACCTATTTAAGTATACATATACTGTGTATATATTATAATTTATTAAACATTCTGATTTTTATCAGAAACTTCAATAGCAGTTTTAAAAAATTTTTTAAATTTTAATTTTGTGGATCGCGAACCACAAAATTTCTTTATATGTTTATTTAAAGTTGCTATTCTTATTTTTAGAAGACATTGTTTAAATAATCCAGCAAAAAACATAAGTCAAATAGTATGTCAACAAATACTGCCTTTGTTGATTTTAGACAGCAACTTTATCTTTCGTTATAACAATTAAAGTTGTCTACATACATTACATATTCTACTTAAATTACGTAGAATATGTAATTTACAAAGACAACTCAAAGTTACGCGTAACTTCCGAACCCTGGTTATGAGCATTCGACGAAATGACAATTCGATGTTTTTAACATTCGACGAATTAATAAATCAACGTTTTAAATATTCAACGTATTGACAATTCGATATTTTAAGCATTCGACTATTTGCAGATTCAATGTTTTTAGCAGACGACTAGTTGATCAATTTGACGTTTTAAGCCATGAGCAGAATAAAAGGGGAACGGAACTGAAGCATGAGATAGAAAAGGACAGAAGATGGTATGTCTTTTTCTATCGCATGTCTACAGTGTCTTTACGAAAGAATAAGGTGCATCAAGAATAGACCACAAAACAGAGGCAGGTGGAGCTTCCAGCAAATTGTTTCATTTCCATTAATTATGTAATCTAACTCTGAAAAAATCTCTTTCTGTATTACAAGAAAAGAAAAAGAGAACAAGATGCGGCGGGCTTCGCCCGCCTCCATGGCTATCTCTCTTCGAGGAACATTAAAAAAGGCCTTTTTTAAATGACGTTGTAGGGGGGTTTGGTGTGGGTTTTTTTAACCTTTTATTACCAAGTAGACAATAAATTTGACTCTCTTTCTGTATTACAAGAAAAGAAAAAGAGAACAAGATGCGGCGGGCTTCACCCGCCTCCATGGCTATCTCTCTTCGAGGAACATTAAAAAAGGCCTTTTTTAAAGGACGTTGTAGGGGGGTTTGGTGTGGGTCTTTTTTAACCTTTTATTACCAACTAGACAATAAATTTGACTCTCTTTCTGTATTACAAGAAAAGAAAAAGAGAACAAGATGCGGCGGGCTTCACCCGCCTCCATGGCTATCTCTCTTCGAGGAACATTAAAAAAGGCCTTTTTTAAAGGACGTTGTAGGGGGGTTTGGTGTGGGTCTGTTTTAACCTTTTATTACCAACTAGACAATAAATTTGACTCTCTTTCTGTATTACAAAAAAGAAAGAAAGGAAACAAATTACGGTGGGCTCTGCCCGTCTTTGTTGTGGACTCTACTTGAGGCACCTTTATTCTTCCGTAAATATCATTATTACGGATTTTTTAATTTTTTTTAAATTATCTCCAAAAAATATTCAAATTTAAACAGAAATTGTGTAAAATAAAAAAAATGTATTTTGACATGATCTACAACTCTTATAAAGGAAATGTTTTAATATTATTAGTTTTGAGAAAGTTATATGCAAAAACATAAAATTTTAATTTTGTTTCCCATACCTGACTTCCGGTTAAGAAATTTTTCGTCTTCCCACAATGAACTTCTCATTTTCTACCTAAATAAAAGCTTTTCAAAAAAAAAATTGTCAACTAGTCAAATCCTCAAACTATTCGATAATTCAACGTTTTAAACATTCGATTATTTGCCGATTCAATGGTTTTAGCATTCGACCAGTTGACAATTTGACGTTATGAGCATATTCGACGATTCGACGTTTTAAACATTCGATTATTTACCGATTCGATGTTTTTATTATTCGACCAGTTGACAATTTGAGGTTATGAGCATATTCGACGAAACGACGATTCGACGTTTTGAACATTCGATTATTTGCCAATTAGATATTTTTATTATTCAACAAGTTGACAATTTAACGTTATGAGCATATTCGACGAAACGACGATTCAACGTTTTAAACATTCGATTATTTGCCGATTCGATGTTTTTATTATTCGAC
Organism: Leptopilina drosophilae; assembly: GCA_032873175.1. NCBI lineage: Eukaryota > Metazoa > Arthropoda > Insecta > Hymenoptera > Figitidae > Leptopilina > Leptopilina drosophilae. The sequence continues at coordinate 15,238,512 of CM065478.1, forward strand.
CAGTTGACAATTTGACGTTATGAGCATTTGATTGGTAAATTGGTGGAAATTTAAAAAATTTTCTTTTACAAGAAATTTTAACTAAGAACAAAACTGTCCACCAATTAGAAAGAAAAGAATAGGGCATGCGCACTTGCGTTTAGTGAGGATGCATAGAAGAGGAGTTTTGGCTCGAGCCACGGCACCGGACGCACGCGCGCTTATAGCTCCGTGATTCTCAACCCGTTTTCGAGTGCTTAAAGTTTTTCGGTCGGTCGTAGTATATATTGGCTTAAAGCCTGATTCTCCTCTCCAAGTTCTCGTTCTTTTTTTTTTTGTGCACCTGACGATATCAAAACCCACACTGTAAAAATTCCTTGTAGGACGCCAAGTGGATTCACCCACCGCCGCCATCTTTGTCGTGCCTCAGAGGCACGACAACTCCATCGCCGGAGGCATGGCCTCCGGTGGAATGCCTCAACCTCAATCTTTGAATTCAAACGATTTAATGATGAATAGTTCGAACACAATCGAAGACGAAGAAGCGGCACTAAATCTTCTTATATATAAAAATGGTCCGGGAATTAGAAACGACTCCGCTGACATGGATCTATCGGATATTAATTCCGATGGCGTCACACAAAATAACAAACGCAAGTACTGCGATGAAAATAATTTATTAGAAACGCCAAGTAAAGATCCGAATCCAAATGCATCTATACTTCAAGATAAAAAGCGCAACAGTTCCAAGCCGCCTCCAACCGGTACGGTTGGTTCGAAAAACTTAAAGTATGATAATAATACAAAGGGTAATTGCCCTTTGTTTATTCAACATGACTCTAAATCTCCGAACGCTTCAAAGGAACTGAACCATGTTTCGGTCGGCCGTTTGCTCCATCCTCTATATCCGGGAAAGATAACCGACATCAACCCTAGCGGTCGAGGTAAGGTTAGAGTGGTCATGAATTGTGGTAGATCAGCAAACAAACTATTAGTGGATCCAATTCTAAAATCAAACAACCTGATCGCCATCATTCCGTCGAGCTTCGTAACCTGTCAAGGTGTTATTAACTCTATTCCTCAAAACATTTCAGTTCAAGAAATTCTTGAAAATATAGAAGCCGTTGGCCCTCATAACAAAGAGTGCAAAGTGATAAGTGCGCGTAGATTCAGTCGTAAAGTGATAAATGACAAAAATGAAGCATCTTTCGTGGAAACAATGACAGTTCTTCTAACGTTCCAAGGAACATCTTTGCCAGAACGCGTCGCCATTTTCAAAGGTTCAGCCCCAGTTCGCCCGTACATTCCAGACCCAAGAATGTGCCACAATTGTTTTCGTTTCGGTCATGTGGCCAAACACTGCAAATCAAAAAAACGCTGCTCGAAATGCGGCTCCACAGACCCTCATGAAAACTGCCAATTAGAACCAAACTTAAAGGTCTGTATTAACTGTAAAGGTCCCCACGATCCCACTTCGAAAGAATGCAGTGAATATATTTTCCAAAAAAAAGTTCGCATTTACGCGACTGCTCACAAAGTTTCTTTTGAAGAAGCTAAATCGAAACTGCGACCAAAAAAACCCTCTGCTTTATTTAACTTTTCGGATTTTCCTGAACTAGGGGATTCGCCTACCCCAGATCTACCAGACTACAATAGCTATACTCAAAATCGTTCTTACTCTCGCATCACAGCTTCCCCTCGCGTAGAGGTTACAACTGACTCCACACAAGTTAAAAAACCATCTTCAAATCGAAAATCACAATCATCATCGTCTTCTTTCTATGCTTCTCAATGGAACAATGGTCGAAATGAAAGTTCCTTGCCAAATGGTTTTGCTCTCTCTTCTCGATCTCTCACAACAGTTTCTCCTAATTCGTTAAACTTTCCGCAAAACACACCTTCCCTTTCTCACATTTTTGATGCTCTCGAAAAATTACTTCTGGACAAATCACAGAACGTCCTCCCTGAAAAATCTAATCTAATCAAAGACACTCTTCGAAACATTACAGATAGTATATACTCTTTATTTGAATCATTGTCTGTTAATCATGGCCAGTCTCCTTAATCCCCGCATTCTTCAGTGGAATTGTCGCGGTGTCTCCAAAAAGACACCCGAAATTCTCAAAATCTCCCACGAGTTCGACATTCTTCTCTTATCTGAAACACATTTGAATCCAGGTAAACCTGATAATTTACATAGTCTTAAACCTTTTAATATAATAAGATCCGATAGAACTGTAAACAAAGGCGGTGGTTTAATCATCGCCATTAGAAAAAACATTACTTATAAAAAAATTTCAACAATTCCGTCCGTAGAGAATGATCTAGAGACACTTGCAGTCTCAATACAGTCTTCTGTCGGCGAACTTCTAATCGTCTCAATTTATAGAGTCCCTGGAAAAGTAACTTCACCACGTGTGTGGAGAAATTTTTTCAACTCTCTCGCTAATACAAACGTTCCATCAATTTTCGTTGGAGGTGACTTCAACAGCCATCACACACTTTGGGGCAGCCCATACGCATGCCACAATGGCATTAATCTATGCTCAGAGTTAGACGATTCAGATTTGGTCTGTTTGAATAATGGTGATCCTACATATATTGGACGAGGTACCGGACCTGGCTCCATGCTTGATCTTTCTCTAATTTCTGCTAATCTGTATATTCAATCGTCCTGGAAAACATTTGATGACTCCCTCGGCAGTGACCATCTCCCTGTTCTTACCACTATAGGTATTTCAGTTCCTATTGCTACCTATACCTCTCATAAATATAATCTTAAAAATATCTCTTGGTGTATTTTTACAAATATACTCTCTAACTTAATAACCGAAAATATTACCAACTTGAATGCCCCAGACGCAAATATAACTGATGTGTACAACCTTTTTACCAATTTAATTGATGAGGCAGTGACTACGGCATGTCCTAGTCGCAGAACCTTTAACCAAAATATAAGACAAACAGCTAATAACAAAAAGCCTCGCGTTCCAGCTCCCTGGTGGAACGAGGAGTGTGATTCCGCTATCGCTGAAAGAAAATTGGCTCTTTCTACTTATAAATCTAATTCAAATTATGAAAACTTTTGTAATTTCCAAAGATCACAAGCTAAAGCCAAACGCACACTTATCTCCGCCAGAAGAGAATCTTTTAAAAACTTCTGTAACTCTCTGGATAGAGAAACCCCATTATCCAAAGTTTGGTCCATAGTTAAAAGTTTTAAGAACAGATTTACGCATCCAGCCACCGCATCTTGTTCGGCAGACAGAGCAGTTATCGATAAACTTTTCTCCATGGTAGATGATCTTTGCCCACCAACAGTTTTTCATTACAACTTTCCAGAAAATTTTAATTCCAATACCTTTTTTGAATCTCCATTCAGTATCACTGAGTTGAGAATTGCAATCAAATCTTTAAAAACAAAATCCTCTCCTGGCCTAGACAAAATCGATTTCAACATCATCAAAAACTTACCAACTTCAGCCTTAGAAATTCTATTAACCATCTATAATCGTCTTTACTCTGAAGGCAGATTTCCCGACACCTGGAACAATTTTCTGATTTTTTTCCTCCCTAAATCGACTCCTGGAAAATTTAGACCAATTTCTTTAGCCTCATGTTTGTTTAAACTTATGGAAAAATTAATATACAATAGAATGATTTGGTTTGTCGAACATAATAAAATCCTGGCTCCTACACAATATGGCTTTCGAAAAAACAAATCGTGTGCAGATTGTCTTGCCCTCTTATCCTCAGAAATATGGACTGGTATAGCAAATGAAGAGGTCACTGCTGGCCTCTTTTTAGATATTAAGGGTGCTTTTCCAAGCGTAATCCCATCAATCCTTATGGAAGACCTAAAAGAAATTGACATTCCCTTTCCAACAGCCAAATTTATTTATAATTCTATAGCCTGCAAAAATATGTTTTTCAAAATTAACGGTGAAACCATTGGCCCAAGAACTCTTACAATTGGTCTTCCACAGGGCAGTATTCTAAGTCCTATTAACTTTTCAATATATACAAGAAAAATACACTCCCTTATCCCAAAAAACTGCATCATTATCGAATTTGCTGATGACATTGTCATAATTTGCCGCTCCAAAGATTTAAATTTAATCATCACTTCTTTACAAAAATGTCTTACTGATATATCAAAATTTATGTCTCAAAAAGGCTTAGACATCTGCCCCGACAAAACAAAATTAGTTTTATTTTCCAATAAAAAATTTGATCGTTCTGCCCCTCATCTATCTCTTTCTTTATATGACACTCCAATCTTTCCATCATCATTCGTAAGATACCTTGGAATTTTTTTACATGAATCTACAACCTCAGAAACTCATTTTAATTACCTTACCGATAGATGCAGAAAAGTTCTTAACGTACTAAAGGTTCTTAGAGGGACATGGTGGGGAGCTGACCCTCTGATGCTTATTCAAATTTTTGACTCTTTAATTAGAAGCAATTTCGACTATGGTTCCCACAGCTTCAATCTTAAAACAAAAAAGGGCTTCCACGCCCTAGAAAAGGTTCGAAATCAAGCTCTAAGATTAGCTTTGGGGTATAGAAACAGTACCCCAATAAATGTTATGTTGGCCGAAACCTGCGAACCCCCCCTGAGATTGAGATTCAACTTTCTTGCCAAGAGATACCTTTTTAGAATTTTTTCTAACTGTTCTCATCCTATTGTCACCAACTTACACTACCTTCACGCTTTAGATCATGATTTCAATATTAGTCACTGTTATCCTCTTCTTTTTGCCTTCAACAAAATAAATAATTTCATTCCCATCATTCAGAAAAAAAGACATTCATCCTTATTTTGAATTTCCGTATGAAGACCATCTATTCTTGCCCAAGATCATCACCAGCCTTGGAAAAGAGATCCAATCATCGCCAAGTCCCGTTGATGTTTTTCAGGACCTTACAAATCAACATTTCAAAAATGCCATTCACTTCTATACAGATGGCTCTAAATCCCTTGAGGATGATGAAGCAGGTCTAGCGCTCATTTGTCCTTCATTCGACCTATCTCTCTCACACAAAGTTTCTCACTTCGCCTCAATCTTCTCAATAGAAGCAATGGCTGTTCTCATCACTTTGGACTACATTCTAAATTCTAATCTATCAAACACAGTCATCTTTACTGATTCACTCAGTGTACTTCAAAGTGTCGGAGCATTAGTCCCTTCCTCTATCAAGTCATATCTCATTCTTTTAATTCGAAACCGTCTACACATTTTAAACAATTTGGGACGCCCAACCTCCCTTTGTTGGATTCCCGGACATCTTGGAATCACGGGCAACGAAAAAGCCGATTTAGCTGCAAAGAATGCAGCAAAAAAACAACATGCTCCTAAATATTAATCTTCCCTCATCAGATCTATTTACTATAGCCCGTCAGGATCTTTTTGATAGCTTCCACAATTACCTCATTGAAATTGGAAGATACAAAGGTGCACTTTTCACACAAAGATATTACCAGCCTAGAAGTAAACCATGGTTTGCTTCTTTCCCAGCTAGAAGAGAATGGATAGTCACCATATGCAGACTTCGAAGTAATCACTATGCTGCAAATGCTAGCCTAGCTAGGAAAAACTATATCTCCTCTAGTGACTGTCAGTGCTCTCCCGGAATAGAAGAAGACATTGATCATATTTTATGGTCTTGTCCTAAATATTCCAACTTCAGAACAGATCTTTTAAAAAGCCTCTCAAAATCTCTTAGATGCCCGCCCCCTTTTTGTAGCTCACAAATAATTTCCAATCCTTCCTTAAAAATAATATCTCATACCTTCAGATTCTTTAAACGTGCCAATATTAAACTTTAATTTACCCGTCAGTTAATTTACAACATTTTCAAATTCAAATTTACCGCGCTTACTGGAGTAACCGCTCCATGCGCAACTACCAGCAGAATTGCATTAACACCAGGTTATGGCGAATGCACACAGCGGGAAGGATCCCTTCAATACGCACGTGCAAGCCAATGAACAAACATTAAGAAGAAGAGAAGAATGCATAGAAGAATTTAAAAACTTACATTACAAGAATAAACGTGCATAAAAGTGAGAAGAGCACATGTTTGTGCAATTGAAAATTTATCGCAGATTGTTTATAGTGTGTTCATCAAAATTATTTAATTTCATATGACTGAGGACTTTTTGTGGTAAGTTATTTATTTCTTTTTAATTTTTATTTTTTTTAAATATATGTTTTATTTATTAAAATACTTTTTAAAAAAAAATAATGTTATAAATGTTACGAAATTGTAATTTCCACAACTTGAAAAAATTTTTTTTTGTCATTTGCTTATTATTAATTAATAATAATTCTTTTTCTTTTTTTTTAATAAAAAAGAACAAAAAATTTGCAAATATTTTTTTCTTAATTATTAAATAATATTAATTCTCTTTTTTACTGACACGTTTTACTAAATTTAAATTATTTAAAAAAAAATTTTCCAAATTAAAATTTTTTTTTTGGCATTTTTTAATTATATTGAATAATAAAATTTTGTGTATTTTAAAAAATTACTTATAAATATTTTTAAAAAGCTAATTTTTCGAATTTCTTTGTTAAAAATTTTGACAAAAATATTCTACCGTATAATTAATATCTTTGAAAAGAAAAAATAGACGGAGTCACTTTTGTAAAAAATTAGATTTTTTGGTATTTAAATAATTAAATTTCCAAAGAAATTGCAAAAAATGATGAAAAATGCATAAAGATAATTGATTTAGAGATGCAAAGTTTAATTAAAAATTGTATAAAATAATTGAATTATTTGAATGGGTTATAAATTTTTAATTTTTATAAAATTATTAAATTTCAAAAGTTGAAATTTGTTAAATTTTATTTCTTGTGAATAAAGAAACAAGAAGTACTTAAATATTTATTTAGCAAAATTATACAATTTTTTATTATTAATTTTTGTGACAACACTGAATTAAAGAAACGACTTTTTCGACTTTTTTTCAATATTTTTAATCGACTAAAGCGACTTCTTTTTTTGCTCTTTAAAGTCGATCCGAGGCCTGAATATATATTATCTTTATTTATTATAAAAAAAATTTTCCTTCAAAAATTGTACAAAATATTAAATAATATTGAGAAAAAAATTTTTTATTACAGATTGTAAAACAACAAACTAAAAATGGACAACAAAAATAACATCAATTTAATAGACAACATTCCGGATAATCTAAATTACGAAATAATAGATTTAACATGTGACGAGGAAAAAAACATATCAATCCATTACTACAATAGTCTTGAAGAAAAAAACAAATAATAAAAATTGGAATAGAAAATCAAAACAACAGAAGAAGAAAAAATTCATCAACTAAAAATAACAATGCAAAAAAAGAAGAGCAGGAAAAAATAAATAATCATGAAAAATTAATTACAAGACATGAAAGTGAAAGAAAAAATTCAGAAGATGATGATTTATTAGTTGACGGAGAATATTCTGATTCGGAACAAGAACCACAAGAAGAAAAAGAAGAAGAAGGTCAAAATAAAAGAAGTGAAAAAGGAAATGGAAAAGAAGGAGAAACAGAAGATGGAAGAGGAAGAGGAAATGGAAAGGGAAATGGAAAAAAAGAGGAAAAGAAGAAGAAGAAGAGGAAGAAAAAGAAGAAGGAGGAGGAAGAGGAGGAGGACAAGAAGAAGAGGAAGAAGAATATGGAGGAGAAGGAAAAGGAGGAGATGAAGGATCAGAAAAAGAAAGAGGAAAAAAAGAAGATTTTTGTAATAAATTTGGAGAAAATAATAGGAATGGCCAATACTACAAGAAGAAGAAGATGACAAATTCTTTAAAAAGAAAACAATGTGAAAAAGAAGATCATAAAAATATGAATGGAAAGAAACAAAAAAAATCAGCTGCAAAAGAAAATGGAAATGAAATTAATTACAGTAAAATAAATAATGAAAAATTATCAATATGTGATAACATAAAACATTTATTCTTCACTGACTGCAATTACTTTCAATTTATAGGCCGATCAATGGAAAGAGAAAATTTAATGACATATCATCCATTATTTTTCTAAAACATACGGAAAAACTAACAACAGCAGAAAAGAAAGATAGAAAATTTTTTTCACCAGAAATGTCATTGGAAATATCAAAAGTAGGACGATACATAATACAAAATCACAGATCACTGGAATGTTGTATGTCATTAAAAGTATGTGACTAGATGGCATACATGTCGGTAAGTAAAATTAATTTTTTGTTTACTTTTATTAATTACATTTATATATTATTAATAATAACAGGGTGGCCACCAAAACTCGTGAATAAAATTCACGTCTATTTCCCGGTTTTTTTCAAGGTTTCTAGGAAATTTTCAAGGTTTTTTTTGTTGGTTCAAATTTTACTATAGTAATTTTAAAAAAAATTCAACTAATTCAACATTTATTATTTTTTTTATTGCCGCATTTTTTAAAGGCTTTTCTTACGATTCTGAACAATTAATAGTATAGATTTAAAAAAATTTGAGGGTTGCCACAAATATTTAATTTTATTTTTCCCTGATTTTTCACTGATTTCCAGACAAAATTTTCACTTTTTCCCTGACCATAAAGAATATTCTGATTCACTCTAAATTAAATTGAAAACATTCTATTATATTTACTTACGAATTTCTTAAATTGTAAAATTATTTGCTAACATCAATAACTAAATTTTTAAATAAGTATTTAATTATTATTTTTTCCTAGGAATTAAAATTCTTCAAAAGAATTCAATTATGTATTTTTAAAAATTCATGCTATAATGCTTTTAATATTCAGTTATTATCTAAAATTTTAACTAATATTCACTTTAAAATCAATTTTTATTGGAAAATTCTAAAAGAATTCAATTATTTAAGTACAAAAATAAATTATTTTTTTGAATAAATGAATGTTTTTCGAAACTAAATTAATATAAAGAATTTTATCAACAAATTTGATTTTTGTCGAGAAATTTTGAATAAAATTTTCAAGAATAATAAAAATTTTCGAGGAATTCAATTGAAATTGTATTAAAAATCATTAAAATTCTATGATGAATTTTATTATTTATGAAAATAATTGGATTTTTTGTATAAAATGTTATTATTTTTGAAAATAATTGAATTATTGCGATGTTTGCTTAGAATTTTATCAAAATTTGTTTTTTTTTAAATAATTGAATTCTTTTGAAATATTTTATTAAAGCTGTAGGTAGATATTGAAAATTATTGAATTGAGAAAAATTTTTTGAAAATAATTGAAATTGTGCAAAGAATTTTATTAAAATTTCTGAAAATAATTCAAATTTGGAGAAGAATTTTATTATTTATAAAGATAATTCAATTTTGAGGAAATTTTTGAACATAATGGAATTTCTGCGAAGAATTTTATTACTTTTGAAAATAATTGAATATCTGCAATCATTTTTAACTGCTCCAAAAATTCAATTTTTTCCAGTTACTTAATTAAAAATCCATGACTTTTCCCTAACCAATTTTGCTTTCTCTAACTTTTTCTTGAATTCCCTGATTTTACTGACATGTGGCAACACAGAAAATTTTTAATTTTTTCAAAAAATAAAATTTTGAAAATGGTCAAAAATTTTTTTTTCAGTTTTAATAATGTATAATAATAAAATTCAAGGTTTTTAAAAAAATTCACGTCCAATTCACGGTTTTTTCAAGGTTATTATTATAATATTGCATATAAATATCTTTTTTTAATAAAAATATAAGTTTTATTGTGTAAAAATTGAAAAAAGTGGAACGCCATTTGTTGAAAATTATTAAAAACAGCCGATTTGAACGTTCGGAAAAACGTTGAAAATCCCAAAAACTAAAATTTTTATTGTAATAATCTTGTTCCCTGATGTCTAAACTATAGAAATATTGTTTTACAATAGTTAAATGTGGTGTTCACTCTTTAGAAAAAGAGTTTTTTTAGGAACGCCATTTCGCTGTTTTTGTCAGTCTGGGCCTCGGCGCGTGGGACGCCATTTGGAACGCCCTGCCAGTGAAGTGGTTAAAACTTAACGGATCAACTCCGCTAAGGTCTCATTTTGAAGGGGTGAACGAGAGTAATAAATACATATGTTTGCCATTTTCCAAAAAACTACCCTTTTTGAAATACACCCCTTTAAAAAACGCTAAAAATGATAAAAATTGAAAAAAGGTATAAATTTCAGAAAAGGTTTTTTTTCGGCTTACGCAGTAACAAATCTTTAACAATATTGTAAACTTTGTAAAAAAAATTAATAATAAAAATTTTCCTCAGGGTAAAAGGAATATTAATGAAAACTGCCCCTAAAAAACAAACAATTTAAAAATCTACAGAATTTGCCTAAAATTTATTACTCGGGGGTTTTCGAGGTCGCTGATTACTAATCTGATGTCAGTTTCCAAAAATTCAAAATGGCGGATCCAATATGGCGTCCGATAAATTAAAAATTCATCATATTCGCCTGAAACTTGTTACTCGGGGGTTTTCGGGGTCGCTGATTACGAATATGATGTCAGTTTTCAAAAATTCAAAATGGCGGATCCAATATGGCGGCCGATAAATTAAAAAATCATCAGATTCGACTGAAACTTGTTGCTCGGGGGTTTTCGGGGTCTTTGATTACGAAACCGATCCATGGAAAATTCATAAAAATTGCATTAGGTGGCCCTGAAAAGGGCCGATTGATATGTTGTTTAATAATTTTTAATAGAATAATCGAATTTACTAAACATTATATATTTATAATATCGGCAAAAAACTCGGCCATTAAAGGGTTAATTAATTCTTCGAAAAGATCATGTGCTAAACATGGAGGCAAACCTCTTTGTGAATGAAAAGTGGTAAATTTATTTAAAGGGGAATCGCGTTTATTCCCATTTTATTTACACCAGTTTTTTAAACAACTGAAAAGCATCTTTCAAACTCTTCTATAGGTCTTAATTTTCCTTTAACGAAAACATTTTTTTTAATCTTCCTGAGAGATTGTGCAATACCTACAAAAATAAATAGATTTTTCGAAGCTTTCTATATAACCACCTATTTAATGGCTTCCCAAATTATCCCCTAATACAACAATTAATGTTCCCATAAAAGTTTTAGGTTTTCCGTTAATTATTATTGTAATTCCTTTCGCTTCTAATACTTTTAAGACATTTATAAATTTCTCCAATACTTTTTCCCAACCGATTTTTATAAGTAGATTCTAAGCATAGCAAAACAAGTTGAATATTTCCCTCTTTTGTTCTTAGGTACGGAGAAAGATTTAAAAAAACCACGTAAACTGCAATGATTTTAAATTTTGTTTTAGACGCTCCAAGGGGGTTGCAATTTTCAAAAGCATCCTGAAGAATGATGCTTTGAATTACATTAGGGTAATTCTTAATTATTTCATTACTTTTTGCAATTTCAACATCATCAATATTAAACATCATTCTCTTATTTCTTGAAGTTTAGAAACAATTTCTTGAATTAAAGGTTCAGCAGCAAGATGCTTTGTACTAAGTGATAAGAGTAACTTTAGCAAATTATTAAAAATATCTTTTTTTTGTTTAAATAAACAATTAAAGTCAAACTCGATACCTTCATTGTCATTTAAATTTGAAATTTCTGGATTAACAGTTTCAACATCATTATATTCAGGCATGATTTCGTCAACATTCATTTCAGTATCATTCTCATTGATATTTACTCCATGTTCTACATTTAATTTATAAGGAATATTTTCAACAGAATGTTTTCTAAAAAAGTGAACAGTAAAACTATTTAACCGTCTTATAAATTGTTGAAATATTAGAGCAACTTTCATATAGACATTTAATTCCATCGTCAGAGGCCTTTATATGAATTTTAATGTGTTTATTGAAAGTTTGAACTGAGTTACAAGATTTGTTACACTTTTTATCATTACAAAAAAAAATTCTTATCAGTGGCATAGGAGTGATTAAAAAAAGATGTCTCTTAAATTGCTGATATGATTTAAACTTTTTGTCACAATTTAAATGACAATGTATTATGTCTGCACTTACATAGTTTGAGTGATATCGTTTATGCTTCTCGTACAGACGAATTTTTAGGAATTGGACATTTCAAATTTTGCAAAATAAACATTCCTATGTGACTTTAAGATTCAGTATTGATAAAAGATTAGTTGACAGAACTTAGGAAATTTTATAATTATTTAGTGTTTTCAGTCAAACAGGTATCTGAAAAATGAAGTAATAAAATCAGAATATAAATATTATTATTTAGGTATGTGTAAAATATTTAGGATATAAGTGTGCGAATTTATAAATACTTTTCTAATTATTTTAATTTATTTTACCCGTCGCGAAAAATAAACTGTTTGAGTATATCAACCGCACTGACGATAAAAAAGTCTCATATCAGCGATTGGACCTTCAACATGTGGAAGGGGAAAATTTTTTCCTTTTAATTACAAGGGAAAGGGTTAAAACTTCATCGTCTGTGCGGTTGATATAGTCAAACACTTTAATTTTTTGCGAACTGAGACTCTTCTGCTCTCTGTGAATGCGCAGACAATTATAAGAATGCATTGACAGTACAATGAGAAAGTGCACATTTGAGGGCCTGGAAAGCATAACCGACGCTACTCTAGGACTTACAGCAGTCTGTTAGAGGAGTGGTGGGGATATCGAGATTTTGACACATGAAATATAAAAAGTTGGAAATTTTTTTTTTAATTGGAACATATAAAGAATAACATGCTTAACAAATTTGTCAATTACAATTTTTGTCTAAAGTGATTATTGTTCAATTGAAAAATTAAAAACATTGGTAACTTTTTCATAAAAATCATTTCCAACAATTTTAAAAATCGATTTGAAATTGTGCAATTAGCAATAGTTTATTTATAACTTCGCGGCAGAATAAAAATGTCTCTACAGCAATACCTTGTATTTCAATCAGGGACGGTCACGGAATCAAAACAAAATTAAAAAATACTTTTGTTTTGATTCGGATATGGGTATCAGAATCAAAATAGAAAGTAAATTTTGTTTCGTTACAGTATCAGAATCAAAATAGGAAGTAAATTTTGTTTCGTTACAGAATCAAAATCAAAATACATTAATAATTTCGTTTTGTTTTGAAATATCGTAACGAATGCAGTGATAAACTCTTTTTGATATTTTTATTTAACTTAATCAATTTTAGAATAAAAACAACATTTATTAGATTATTTTCTTATTATTTATCAAATTTTAATGCATAAATGTACAAAAATACAAGCCTTAATAAGCATTTAAAGTCTCAAATCTTTTTTCAGCAAATATTTTTTCATCAAATAAATTTCTATTTTTTATTAACAACTTTAACAAAATTAATACAAATATGGAATTTTTTTCATAAATGTAATACAATTTTTTCTAGTTAATAAACTGAATTAAGGAATTGCATTGCATATTTTTATTTAATCTATAATTTTCTTTTTCTTAACGTTTGATATTTTTGTGTGTCCATTATTTAAGGTGGACGTACAAGCCTTAGTTTTTCATCTTGTTCACATTCCATATATATCTGTACACATGTGCATTTGAAGTCAGCATACATAATGTTTTATACTTCAAAATATTTAGAAAATTCGAAAACTTTATCAGTTGATGTTTTCCCTGTAAACAGTGAACATCTAACAAACAGTATGAAAAATCAAATTCAATTTTAATTTATTACATTTCAATGCATATTCTGCAAACTTTATTAAAAAAAGGTTTTTAAAGTCATGAACAATTTAAAAGATTTGTAAAATGGTCTAAAAAGAAAACGAAACGAGGAACTGTGGAAAGCGAGCATTGCTAAAAAAGCAAAAAAAAATAAGGTAAGAAAGAAACATGTATAAATATTATATTATATTATGTAACGTTGATTTCAAATAATCACGTTATAAAAACCGAATTAAGTTTTGGCCGAAGCTCATTTAATCTATTCTTGAACAATTATTATAAATTAAATACGGTAGCTAAAATCGAACTCAACATTTTTACTTTATGATTATATCTTTGAATTATATAGAATCGATAAAATCACAGAAATGTTGAGTTGTACAAAAATGTATTGCGTGTTTCAAGAGAATTCTACACATTATGGTTGATTATGAACCATCAATCTATTTAGTGTTATTTAATTATCAACCTACCGAAAATGTGTCAACAATTCACACCAGTCGGCACAAATCTACTGTCAACTGGCAACCACCTGTCATAGATGTTGGGCCTGTTATCATGCTGCTGGGGCGAACCCATGCTGCGCACGACCTATTTACGGAACGAAGCAGAAAGCCAATTTACCTAATTTGGACAGTTCGTGCCTGGCTGCCGATTGTCACATACGGTATCATCGCCGGTCGATAATTTCTATCAGTAAAAGAGTGAAAAATGGATTTCCGTGCCCGTCTGGACCGGATCAAAGGTTAGTGTCCAGAATTCATCTTCCTCGTTTTCTTTGAAATATCACCGGTGTACGGTGTGAACCGAGAAATCATTTCTAGAAGGAAGACCGTGTGGAAGTTCTCATTCTTGGATAAATTGAATAGGGGAGGGTAGGCTACATTGAACCGGGTATTTTCTAAAGTCCAAGAACTAATTAAATTTTTTCAAATTTTGATCAGGTTTTTGTATCAACATTAAGCTGAAGTACTCCTTTAGTTAATATACACGTTACAAACACAAATTATTATGATTAAATAATTAAATTTAATTTTTTTCTAACAAGTTACACTTTTCTTATTTTGAAGAATCTGTGTCTACATTGAAACACCTTTAATAAAACACTACAATTTACTTCAAAAATAATATTTCCACTTACACATTGTAAAAAATATTATTGTTCACTTAAAAAAATAGAAAATTGTTATTAAAGAGTTATTATTTGTTAATATAGGAGATTAATATATTTTGATGTCAGGTTAGGTAGGTAAAGTGACAGATTGAGTTTATCTCGTTCACAATTGTGATGAAAGCATATCTTCGAGTATTTTTTCTTACTAATTAGTAGAGCAGACAACTTTACCACTCTTAAAATTGAAAATTCTTTGCTTTTTCGGGTGGTTCAATGATGCCGCACCCACTGCATTCACATGACATTCACAACAAAAATTGTTTATAATAAATTTATGTAAGGCTTAAAATTCTTTATCACATCGGAATATTGAAGTTGACACCCTAAGCGACATAAATCACAAGTTTACTAATTTTTAAAACTTCCTATTTCAATAAAAAAAATTAATTATATTTCCACAAAATTTTTTGTTTTGTACGTGAAAAACAGTTTTTTTCGTTTTTCTTTGTAAATAATAAACCTACGTGCTCGAAATTTTTGGACGTAGTCGCTTTCGGTAATACTAATTTATATATTAAATAATAAAAAATTCCACTCAGTCATTTCTTAGAAAATTAAAGTGGTTCACTGTTGACGCTGGTTCAATGTAGCCTACTCTCCCCTAAGTGTATAGAAAAATAAAGTGATATATTCGATTAATTAATTAAATTCTCTCGAGTCAAATTTATTAATTAAGTGTCAATTCATTGTGTCTATCTCTCTCTCCTGTGTGCGGTACTCACGCCTGATTATCGTCAATTAAAGTTAACTTCGTAAAGATAAAATAGTGAGCTCGGTTTTGATGGTATATTATAAATTCGAAGTGTGGAATTTATAATAAGGTAACCGGAAAATCGGTAGTTGCCATTTTTGTAACGATTAATGGGTAAAACTCGTAAGTAAAAGTTAATATCGCTACAATTAATATTACTGCTTACCTTCAGAAAGATAATCAAAAATAATTAATTTTCATTTCCCATATAAGTATTGCTCTATTATTTTTAAATTCGATTAAAATTTTTTTTCGTTTTTTTCTGCAGGAATATTTGTAGAAAATATTTTGTAAGTGTGTGCAGAAATTATATTTGCATAAATATATAAACACTATAAATAGCTTCATGAATAAAATTTTTTAAAAATTTAATACTTATTAAATTTTAATACTTATTAATGTCTAGTCGGTGAAGTTTACAACGTTTATAATCAACGATTTAGAAGAAAAAATATTTTTTAATTTCAATTTATATAAATTTTTGGTATACAAAATATTTGGCATAACCTTATTGATAAATAATTTAGAAAAGGAATGTTTGTGGACAAATTTCATTTTTTCCTGAGTAAAAATATTTATTTTTCTTTTAATCGCTGATTATTAACGGTGTGAACTTAACGAACGCTTAATTTTTCACGGTACACAATTTTAGTAGTTTTTAAATTTCAATTATTATTTTAAAATATATTTTTTAAACTTTAATATTCCTTTAAAATATTTTTGATATTATTTAAAAAAAAGTTTTGATACTAACGTTGACTTTTTTTTAATTTTTAAATTAACATTGATCTTTATTGAAATTTTAATACAACTCAATCAAGAAAAATAATAATTGGTTTTTAGTTTCAAATTTAGTTAAAACCGTTTATATGAAATATACTTATTTATTTTTTATTATATAGGGTGAGGAGTATGTTTCACGATACACTGGAAAGATTATATCTATAAAAGAATTTGTTTTTCCTACTTCCTGCTGTCTACGAAAGTGTTTCGCAAAAATCGATGTTTCTCATCAAAAGCAGCTTCATGATGAATTTTGGAAAGAAGGAGATTATAGTGCTCAAAATATGATGCTTTGCAAAATGATCAGCGTCAAGGGTGTCGGAGAAAGAGACAAAAAAACTTAAAATCGAGAAGTGGGAGTGTTTTTTCCTCGTCAATATAATGGAAATCCTGGCATAGTAACTTGTCAAAACTTCTTAAGTAAGGTTTTAAATATAACCAGATCACGATTTATAACAATCCAACAAAAAATAAAAAACCATGAGACCATGGAAGACAAAAGAGGTGGTAGACATGAGAGTTTTTTTAAAATTATTTATTTATTATTATTTATTTATTTTCATTGGTCTAAAAAATCCGTTTTTTTCTTAAAGGGCTGGGATTTATATGTTTAATGTTTTAAATATTAATTAGATTCTCTATTTTTTTTAACTCAACCAACAAAAAAAACATTGTATATTTTGGAAATAAGAGGAGTTTTTTATTGGTATAAAGCGTCCATTTTTTTCTTTAGGGATTGAGATTACATCTTTTATTTTTCAAATATTAATTAGTTTCACCATTTTGTTGAACTTTACCATCAAATAGAAAAATTGATTTGAAAAAATGGGCGGTGTTTATTTTTATTGGTTTAATGCGTCAATTTTTTCTGTAGGGGTTAAGATCACATGTTTTATTTTTAAATATTAATTAGTTTCTCCATTTTTTTCAACTTAACCAAAAAATAAAATATTGCATTTTTAAAATAGGAGGAGTTTATTTTATTGGTCTAAAGCGTCTTTTTTTATGAGTTGAGATTACATGTTTTATTTTTCAAATATTAATTAGTTTCGCCATTTTTTTAAACTTAACCAACAAATAAAACATTGAATTTTGGAAATAAGAGGAGTTTTTTTATTGGTGTAAAGAGTCAATTTTTTCTTTGCGGGTTGAAGTTATATGTTTTTTTAAAATAGTTAGTATTTTCTCTATTTCGTTTTACCCAACCAACAAATAGTAAAATTAAATTTGAAAATAGGAGGAGTTTATTTTTATTTGTCAAAAAAATCCGGTTTTTCTTAGAGGGCTGAGATTTATTTAAATTAAAAATTTTTTTTAATTTAAAAATTTTTTTTTAATTTAAAAAAAAGTTTTTTAATTTATTTTTTAAAATATTAATTCGATTCTCCATTTTGTTAAACATGACTAACAAATAAAACATTGCATTTTGAAAGAAGGAATAGTTAGTTTCCTACTTTTATTTGTCTCTTTTTTTAGGGGTTGGAATTATGTTTTACTTTTTAGAAATTAAATATTGCCTCTTCCTGTTTCCAAAAAACAATGTTTTTTTTTCATTTCTTTATTAAAAAAATTCTAAGAATATTTATATTTTCAAAAACATAACGTTTTATTTGAACTTCTAAAGTGAAATAAAAACTTTGGTCAATAAAAATGAGATTTAAACTCCTCCTTTTTAATAAGCGCTATTTTTTATACGGATCATGCCGTGGAATAAAGGCGAGAATATTTAATTTTTAAAAAATATTAATGATGACTATTATTAAAAAAACGGTAATTATTTTTAAATTAGAAATAATAACCTTAAGTAACTTTAATATAAAGGTAGCATTTCTCTGCCATCATTGAAAAAAGAACATCCTGTAGAATATTGCGTCAAACCAATCGCCGCGCGGGTATATCTGCCGTTAGGGACTTATGATTGTTTCTAGTGTCTTTCAAATGCTGAAATAGAATAAGTTGTTGGTAAAGTAGATATTACTTTAATATCACTTTACCATTTGCATTTAATTAATTTACAAGTTTTATTGTCTAATTAGTCTTATTTATATACGTAATTAATATTTTTACATTCTTTTACCAATGTAAATTATTTTTTTTCTTCATTAACATCGTTTTTATAAGTGATTTTGAAAAATAACTTTGTTTTTAAATCTCAATGAAATCTATGCATAAAGCCATTTACTAAATGTATATTCTTAACTAGCGATGCTATTTGCAACCTCTAAAACTAATATTTTCCCAAAAAGCAACCTCTATAATCTTAAAAGTTATTTTTACATTTAAAAGTAAAGTGTTTTATAGTAATTAATTTTTCAATTATAAAAAAATGATAAAAAAAATTAACATTCTGAATATAACAGTCATATGCTGTTAAGGAAGCTTCATTTAGGCTTTGTGCTATACTAGAAAATCGTTATAACTTCTTTTTATGTTTGTTTAAGCTTAAACAGCGTAACAGAAGTTTCATGTTACGTTAAGAAGTCTATTTTAGTTTTTTTTTATTTTTTACACTTGATTAAGTATAATATATCGTATTTAATAATATTAAGTATACTAGATCCATGTATTACAATATACTATTATATTTACTGTTCAGAACAGTCTGCATTTTTTGTTGGTATCAAAGTAAAGTACACTATGGTTTCTAAGTTGGATATTGGTTAACCTTAGTATGCCATTCTAGATAATGTAGGCTCATTAATGAAAGATTTAAACTTTTTTATCAGATAACTCAGACCTAGAGAAAAAATAAAAATCGTTCTGTTAGTGTACAAAAGACATTTTGAAACACGTTAACATCAAATTCAAAACTGTTGTTTAATTGCTAATAAGCTGTTGACTGCTTAGCTACCATCAGGGCCGCAATTCAGAAACTTCACTTTACTCTCACTTCCACTTTACTAACACTTCAATATCACTAAGAGTAAACTCTTACTTCATATATAGGTTAACATTTACCTCACTTCCGTTTTATATTCACATTCTTTTCAATTCATTTCAGTTTTATTATGCTTTCATTTAACATTTAATTCATTGTCACTTTCAGTTTACATAAGTCAATTTTTATTTACATTTCACTCTTTACATTAAAAAAAAATTATTAGCTTTTTCCATGGATGAAAGAGACTTGTCATTTATCTTGTTAAAGTAAGTAACTTACATTTGACTTTTGACATAAACTAGGGTCAATTTTCAAAACGCGAATGTTATAGTTTCGAAACATTAAAATGTTTCTTTATTAGAATTAATATTTCTTCTTTTTTGAAATTTTGAAAATGGTATATTTCTAAGAAAAATAAATGAAATTTAATGAAATTTTCAGGGTATATTTATTGTTTACAGACAATTTAAGAAAATATTTTGGAAAAAAAATTTTTATAACAAATTATTTAAAAAATAATTTTTAAATAAACAATTTTTTGAAAAGTGTTATTTTTAATTATAGTTTAAACAAAAATAAGAATAATAATTTATTTAATTATTAATTAACTTTTAATTAGGGTTGGTAAGATTTCCCCTAATTATATTATTTTTCTTCCCAAAAATTGAAATTTTTGTAATTACTAAAAAAAATTCAAAAAAATAAACTTAATTTAAAAATTGTTTAATTAATTGTTAACAACAATTATATTTAATATTAATTGTTAACAACAATTATATTTAATATTAATTGTTAACAACAATTATATTTAATATTAATTGTTAACAACAATTATATTTAATATTAATTGTTAACAACAATTATATTTAATATTAATTGTTAACAACAATTATATTTAATATTAATTGTTAACAACAATTATATTTAATATTAATTGTTAACAACAATTATATTTAATATTAATTGTGTTACATTCCTTTCTGAATGTTTAGTTCACTTAATTTTGTAAACTCAATAAAGTGTTTGTTTTTAATGTCTCAAAAATATTTTAATTTCAAAAGCTTTCAATTTAGCTTATTTGTTTTTTATTTAATATTTATAACCATGATTAACAAATAATGATAAAGTCGTTTTTTACAATTTTTATTTGCATGTGTTCTGTGACAATTTCTCAATCGAAGGACTAGGAATCAACTTTAATTCTTTTGGCATTAAGCTACCCAGATTAAAATTAAAAGTGCAATTATAATTTAAACAATTTTTAAATAAATTATTATTCTTATTTTTCTTTAAAATATAATTTTATTTTTAATGTAAATTTGCATATCAAAAAAGTTTGTCCTTGCGCGCCAGGACAAAAAATTCAATATCTCCTAAAGTTTCAGACCCTCCATCGATTGTCTTTTTGGAAAATACTCGTGAAATAAGTGGGAATCGAATCATTATTATTAAAAAATATAAAAAATGCACTTTTCAAAAAATTGTTTATTTAAAAATTATTTTTTTAATAACTTGTTTTAAAAAAAAAAAAATTTTTCAAAATAGTTTCTTAAATTGTCTGTAAACAATAAGCATTCCCTGAAAATTTCATTTATTTTCCTTAGAGATATATCATTTTCAAAATTTCAAAAAATTTAAAAAACCTCGTAAATCCAAAATTTTTCAAAATTTTTGAAAATCGAATTGAGGCTTTTTACTAGCAAGGATTCCACTTCAAAATTTCGAAGTATTAACAAAATCGAAGACCTAGGGGACAACTTTGGTTTTTAAGGCTTGGAGCTACCCAAATTAAAAATGGCCTTTAGAATTCGTTGGTTATGTTTTATATGTAATCAACCGTTTCTTCAAGCTCTATTATGTAATTCGTATAGACCGTGACGAAAATATAGAAAAAAGCGAAATCGCTATTAGAAGACGTGAAGAAGTTGAAATTACCACCTCTTCATATTGTTGATTCTACGAGATTGTTGATCGGTAATTGATGAAATCTTTTTAATTGAAAATAATCCTCATGCTATAAGACTAAATGTCTTAACACACACTGCTAGCCGCAGTTGCATTATTTGCAATGCTGTTAATAACATTCACACAGTTTCAACGCAGTGTAGAGTAAATGTTTTTGTTTTTTTAAACATTTTTGTTCCCGCTGGTGTAAAAACGTGTCAGCATCATTAATTTAGATGATAGAGGTTTCTTCCTTCGGCCTTTAATATTAGGATTCCGATATATAAATAGGTCATACGTTTTAGGCGGTAGACAATTAGAGATGTTTTTGCAGGAGCTTCGATAGTTTTCAGAAAACTCAATCAAATATGATCATGAAGAAAATTTGTGATATTTTTAATCACTGTGACTCAGTTTCTTGCCTAGGAGGCCACAGATATGTGACAAAGAAAGATCTTTTAATGTTCTTATGCAAATTGCGGCAAGGAATTTCGTATGAATTTTTAAAGGTCATTTTTCATTATAGCCCTAGACAAGCGGTAAATATGGGTTTTTCAACTGTGAGAAACTCTTTAATGATAAGATTTGTACCACAAAATGTAGGTCTACGTGCTATTACAACACAGGAATATTTTGAACGACATATCACAGAGTTTGCAAATGAACTTTATAATCCAGAACCTAATGTTCCTAAAGTTATAGCGATTATTGACATATTAGGTATCCATTGGAAAATGCCATCAGTTTTACATCGTGGACAAAATTAACACCTAACTGAAGAAGCGAATGAAAGTCGCTTAATAACTAAAACCAGGTGGATAGTGAAAGCCAGAAATAGTCACATCAAATCAATTTTAAGTTTTTTGCCCACACCCTTCATCTGAAACATGCAAAAAACTTAGGAGACTTTTTTCGAATAGCTGCTGCTATAATTAACAAATACCATCCTCTGATTTACATGGCAGGAGTTAATGCTGAGTTGGCTTCACTCTCATTGCCACTCACACTTTAGTCTTACTTTCATCATATTGCTTCCTTATAGAGGAAGTATTGTTTTTTTACTTTCTGTATCCACTTTTTTCTTATTTTCTCTTTTACTATAACTTTAATAATTCTTCACTCTTACTTTGAAATTCATTTTACTTTTTAACTTTAATTACACATTTTTTCCATTTTCTTATTATTCCATTTGAACTCACAGCTTACTCTTTCTTTAGTAATAGTTTTATATCACTACACTGTTATTTCCACATTTATTTCACTCAGTTACACCTTACTCACACTTTCATCTTTCATCACTCTACTCTAACTTTGGTCTAACCTCAATCTTACTTCATTAGTACTTCCTTCTTACTTTTCCATTTACTTTGATTTAATTTACTTTGAATTTTCTCTTGCTTTAATTCTCACGGACTAACATTTCACTCTTACTCTCACATTCATTTCATTATTCTTCTCACTTAGTCTCACATTACTATCACTTTAGTTCCATTATACATTATCTTTCATTGGATTTTACTTTCGCTCCTTTTTTACTCTTCATGCTCTTGAAGAAGGAATTATTCCCTTTGACTTATTATTTGCAATTAGGTATTTCATTAAGTGTAAATGGTTCAAAATCAATTTACTGAATCTAAATTTACAAAGAATTAAATTGTCAACTGAGTCCATGTCCGAAAAAATTCCTCTTATCGATTTAAAAAAAATCTGTGGTTCTGCAAGTGAAATTAGAAAATTACTTTTGATTTTTCCTATAGCAGTTTGTTACTTGATAAAAGATGCAAAAGATCCGGTTTGGCAATTAGTATTGAAACTTAGAAAAATTTCTTAGTTTGTATACGCTCCTGCAATATCGTTTGGCCAATTAGCTCAATTTCAAGAAACAATAGAAGAATATCTAAGTTTGAGAGTACAATGTTTCCCAGATATATGATTACGCCAAAAGCAACACTACCTTAAGCATTTTCTTATTTAACCGAAGTATTTGGGCCACTTAGATATTCATCAACATTAAGAAATCAAAGCAAATACCAATTTCTTAAGAACTGCTGGCCTCTTTTTAGATATTAAGGGTGCTTTTCCAAGCGTAATCCCATCAATCCTTATGGAAGACCTAAAAGAAATTGACATTCCCTTTCCAACAGCCAAATTTATTTATAATTCTATAGCCTGCAAAAATATGTTTTTCAAAATTAACGGTGAAACCATTGGCCCAAGAACTCTTACAATTGGTCTTCCACAGGGCAGTATTCTAAGTCCTATTAACTTTTCAATATATACAAGAAAAATACACTCCCTTATCCCAAAAAACTGCATCATTATCGAATTTGCTGATGACATTGTCATAATTTGCCGCTCCAAAGATTTAAATTTAATCATCACTTCTTTACAAAAATGTCTTACTGATATATCAAAATTTATGTCTCAAAAAGGCTTAGACATCTGCCCCGACAAAACAAAATTAGTTTTATTTTCCAATAAAAAATTTGATCGTTCTGCCCCTCATCTATCTCTTTCTTTATATGACACTCCAATCTTTCCATCATCATTCGTAAGATACCTTGGAATTTTTTTACATGAATCTACAACCTCAGAAACTCATTTTAATTACCTTACCGATAGATGCAGAAAAGTTCTTAACGTACTAAAGGTTCTTAGAGGGACATGGTGGGGAGCTGACCCTCTGATGCTTATTCAAATTTTTGACTCTTTAATTAGAAGCAATTTCGACTATGGTTCCCACAGCTTCAATCTTAAAACAAAAAAGGGCTTCCACGCCCTAGAAAAGGTTCGAAATCAAGCTCTAAGATTAGCTTTGGGGTATAGAAACAGTACCCCAATAAATGTTATGTTGGCCGAAACCTGCGAACCCCCCCTGAGATTGAGATTCAACTTTCTTGCCAAGAGATACCTTTTTAGAACTTTTTCTAACTATTCTCATCCTATTGTCACCAACTTACACTACCTTCACGCTTTAGATCATGATTTCAATATTAGTCACTGTTATCCTCTTCTTTTTGCCTTCAACAAAATAAATAATTTCATTCCCATCATTCAGAAAAAAGACATTCATCCTTATTTTGAATTTCCGTATGAAGACCATCTATTCTTGCCCAAGATCATCACCAGCCTTGGAAAAGAGATCCAATCATCGCCAAGTCCCGTTGATGTTTTTCAGGACCTTACAAATCAACATTTCAAAAATGCCATTCACTTCTATACAGATGGCTCTAAATCCCTTGAGGATGATGAAGCAGGTCTAGCGCTCATTTGTCCTTCATTCGACCTATCTCTCTCACACAAAGTTTCTCACTTCGCCTCAATCTTCTCAATAGAAGCAATGGCTGTTCTCATCACTTTGGACTACATTCTAAATTCTAATCTATCAAACACAGTCATCTTTACTGATTCACTCAGTGTACTTCAAAGTGTCGGAGCATTAGTCCCTTCCTCTATCAAGTCATATCTCATTCTTTTAATTCGAAACCGTCTACACATTTTAAACAATTTGGGACGCCCAACCTCCCTTTGTTGGATTCCCGGACATCTTGGAATCACGGGCAACGAAAAAGCCGATTTAGCTGCAAAGAATGCAGCAAAAAACAACATGCTCCTAAATATTAATCTTCCCTCATCAGATCTATTTACTATAGCCCGTCAGGATCTTTTTGATAGCTTCCACAATTACCTCATTGAAATTGGAAGATACAAAGGTGCACTTTTCACACAAAGATATTACCAGCCTAGAAGTAAACCATGGTTTGCTTCTTTCCCAGCTAGAAGAGAATGGATAGTCACCATATGCAGACTTCGAAGTAATCACTATGCTGCAAATGCTAGCCTAGCTAGGAAAAACTATATCTCCTCTAGTGACTGTCAGTGCTCTCCCGGAATAGAAGAAGACATTGATCATATTTTATGGTCTTGTCCTAAATATTCCAACTTCAGAACAGATCTTTTAAAAAGCCTCTCAAAATCTCTTAGATGCCCGCCCCCTTTTTGTAGCTCACAAATAATTTCCAATCCTTCCTTAAAAATAATATCTCATACCTTCAGATTCTTTAAACGTGCCAATATTAAACTTTAATTTACCCGTCAGTTAATTTACAACATTTTCAAATTCAAATTTACCGCGCTTACTGGAGTAACCGCTCCATGCGCAACTACCAGCAGAATTGCATTAACACCAGGTTATGGCGAATGCACACAGCGGGAAGGATCCCTTCAATACGCACGTGCAAGCCAATGAACAAACATTAAGAAGAAGAAGAATGCATAGAAGAATTTAAAAACTTACATTACAAGAATAAACGTGCATAAAAGTGAGAAGAGCACATGTTTGTGCAATTGAAAATTTATCGCAGATTGTTTATAGTGTGTTCATCAAAATTATTTAATTTCATATGACTGAGGACTTTTTGTGGTAAGTTATTTATTTCTTTTTAATTTTTATTTTTTTTAAATATATGTTTTATTTATTAAAATACTTTTTAAAAAAAATAATGTTATAAATGTTACGAAATTGTAATTTCCACAACTTGAAAAAATTTTTTTTTGTCATTTGCTTATTATTAATTAATAATAATTCTTTTTCTTTTTTTTTAATAAAAAAGAACAAAAAATTTGCAAATATTTTTTTCTTAATTATTAAATAATATTAATTCTCTTTTTTACTGACACGTTTTACTAAATTTAAATTATTTAAAAAAAAATTTTCCAAATTAAAATTTTTTTTTTGGCATTTTTTAATTATATTGAATAATAAAATTTTGTGTATTTTAAAAAATTACTTATAAATATTTTTAAAAAGCTAATTTTTCGAATTTCTTTGTTAAAAATTTTGACAAAAATATTCTACCGTATAATTAATATCTTTGAAAAGAAAAAATAGACGGAGTCACTTTTGTAAAAAATTAGATTTTTTGGTATTTAAATAATTAAATTTCCAAAGAAATTGCAAAAAATGATGAAAAATGCATAAAGATAATTGATTTAGAGATGCAAAGTTTAATTAAAAATTGTATAAAATAATTGAATTATTTGAAAGGGTTATAAATTTTTAATTTTTATAAATTATTAAATTTCAAAAGTTGAAATTTGTTAAATTTTATTTCTTGTGAATAAAGAAACAAGAAGTACTTAAATATTTATTTAGCAAAATTATACAATTTTTTATTATTAATTTTTGTGACAACACTGAATTAAAGAAACGACTTTTTCGACTTTTTTTCAATATTTTTAAT
This sequence comes from Leptopilina drosophilae, assembly GCA_032873175.1. Classification (NCBI taxonomy): domain Eukaryota; kingdom Metazoa; phylum Arthropoda; class Insecta; order Hymenoptera; family Figitidae; genus Leptopilina; species Leptopilina drosophilae. The sequence continues at coordinate 15,264,947 of CM065478.1, forward strand.
CGACTAAAGCGACTTCTTTTTTTGCTCTTTAAAGTCGATCCGAGGCCTGAATATATATTATCTTTATTTATTATAAAAAAAATTTTCCTTCAAAAATTGTACAAAATATTAAATAATATTGAGAAAAAAAATTTTTTATTACAGATTGTAAAACAACAAACTAAAAATGGACAACAAAAATAACATCAATTTAATAGACAACATTCCGGATAATCTAAATTACGAAATAATAGATTTAACATGTGACGAGGAAAAAAACATATCAATCCATTACTACAATAGTCTTGAAGAAAAAAACAAATAATAAAAATTGGAATAGAAAATCAAAACAACAGAAGAAGAAAAAATTCATCAACTAAAAATAACAATGCAAAAAAAGAAGAGCAGGAAAAAATAAATAATCATGAAAAATTAATTACAAGACATGAAAGTGAAAGAAAAAATTCAGAAGATGATGATTTATTAGTTGACGGAGAATATTCTGATTCTGAACAAGAACCACAAGAAGAAAAAGAAGAAGAAGGTCAAAATAAAAGAAATGAAAAAGGAAATGGAAAAGAAGGAGAAAAAGAAGAAGGAAGAGGAATAGGAAATGGAAAAGGAAATGGAAAAAAAGAGGAAAAGAAGAAGAAGAAGAGGAAGAAGAAGAAGAAGGAGGAGGAAGAGGAGGAGGACAAGAAGAAGAGGAAGAAGAATATGGAGGAGAAGGAAAAGGAGGAGATGAAGGATCAGAAAAAGAAAGAGGAAAAAAAGAAGATTTTTGTAATAAATTTGGAGAAAATAATAGGAATGGCCAATACTACAAGAAGAACAAGATGACAAATTCTTTAAAAAGAAAAGAATTTGATAAAGAAGATCATGAAAATAAGAATGGAAAGAAACAAAAAAAATCTACTGCAAGAAAAAATGGAAATGAAAATAATAATACGAAAATAAATAATGAAAATTTATCAATCTGTGACAATATAAAACATTTATTCTTCAGTGACTGTAATTATTTTCAATTTAAAGATAGATCTATTGAAAGGGAAAATTTAATGACATATCATCCATTATTTTTCTAAACATACGGAAAAACTAACAACAGCAGAAAAGAAAGATAGAAAATTTTTTTCACCAGAAATGTCATTGGAAATATCAAAAGTAGGACGATACATAATACAAAATCACAGATCACTGGAATGTTGTATGTCATTAAAAGTATGTGACTAGATGGCATACATGTCGGTAAGTAAAATTAATTTTTTGTTTACTTTTATTAATTACATTTATATATTATTAATAATAACAGGGTGGCCACCAAAACTCGTGAATAAAATTCACGTCTATTTCCCGGTTTTTTTCAAGGTTTCTAGGAAATTTTCAAGGTTTTTTTTGTTGGTTCAAATTTTACTATAGTAATTTTAAAAAAAATTCAACTAATTCAACATTTATTATTTTTTTTATTGCCGCATTTTTTAAAGGCTTTTCTTACGATTCTGAACAATTAATAGTATAGATTTAAAAAAATTTGAGGGTTGCCACAAATATTTAATTTTATTTTTCCCTGATTTTTCACTGATTTCCAGACAAAATTTTCACTTTTTCCCTGACCATAAAGAATATTCTGATTCACTCTAAATTAAATTGAAAACATTCTATTATATTTACTTACGAATTTCTTAAATTGTAAAATTATTTGCTAACATCAATAACTAAATTTTTAAATAAGTATTTAATTATTATTTTTTCCTAGGAATTAAAATTCTTCAAAAGAATTCAATTATGTATTTTTAAAAATTCATGCTATAATGCTTTTAATATTCAGTTATTATCTAAAATTTTAACTAATATTCACTTTAAAATCAATTTTTATTGGAAAATTCTAAAAGAATTCAATTATTTAAGTACAAAAATAAATTATTTTTTTGAATAAATGAATGTTTTTCGAAACTAAATTAATATAAAGAATTTTATCAACAAATTTGATTTTTGTCGAGAAATTTTGAATAAAATTTTCAAGAATAATAAAAATTTTCGAGGAATTCAATTGAAATTGTATTAAAAATCATTAAAATTCTATGATGAATTTTATTATTTATGAAAATAATTGGATTTTTTGTATAAAATGTTATTATTTTTGAAAATAATTGAATTATTGCGATGTTTGCTTAGAATTTTATCAAAATTTGTTTTTTTTAAATAATTGAATTCTTTTGAAATATTTTATTAAAGCTGTAGGTAGATATTGAAAATTATTGAATTGAGAAAAATTTTTTGAAAATAATTGAAATTGTGCAAAGAATTTTATTAAAATTTCTGAAAATAATTCAAATTTGGAGAAGAATTTTATTATTTATAAAGATAATTCAATTTTGAGGAAATTTTTGAACATAATGGAATTTCTGCGAAGAATTTTATTACTTTTGAAAATAATTGAATATCTGCAATCATTTTTAACTGCTCCAAAATTCAATTTTTTCCAGTTACTTAATTAAAAATCCATGACTTTTCCCTAACCAATTTTGCTTTCTCTAACTTTTTCTTGAATTCCCTGATTTTACTGACATGTGGCAACACAGAAAATTTTTAATTTTTTCAAAAAATAAAATTTTGAAAATGGTCAAAAATTTTTTTTTCAGTTTTAATAATGTATAATAATAAAATTCAAGGTTTTTAAAAAAATTCACGTCCAATTCACGGTTTTTTCAAGGTTATTATTATAATATTGCATATAAATATCTTTTTTTAATAAAAATATAAGTTTTATTGTGTAAAAATTGAAAAAAGTGGAACGCCATTTGTTGAAAATTATTAAAAACAGCCGATTTGAACGTTCGGAAAAACGTTGAAAATCCCAAAAACTAAAATTTTTATTGTAATAATCTTGTTCCCTGATGTCTAAACTATAGAAATATTGTTTTACAATAGTTAAATGTGGTGTTCACTCTTTAGAAAAAGAGTTTTTTTAGGAACGCCATTTCGCTGTTTTTGTCAGTCTGGCCTCGGCGCGTGGGACGCCATTTGGAACGCCCTGCCAGTGAAGTGGTTAAAACTTAACGGATCAACTCCGCTAAGGTCTCATTTTGAAGGGGTGAACGAGAGTAATAAATACATATGTTTGCCATTTTCCAAAAAACTACCCTTTTTGAAATACACCCCTTTAAAAAACGCTAAAAATGATAAAAATTGAAAAAAGGTATAAATTTCAGAAAAGGTTTTTTTTCGGCTTACGCAGTAACAAATCTTTAACAATATTGTAAACTTTGTAAAAAAAATTAATAATAAAAATTTTCCTCAGGGTAAAAGGAATATTAATGAAAACTGCCCCTAAAAAACAAACAATTTAAAAATCTACAGAATTTGCCTAAAATTTATTACTCGGGGGTTTTCGAGGTCGCTGATTACTAATCTGATGTCAGTTTCCAAAAATTCAAAATGGCGGATCCAATATGGCGTCCGATAAATTAAAAATTCATCATATTCGCCTGAAACTTGTTACTCGGGGGTTTTCGGGGTCGCTGATTACGAATATGATGTCAGTTTTCAAAAATTCAAAATGGCGGATCCAATATGGCGGCCGATAAATTAAAAAATCATCAGATTCGACTGAAACTTGTTGCTCGGGGGTTTTCGGGGTCTTTGATTACGAAACCGATCCATGGAAAATTCATAAAAATTGCATTAGGTGGCCCTGAAAAGGGCCGATTGATATGTTGTTTAATAATTTTTAATAGAATAATCGAATTTACTAAACATTATATATTTATAATATCGGCAAAAAACTCGGCCATTAAAGGGTTAATTAATTCTTCGAAAAGATCATGTGCTAAACATGGAGGCAAACCTCTTTGTGAATGAAAAGTGGTAAATTTATTTAAAGGGGAATCGCGTTTATTCCCATTTTATTTACACCAGTTTTTTAAACAACTGAAAAGCATCTTTCAAACTCTTCTATAGGTCTTAATTTTCCTTTAACGAAAACATTTTTTTTAATCTTCCTGAGAGATTGTGCAATACCTACAAAAATAAATAGATTTTTCGAAGCTTTCTATATAACCACCTATTTAATGGCTTCCCAAATTATCCCCTAATACAACAATTAATGTTCCCATAAAAGTTTTAGGTTTTCCGTTAATTATTATTGTAATTCCTTTCGCTTCTAATACTTTTAAGACATTTATAAATTTCTCCAATACTTTTTCCCAACCGATTTTTATAAGTAGATTCTAAGCATAGCAAAACAAGTTGAATATTTCCCTCTTTTGTTCTTAGGTACGGAGAAAGATTTAAAAAAACCACGTAAACTGCAATGATTTTAAATTTTGTTTTAGACGCTCCAAGGGGGTTGCAATTTTCAAAAGCATCCTGAAGAATGATGCTTTGAATTACATTAGGGTAATTCTTAATTATTTCATTACTTTTTGCAATTTCAACATCATCAATATTAAACATCATTCTCTTATTTCTTGAAGTTTAGAAACAATTTCTTGAATTAAAGGTTCAGCAGCAAGATGCTTTGTACTAAGTGATAAGAGTAACTTTAGCAAATTATTAAAAATATCTTTTTTTTGTTTAAATAAACAATTAAAGTCAAACTCGATACCTTCATTGTCATTTAAATTTGAAATTTCTGGATTAACAGTTTCAACATCATTATATTCAGGCATGATTTCGTCAACATTCATTTCAGTATCATTCTCATTGATATTTACTCCATGTTCTACATTTAATTTATAAGGAATATTTTCAACAGAATGTTTTCTAAAAAAGTGAACAGTAAAACTATTAACCGTCTTATAAATTGTTGAAATATTAGAGCAACTTTCATATAGACATTTAATTCCATCGTCAGAGGCCTTTATATGAATTTTAATGTGTTTATTGAAAGTTTGAACTGAGTTACAAGATTTGTTACACTTTTTATCATTACAAAAAAAAATTCTTATCAGTGGCATAGGAGTGATTAAAAAAAGATGTCTCTTAAATTGCTGATATGATTTAAACTTTTTGTCACAATTTAAATGACAATGTATTATGTCTGCACTTACATAGTTTGAGTGAAATCGTTTATGCTTCTCGTACAGACGAATTTTTAGGAATTGGACATTTCAAATTTTGCAAATAAACATTCCTATGTGACTTTAAGATTCAGTATTGATAAAAGATTAGTTGACAGAACTTAGGAAATTTTATAATTATTTAGTGTTTTCAGTCAAACAGGTATCTGAAAAATGAAGTAATAAATCAGAATATAAATATTATTATTTAGGTATGTGTAAAATATTTAGGATATAAGTGTGCGAATTTATAAATACTTTTCTAATTATTTTAATTTATTTTACCCGTCGCGAAAAATAAACTGTTTGAGTATATCAACCGCACTGACGATAAAAAAGTCTCATATCAGCGATTGGACCTTCAACATGTGGAAGGGGAAAATTTTTTCCTTTTAATTACAAGGGAAAGGGTTAAAACTTCATCGTCTGTGCGGTTGATATAGTCAAACACTTTAATTTTTTGCGAACTGAGACTCTTCTGCTCTCTGTGAATGCGCAGACAATTCTAAGAATGCATTGACAGTACCATGAGAAAGTGCACATTTGAGGGCCTGGAAAGCATAACCGACGCTACTCTAGGACTTACAGCAGTCTGTTAGAGGAGTGGTGGGGATATCGAGATTTTGACACATGAAATATAAAAAGTTGGAAATTTTTTTTTTAATTGGAACATATAAAGAATAACATGCTTAACAAATTTGTCAATTACAATTTTTGTCTAAAGTGATTATTGTTCAATTGAAAAATTAAAAACATTGGTAACTTTTTCATAAAAATCATTTCCAACAATTTTAAAAATCGATTTGAAATTGTGCAATTAGCAATAGTTTATTTATAACTTCGCGGCAGAATAAAAATGTCTCTACAGCAATACCTTGTATTTCAATCAGGGACGGTCACGGAATCAAAACAAAATTAAAAAATACTTTTGTTTTGATTCGGATATGGGTATCAGAATCAAAATAGAAAGTAAATTTTGTTTCGTTACAGTATCAGAATCAAAATAGGAAGTAAATTTTGTTTCGTTACAGAATCAAAATCAAAATACATTAATAATTTCGTTTTGTTTTGAAATATCGTAACGAATGCAGTGATAAACTCTTTTTGATATTTTTATTTAACTTAATCAATTTTAGAATAAAAACAACATTTATTAGATTATTTTCTTATTATTTATCAAATTTTAATGCATAAATGTACAAAAATACAAGCCTTAATAAGCATTTAAAGTCTCAAATCTTTTTTCAGCAAATATTTTTTCATCAAATAAATTTCTATTTTTATTAACAACTTTAACAAAATTAATACAAATATGGAATTTTTTCATAAATGTAATACAATTTTTCTAGTTAATAAACTGAATTAAGGAATTGCATTGCATATTTTTATTTAATCTATAATTTTCTTTTTCTTAACGTTTGATATTTTTGTGTGTCCATTATTTAAGGTGGACGTACAAGCCTTAGTTTTTCATCTTGTTCACATTCCATATATATCTGTACACATGTGCATTTGAAGTCAGCATACATAATGTTTTATACTTCAAAATATTTAGAAAATTCGAAAACTTTATCAGTTGATGTTTTCCCTGTAAACAGTGAACATCTAACAAACAGTATGAAAAATCAAATTCAATTTTAATTTATTACATTTCAATGCATATTCTGCAAACTTTATTAAAAAAAGGTTTTAAAGTCATGAACAATTTAAAAGATTTGTAAAATGGTCTAAAAAGAAAACGAAACGAGGAACTGTGGAAAGCGAGCATTGCTAAAAAGCAAAAAAAATAAGGTAAGAAAGAAACATGTATAAATATTATATTATATTATGTAACGTTGATTTCAAATAATCACGTTATAAAAACCGAATTAAGTTTTGGCCGAAGCTCATTTAATCTATTCTTGAACAATTATTATAAATTAAATACGGTAGCTAAAATCGAACTCAACATTTTTACTTTATGATTATATCTTTGAATTATATAGAATCGATAAATCACAGAAATGTTGAGTTGTACAAAAATGTATTGCGTGTTTCAAGAGAATTCTACACATTATGGTTGATTATGAACCATCAATCTATTTAGTGTTATTTAATTATCAACCTACCGAAAATGTGTCAACAATTCACACCAGTCGGCACAAATCTACTGTCAACTGGCAACCACCTGTCATAGATGTTGGGCCTGTTATCATGCTGCTGGGGCGAACCCATGCTGCGCACGACCTATTTACGGAACGAAGCAGAAGCCAATTTACCTAATTTGGACAGTTCGTGCCTGGCTGCCGATTGTCACATACGGTATCATCGCGGTCGATAATTTCTATCAGTAAAAGAGTGAAAAATGGATTTCCGTGCCCGTCTGGACCGGATCAAAGGTTAGTGTCCAGAATTCATCTTCCTCGTTTTCTTTGAAATATCACCGGTGTACGGTGTGACCGAGAAATCATTTCTAGAAGGAAGACCGTGTGGAAGTTCTCATTCTTGGATAAATTGAATAGGGGAGGGTAGGCTACATTGAACCGGGTATTTTCTAAAGTCCAAGAACTAATTAAATTTTTTCAAATTTTGATCAGGTTTTTGTATCAACATTAAGCTGAAGTACTCCTTTAGTTAATATACACGTTACAAACACAAATTATTATGATTAAATAATTAAATTTAATTTTTTTCTAACAAGTTACACTTTTCTTATTTTGAAGAATCTGTGTCTACATTGAACCACCTTTAATAAAACACTACAATTTACTTCAAAAATAATATTTCCACTTACACATTGTAAAAAATATTATTGTTCACTTAAAAAAATAGAAAATTGTTATTAAAGAGTTATTATTTGTTAATATAGGAGATTAATATATTTTGATGTCAGGTTAGGTAGGTAAAGTGACAGATTGAGTTTATCTCGTTCACAATTGTGATGAAAGCATATCTTCGAGTATTTTTCTTACTAATTAGTAGAGCAGACAACTTTACCACTCTTAAAATTGAAAATTCTTTGCTTTTTCGGGTGGTTCAATGATGCCGCACCCACTGCATTCACATGACATTCACAACAAAAATTGTTTATAATAAATTTATGTAAGGCTTAAAATTCTTTATCACATCGGAATATTGAAGTTGACACCCTAAGCGACATAAATCACAAGTTTACTAATTTTTAAAACTTCCTATTTCAATAAAAAAAATTAATTATATTTCCACAAAATTTTTTGTTTTGTACGTGAAAAACAGTTTTTTTCGTTTTTCTTTGTAAATAATAAACCTACGTGCTCGAAATTTTTGGACGTAGTCGCTTTCGGTAATACTAATTTATATATTAAATAATAAAAAATTCCACTCAGTCATTTCTTAGAAAATTAAAGTGGTTCACTGTTGACGCTGGTTCAATGTAGCCTACTCTCCCCTAAGTGTATAGAAAAATAAAGTGATATATTCGATTAATTAATTAAATTCTCTCGAGTCAAATTTATTAATTAAGTGTCAATTCATTGTGTCTATCTCTCTCTCCTGTGTGCGGTACTCACGCCTGATTATCGTCAATTAAAGTTAACTTCGTAAAGATAAAATAGTGAGCTCGGTTTTGATGGTATATTATAAATTCGAAGTGTGGAATTTATAATAAGGTAACCGGAAAATCGGTAGTTGCCATTTTTGTAACGATTAATGGGTAAAACTCGTAAGTAAAAGTTAATATCGCTACAATTAATATTACTGCTTACCTTCAGAAAGATAATCAAAATAATTAATTTTCATTTCCCATATAAGTATTGCTCTATTATTTTTAAATTCGATTAAAATTTTTTTTCGTTTTTTTCTGCAGGAATATTTGTAGAAAATATTTTGTAAGTGTGTGCAGAAATTATATTTGCATAAATATATAAACACTATAAATAGCTTCATGAATAAAATTTTTTAAAAATTTAATACTTATTAAATTTTAATACTTATTAATGTCTAGTCGGTGAAGTTTACAACGTTTATAATCAACGATTTAGAAGAAAAAATATTTTTTAATTTCAATTTATATAAATTTTTGGTATACAAAATATTTGGCATAACCTTATTGATAAATAATTTAGAAAAGGAATGTTTGTGGACAAATTTCATTTTTTCCTGAGTAAAAATATTTATTTTTCTTTTAATCGCTGATTATTAACGGTGTGAACTTAACGAACGCTTAATTTTTCACGGTACACAATTTTAGTAGTTTTTAAATTTCAATTATTATTTTAAAATATATTTTTTAAACTTTAATATTCCTTTAAAATATTTTTGATATTATTTAAAAAAAAGTTTTGATACTAACGTTGACTTTTTTTTAATTTTTAAATTAACATTGATCTTTATTGAAATTTTAATACAACTCAATCAAGAAAATAATAATTGGTTTTTAGTTTCAAATTTAGTTAAAACCGTTTATATGAAATATACTTATTTATTTTTTATTATATAGGGTGAGGAGTATGTTTCACGATACACTGGAAAGATTATATCTATAAAAGAATTTGTTTTTCCTACTTCCTGCTGTCTACGAAAGTGTTTCGCAAAAATCGATGTTTCTCATCAAAAGCAGCTTCATGATGAATTTTGGAAAGAAGGAGATTATAGTGCTCAAAATATGATGCTTTGCAAAATGATCAGCGTCAAGGGTGTCGGAGAAGAGACAAAAAAACTTAAAATCGAGAAGTGGGAGTGTTTTTTCCTCGTCAATATAATGGAAATCCTGGCATAGTAACTTGTCAAAACTTCTTAAGTAAGGTTTTAAATATAACCAGATCACGATTTATAACAATCCAACAAAAAATAAAAAACCATGAGACCATGGAAGACAAAAGAGGTGGTAGACATGAGAGTTTTTTAAAATTATTTATTTATTATTATTTATTTATTTTCATTGGTCTAAAAAATCCGTTTTTTCTTAAAGGGCTGGGATTATATGTTTAATGTTTTAAATATTAATTAGATTCTCTATTTTTTTTAACTCAACCAACAAAAAAACATTGTATTTTGGAAATAAGAGGAGTTTTTTATTGGTATAAAGCGTCCATTTTTTCTTTAGGGATTGAGATTACATCTTTTATTTTTCAAATATTAATTAGTTTCACCATTTTGTTGAACTTTACCATCAAATAGAAAAATTGATTTGAAAAAATGGGCGGTATTTATTTTTATTGGTTTAATGCGTCAATTTTTTCTTTAGGGGTTAAGATCACATGTTTTATTTTTAAATATTAATTAGTTTCTCCATTTTTTTCAACTTAACCAAAAAATAAAATATTGCATTTTTAAAATAGGAGGAGTTTATTTTTATTGGTCTAAAGCGTCTTTTTTTATGAGTTGAGATTACATGTTTTATTTTTCAAATATTAATTAGTTTCGCCATTTTTTTAAACTTAACCAACAAATAAAACATTGAATTTTGGAAATAAGAGGAGTTTTTTTATTGGTGTAAAGAGTCAATTTTTTCTTTGCGGGTTGAAGTTATATGTTTTTTTAAAATAGTTAGTATTTTCTCTATTTCGTTTTACCCAACCAACAAATAGTAAAATTAAATTTGAAAATAGGAGGAGTTTATTTTTATTTGTCAAAAAAATCCGGTTTTTCTTAGAGGGCTGAGATTTATTTAAATTAAAAATTTTTTTTAATTTAAAAATTTTTTTTTAATTTAAAAAAAAGTTTTTTAATTTATTTTTTAAAATATTAATTCGATTCTCCATTTTGTTAAACATGACTAACAAATAAAACATTGCATTTTGAAAGAAGGAATAGTTAGTTTCCTACTTTTATTTGTCTCTTTTTTTAGGGGTTGGAATTATGTTTTACTTTTTAGAAATTAAATATTGCCTCTTCCTGTTTCCAAAAAACAATGTTTTTTTTTTTTCATTTCTTCTTTATTAAAAAAATTCTAAGAATATTTATATTTTCAAAAACATAACGTTTTATTTGAACTTCTAAAGTGAAATAAAAACTTTGGTCAATAAAAATGAGATTTAAACTCCTCCTTTTTAATAAGCGCTATTTTTTATACGGATCATGCCGTGGAATAAAGGCGAGAATATTTAATTTTTAAAAAATATTAATGATGACTATTATTAAAAAAACGGTAATTATTTTTAAATTAGAAATAATAACCTTAAGTAACTTTAATATAAAGGTAGCATTTCTCTGCCATCATTGAAAAAAGAACATCCTGTAGAATATTGCGTCAAACCAATCGCCGCGCGGGTATATCTGCCGTTAGGGACTTATGATTGTTTCTAGTGTCTTTCAAATGCTGAAATAGAATAAGTTGTTGGTAAAGTAGATATTACTTTAATATCACTTTACCATTTGCATTTAATTAATTTACAAGTTTTATTGTCTAATTAGTCTTATTTATATACGTAATTAATATTTTTACATTCTTTTACCAATGTAAATTATTTTTTTTCTTCATTAACATCGTTTTTATAAGTGATTTTGAAAAATAACTTTGTTTTTAAATCTCAATGAAATCTATGCATAAAGCCATTTACTAAATGTATATTCTTAACTAGCGATGCTATTTGCAACCTCTAAAACTAATATTTTCCCAAAAAGCAACCTCTATAATCTTAAAAGTTATTTTTACATTTAAAAGTAAAGTGTTTTATAGTAATTAATTTTTCAATTATAAAAAAATGATAAAAAAAATTAACATTCTGAATATAACAGTCATATGCTGTTAAGGAAGCTTCATTTAGGCTTTGTGCTATACTAGAAAATCGTTATAACTTCTTTTTATGTTTGTTTAAGCTTAAACAGCGTAACAGAAGTTTCATGTTACGTTAAGAAGTCTATTTTAGTTTTTTTTTATTTTTTACACTTGATTAAGTATAATATATCGTATTTAATAATATTAAGTATACTAGATCCATGTATTACAATATACTATTATATTTACTGTTCAGAACAGTCTGCATTTTTTGTTGGTATCAAAGTAAAGTACACTATGGTTTCTAAGTTGGATATTGGTTAACCTTAGTATGCCATTCTAGATAATGTAGGCTCATTAATGAAAGATTTAAACTTTTTTATCAGATAACTCAGACCTAGAGAAAAAATAAAAATCGTTCTGTTAGTGTACAAAAGACATTTTGAAACACGTTAACATCAAATTCAAAACTGTTGTTTAATTGCTAATAAGCTGTTGACTGCTTAGCTACCATCAGGGCCGCAATTCAGAAACTTCACTTTACTCTCACTTCCACTTTACTAACACTTCAATATCACTAAGAGTAAACTCTTACTTCATATATAGGTTAACATTTACCTCACTTCCGTTTTATATTCACATTCTTTTCAATTCATTTCAGTTTTATTATGCTTTCATTTAACATTTAATTCATTGTCACTTTCAGTTTACATAAGTCAATTTTTATTTACATTTCACTCTTTACATTAAAAAAACATTATTAGCTTTTTCCATGGATGAAAGAGACTTGTCATTTATCTTGTTAAAGTAAGTAACTTACATTTGACTTTTGACATAAACTAGGGTCAATTTTCAAAACGCGAATGTTATAGTTTCGAAACATTAAAATGTTTCTTTATTAGAATTAATATTTCTTCTTTTTTGAAATTTTGAAAATGGTATATTTCTAAGAAAAATAAATGAAATTTAATGAAATTTTCAGGGTATATTTATTGTTTACAGACAATTTAAGAAAATATTTTGGAAAAAAAATTTTTATAACAAATTATTTAAAAAATAATTTTTAAATAAACAATTTTTTGAAAAGTGTTATTTTTAATTAATAGTTTAAACAAAAATAAGAATAATAATTTATTTAATTATTAATTAACTTTTAATTAGGGTTGGTAAGATTTCCCCTAATTATATTATTTTTCTTCCCAAAAATTGAAATTTTTGTAATTACTAAAAAAAATTCAAAAAAATAAACTTAATTTAAAAATTGTTTAATTAATTGTTAACAACAATTATATTTAATATTAATTGTTAACAACAATTATATTTAATATTAATTGTTAACAACAATTATATTTAATATTAATTGTTAACAACAATTATATTTAATATTAATTGTTAACAACAATTATATTTAATATTAATTGTTAACAACAATTATATTTAATATTAATTGTTAACAACAATTATATTTAATATTAATTGTTAACAACAATTATATTTAATATTAATTGTGTTACATTCCTTTCTGAATGTTTAGTTCACTTAATTTTGTAAACTCAATAAAGTGTTTGTTTTTAATGTCTCAAAAATATTTTAATTTCAAAAGCTTTCAATTTAGCTTATTTGTTTTTTATTTAATATTTATAACCATGATTAACAAATAATGATAAAGTCGTTTTTACAAATTTTATTTGCATGTGTTCTGTGACAATTTCTCAAAAGAATGACTAGGAATCAACATTAATTATTTTTGCATTAAGCTACCCAGATTAAAATTAAAAGTGCAATTATAATTTAAACAATTTTTAAATAAATTATTATTCTTATTTTTCTTTAAAATATAATTTTATTTTTAATGTAAATTTGCATATCAAAAAAGTTTGTCCTTGCGCGCAAGGACAAAAAATTCAATATCTCCTAAAGTTTCAGACCCTCCATCGATTGTCTTTTTGGAAAATACTCGTGAAATAAGTGGGAATCGAATCATTATTATTAAAAAATATAAAAAATGCACTTTTCAAAAAATTGTTTATTTAAAAATTATTTTTTTAATAACTTGTTTTAAAAAAAAAAATTTTTCAAAATAGTTTCTTAAATTGTCTGTAAACAATAAGCATTCCCTGAAAATTTCATTTATTTTCCTTAGAGATATATCATTTTCAAAATTTCAAAAAATTTAAAAACCTCGTAAATCCAAAATTTTTCAAAATTTTTGAAAATCGAATTGAGGCTTTTTACTAGTATGTATTCCACTTCAAAATTTCGAAGTTTTAACAAAATCGAAGAACTAGGGTACAACTTTGATTTTTAAGGCTTGGAGCTACCCAAATTAAAAATGGCCTTTAGAATTCGTTGGTTATGTTTTATATGTAATCAACCGTTTCTTCAAGCTCTATTATGTAATTCGTATAGACCGTGACGAAAATATAGAAAAAAGCGAAATCGCTATTAGAAGACGTGAAGAAGTTGAATTACCACCTCTTCATATTGTTGATTCTACGAGATTGTTGATCGGTAATTGATGAAATCTTTTTAATTGAAAATAATCCTCATGCTATAAGACTAAATGTCTTAACACACACTGCTAGCCGCAGTTGCATTATTTGCAATGCTGTTAATAACATTCACACAGTTTCAACGCAGTGTAGAGTAAATGTTTTTGTTTTTTTAAACATTTTTGTTCCCGCTGGTGTAAAAACGTGTCAGCATCATTAATTTAGATGATAGAGGTTTCTTCCTTCGGCCTTTAATATTAGGATTCCGATATATAAATAGGTCATACGTTTTAGGCGGTAGACAATTAGAGATGTTTTTGCAGGAGCTTCGATAGTTTTCAGAAAACTCAATCAAATATGATCATGAAGAAAATTTGTGATATTTTTAATCACTGTGACTCAGTTTCTTGCCTAGGAGGCCACAGATATGTGACAAAGAAAGATCTTTTAATGTTCTTATGCAAATTGCGGCAAGGAATTTCGTATGAATTTTTAAAGGTCATTTTTCATTATAGCCCTAGACAAGCGGTAAATATGGGTTTTTCAACTGTGAGAAACTCTTTAATGATAAGATTTGTACCACAAAATGTAGGTCTACGTGCTATTACAACACAGGAATATTTTGAACGACATATCACAGAGTTTGCAAATGAACTTTATAATCCAGAACCTAATGTTCCTAAAGTTATAGCGATTATTGACATATTAGGTATCCATTGGAAAATGCCATCAGTTTTACATCGTGGACAAAATTAACACCTAACTGAAGAAGCGAATGAAAGTCGCTTAATAACTAAAACCAGGTGGATAGTGAAAGCCAGAAATAGTCACATCAAATCAATTTTAAGTTTTTTGCCCACACCCTTCATCTGAAACATGCAAAAAACTTAGGAGACTTTTTTCGAATAGCTTCTGCTATAATTAACAAATACCATCCTCTGATTTACATGGCAGGAGTTAATGCTGAGTTGGCTTCACTCTCATTGCCACTCACACTTTAGTCTTACTTTCATCATATTGCTTCCTTATAGAGGAAGTATTGTTTTTTACTTTCTGTATCCACTTTTTTCTTATTTTCTCTTTACTATAACTTTAATAATTCTTCACTCTTACTTTGAAATTCATTTTACTTTTTAACTTTAATTACACATTTTTTCCATTTTCTTATTATTCCATTTTAACTCACAGCTTACTCTTTCTTTAGTAATAGTTTTATATCACTACACTGTTATTTCCACATTTATTTCACTCAGTTACACCTTACTCACACTTTCATCTTTCATCACTCTACTCTAACTTTGGTCTAACCTCAATCTTACTTCATTAGTACTTCCTTCTTACTTTTCCATTTACTTTGATTTAATTTACTTTGAATTTTCTCTTGCTTTAATTCTCACGGACTAACATTTCACTCTTACTCTCACATTCATTTCATTATTCTTCTCACTTAGTCTCACATTACTATCACTTTAGTTCCATTATACATTATCTTTCATTGGATTTTACTTTCGCTCCTTTTTTACTCTTCATGCTCTTGAAGAAGGAATTATTCCCTTTGACTTATTATTTGCAATTAGGTATTTCATTAAGTGTAAATGGTTCAAAATCAATTTACTGAATCTAAATTTACAAAGAATTAAATTGTCAACTGAGTCCATGTCCGAAAAAATTCCTCTTATCGATTTAAAAAAAATCTGTGGTTCTGCAAGTGAAATTAGAAAATTACTTTTGATTTTTCCTATAGCAGTTTGTTACTTGATAAAAGATGCAAAAGATCCGGTTTGGCAATTAGTATTGAAACTTAGAAAAATTTCTTAGTTTGTATACGCTCCTGCAATATCGTTTGGCCAATTAGCTCAATTTCAAGAAACAATAGAAGAATATCTAAGTTTGAGAGTACAATGTTTCCCAGATATATGATTACGCCAAAAGCAACACTACCTTAAGCATTTTCTTATTTAACCGAAGTATTTGGGCCACTTAGATATTCATCAACATTAAGAAATCAAAGCAAATACCAATTTCTTAAGAACCATATTCGACATTCCCACAATTTTAAAAATATTATTATGTCATTATTACAAAAGCATCAAATAAACGAATCTCTACATAAATTTGAAGAACCATGTATTCATGTGAGCGAAAAACTGCTGTCAAACACGCTTTTGTGAAACTGTGTTAATGCAGAAGTATAATACATTATTTGAGTCAGCAATTAAAGTCTCCTTCCGCGGTTTTTCTTACAGACAAAATGATTGTGTGTGTAGGAAAAGTTTATTTGGTAATTTTCAAATTTGCAGAAAAGAATACATATTAGTAAATACAGAACGTGATAATTTACATTTTATTGGTAAATAGTATGAAGTAATTAAAAATGACCGGTCAGAATGAGAAACAACCCAATTAAAGGTGAAAAAAATATTTTTAAATAAAAGTTATGAAAAATAATATTTATTTTTTTGAAAGGTGATAAAATTTTTAAAGAACAAGATTTTTCTGAAGTTATTTGGCCAATATTTATTAAAATATTTTAAGAAAATCGTTTTTTAATGTTTTACTAAAATTTGAATAACTTTACAAACAATGAAAGCTCTTTAATGATTAATTGTGTTCTGGACCTTTTTCGTAAAAATTTTTTTAAGATCTTTAAACTAAATAAATTAAGAATTTAATATCTTAAATAAAAAGTTGGTAGATCGAAATAGTGTATTAACTACGAATTTTTGTGAGCGCGGTCGCGGCGCGACGTTTTGCTCCGAATAAACTCGTTACGCGCTGATCATGAATACCCCGTAACGCAACGAGTTTATGCGAAGCACAACGTTGCGCTCACAAAGAAAATCGTAGTTAATACACTATTTCGATCTACCAAATTTTTGTTTCAGATATTAAATTCTTGATTTATATAGTTTAAAGATCTTATAAAAAATTTTACGAAAAAGGTCCAGGACACAATTAATTATTGATTTGTTTAATAATAACAATAATTTTTTACAACAAATAATTTTTTTCAACAATAAAATAAATTTTTTTTAAAGTTCCAATCTTTATGAATTATGTGTAAAAATTTCCATTAAAATCCGACAAATCGTTCCTAAGATGTAAAAGTTTTAAGAAAAATTTACATTAAAATTAAATTGTTTATAAAAAATAAACAAATGAATATTTATAAATAAAACTTAATGGTTGTTTGTGTCTCTATTAGTACTTTATTTTTATAAAGTTGGTTATTCAAATTTCAAACTTTGGAAAATCCGAAGCTCACTTTAGGAATTCTTACCCATAGGCATTAACATGTAATTTTTTCTTAGAAAGTGCAGTTTTTTAAAATTAAATAAAAAAATTCTACAAATTTATATAATTTTTTTGTACTAAAAACTATTCTACAAAATATATAAAACATGATATAGTGTACATTTTTTAAAAGAATTTAATAAATAAATATGTTTTAATTTTGAAACTTATTTTTCTACAATAAGCTTAAAACCATTAAAAAGCGTTTATTATTTTAAAAGTTGTACAAATTTTTGTAAAAAATTAAAAATGACAATTTTTTAAGAAATATTTACCAAATGACTTCTGTAAGGTCTTATTCTTTTCAAAATGTTATGTTTTTCATAACACATACTGAAGAAAATTATTTTTCATAACTTTTATGTTTAAAGTTTTTTTTTCATTTCTCTAAAAATAAGGGGTCTTTTAATTTTTATTGATACTGTAATAATAACATATTTAATTTTTATTTTAGTCCAGGAATGTCCTTTAATATTACAAGTAAAGTATTGATTGTAATATGTACATTTTCATTTTAGATGCCAAAAATTTTCAAGGTATGGACGCATAATTGTCAATTAAAAAAGGCGATTTGCTTGACAACTTGCTTGAAATGAACAACAAGCATTGTTATTTTAGTGTCAATATCAACTTCAAGTCTTAGAATTAACCTTTTTACATACAAAATTTTTATAATTATTATTTCTAGAACGAAGAAAAACATCTTCGTCAAATTTCAATAGAAGATAAATTATGTTCTTAAAAAAATATTTGCAAAACCCCAAATTTTTTAGAGGTCCGACAAAAAAATTGTAAGTGAAACAAAAAGTGTATTTTTTTAGAGAAAAAAATTTTTAATATCAATTTTCGTCCACAAATAATAAAATTTTTAGTTTATTTTGGTCGTTAGAACGTGCAGAATAGAAATATTTATATTTGTGGTAAGTACCAACACCTAATATTTAATAGTTTTTGAATAATAACGTCTTTTAAAAAGTTAAAAAATTTAAGGTTACGAAATCACATCGTGAACCACCAAGTTTTGATAATTAATATTATTTAACGAAATAAAATTTGTACCATTATATTATGGATTATGGACTCAGTAAGTCATCGAGTTTCACATATATGAAAATTAGATTTTTCAAAAATATGGTCGCAACGACTCTCAGACGAAAGTCAGTCGACTGACCCTTCCGATGACGTAACACTATTTATTTCAGCCTTCAATTGAGTTGTCGATTGACTGTTTTTTTTCTTTGGTGCCTCATCCTCTGAAGTTAAAATTTTTTGAGGCGTTCTGATAGGTCTTCCTTTGTTGGAAATTCTAATTTCCCTTTTGGAAATTGATCTCTTATTTGCTTTCAAATTCAACAATATGAGCCATTATTCTGAAATAAATGTACATATAAAAAATTAAAATCTGTTAACCTTTTTTTAGCGAGTATCGATCGACAATTTCTCATCAAAGTCGAGAAAATCGTTAAAATAACAATTAAAACAATTGAATTTTATAGTTCATAGTTACAAAATGAGCGAAATTGTCTAATGTAAAAATAACTTTTTTAAACATGCAATAAATTTTAATTGATTAATATTGAAGAATTTAGTTTAGAATATATAATTGTAAAATTTTGTAACTGTGTTCCGATCACCAATAACTAAAATAAGGCATTAGAATTGTTAAAAATATATGTTAAACATTTTTTTCAATATTTATAAAATTAATCGCTATTTTGATTTTTAGTTTAAGACACTTAAGAGAGTAATTTTTTTGTAAGATCCATAAATAGTGCAGAGAAGGTTAAAGCACAACTAGCTATCAAGCTAAATATATGATATATTACTCACAAATTTAGAAGAAATTTAAATTTGAGGAAGAGTTATTGGTGTCAATAAATGGACACAAATCCACTGATTTTGTATGATGTTGTTCTTCCTCTCCTTCCCTGCTACGCCATTGAGGCGTTCTATAATTTTTATTTTTTAAATGACGCAAATCAACTGCTTCTATTCTTTCTGATAGATTTGTACATTCAAAAACACCGACCGCATCCGATTCTAATATAACGTTATAAACTGGTAGTTTTGAATTTTATAGTTCATAGTTACAAAATGAGCGAAATTGTCTAATGTAAAAATAACTTTTTTAAACATGCAATAAATTTTAATTGATTGAGTTGTCAATTCCCTAACAATGAGAAGAAAAGTATTTTAGATTTGCAAAATGTTTTCAATTAAAACAATTCTTTCATCGTCTAGGGCACAACAATTGTCTCGCGAGTTGGTGGAAATTGTGAATTTACCTATTTCCAGCTTATGAAATTGTCGGTAAACCTGTCCAGCAGCAATATCGTCTGTTAGAGGCTTATCTTTATGATTTAACGAAGCACGAATATTAGTTGCGTTAATTTCAGGTGCATAAAAATTTTCGTCTCTTTCACACAATTGTTTGTAAACTTGTTGAAAAGTTAGGAGTAGTTTTCGAATCAGTTTTCTCAATATTGTCATGTTGTTCTCATAAGGGAACGCACTACATTTTTCTGAGGGTCCTAACTCTTTAACATCTTCAACCAAATGAATCATTGAGTGCAAATTTTAGGCAATTAATTTTTTTCCCGTATAAAGTTACAGATAATGTAACGAAACTCCGAAGAAGTTCTTTGTAGAAATGATAGATTTCTTTATCCGTTTGATGTGAAATAAGAAAACGCAAGCACACTGAAGCATCATGAAATATTCATAATAATTCGGATCGAAGACATCTTTTAGCACAGCAGAGGCAATATAAAGCAACATCTGTCTGAATTCAGTTGCCTTGAAATTCGAATACAAACTTATTTTTTAGGCCTTCGATTAAATTCTGTAGGACAATATACTGCCAGTTGTTGACTTGTAATCTTTGCTGTCCAAATTTCCCATCTATTTTGGCAGTGAAAACCTTTTTTACAGTGCCTAAATATACTGAGTGCATAATTTCGAATGGGACTTTTTTACCAAATCTAAAACACTGACTAATGGATTTCTGCCTTTAATGTGATTATCGTCAACAGCAAGTTCATAATCACGACGTGTTCGCGCTACATTATCCAGGTCTAAAAATACCATTGTTCCAACACTTCGTTCACTCTCCACTTTACATTTTGAACAAGGATACACAGAGTTGTGTCCATAATGATTTAAAATGAAAGCCCTAGCTGGAGCATCTGCAATAAGCGATCGAACAACTAAGGCAAGCAGCTGATTTCTAATTAGAATACCACCATCTTGACGTATTTCATCACTCTGCAACTAATTTTTCATAAAAATCATAT
Source organism: Leptopilina drosophilae (assembly GCA_032873175.1). Classification (NCBI taxonomy): domain Eukaryota; kingdom Metazoa; phylum Arthropoda; class Insecta; order Hymenoptera; family Figitidae; genus Leptopilina; species Leptopilina drosophilae. The sequence continues at coordinate 15,285,741 of CM065478.1, forward strand.
GCATTTAACGGTTTTGTTCTTCCCCTACAAATTCCCGCGATTATTGGTCTCTTATCCTCTATGTTTACCATGCAATATTGGTGGGGCCAAAATTGACTCAATCCTTTGTCTACTTTTGCACCATCAGTAGACAAATCAATTTCAACAAATGGTGGCAATTTATCAGGATGTATTTTTTCTAATCTTTTTTTATAGTTGCCTTCAAACCGATGTGTAAGTACTCCCCACCTACTATCTGATCCATACGTCTACTAGCAACATCCGTAAAAGTATTCAATAACGTCCTCGTATCTTTAGGTAAGTATATCAAATTAAAAGAAAACGATCTTAAAGTTTTCAAAATGATGTTTCTTGAGTGTGTTTTATGTCTGCGGCAAGAAACGCATTTTTAAATAATCTTCATTCAAAATTTGCAGGATTTTCAGGTGCATCAGACTCTTTAGGATCGACGGAATGATCAGAATCCTCAGCATGTTCGTAAGTAATCTCATCATCATCATCATCATCATAAAAATCATTAGAATCATAAAAATCATCAGCACGCTCATAATTTTAAGGTTCTTCGTCAGCAAAAGGTTCTCTAGGAATATCAGAACTTCCACAGTCTCCGTGCTCAATAACTTCATAATTGTCCTCTTCTATTTCTTCATGAAGTCTATTGTCATTCTCTTTTTAGTCTAGATTGTTTGCAATTGTCGCTGGAAAATTAAGCAACCGCCTCTGTTTTTGTCTCAAACTTAAATCCAAAAAGTTGTTATGTCTTTTAGACATTTTTCTCATTCACCTTTAGTAAAAGAAAAAAATAATTACTTTTTTTATTATGAACAATAATTTATGTACAGTATTACAGTTGCGCTTAATAACTTTTGCTGACCCTACAGCGATTAAACACTTTACAAAAAGTTTTGAATTTTGATTATTATTAAAGATAAAAAGGTCTCTTTTTAAAGATCTTTTCCTAAGCTTTGACACTATATAAAACAAATTAAAAAAATGTTTGATGTTTAAAAAATGTTATTGCAACATAACATTTTTCAATTATTTTTGGTTTTTTAGAGCGATATAGTTGTTTAGAAAATTGAAACACATTATTAATAATTTTTTTATGATAATTTTTAACAATAATATGATCATATGTTTATATAATTAGCCATTTTTTCAATTGTTTATAACTAAAAACGGTTCGTTTAAAAACATTTTTTTAAGAACAAGAATTTTTTCTTTTTTTATTTAGAATCAGAAAAAAATATAACATTTTTTTTTAATTTTTAGCATTTTTTACATTTTCAAGCTTTAATTGTAGAAATTCGCAACTTGTACTCACCACAACAAACAAATAAATTTATTATTGTATTTATTTAATTATTTTCAATAATTTTTACTCAGAAATAATTTAAATTACTTTTGATAATATAATTAATTTTTTTTTGTAAATTGATCAAAAGTATTTTAAATAACACAGGCCGAGAAAATTTCATCAGCTGCATGTTGACTAAAATGTTACAGCTAATTCTTACAGGATTTTGTCCGTAGAATACGAATCTGACCTTAAAAATATTGGATTAGCTCTAGTTTTTAATGAATTTACGTTTCAATATACAAAATATGCTTTTTGGCATTTTTAGAATGAATGTACAACAATACACCGAAACAGTAAATCTGTCCGCATAGCACCAAATGAAAGCTAAAAACTCTGCTTTTCAATATCCAAAAACAAAAAATTTAATTTATTTACACTTTAACCTATAATGTCAAAAGAGACATTCGCTGTTCCACAAACATTGAAAATAACAGTACTTTTGACCATGTAAGGCAATTTAAATAAAAATTAGTCTTTCTAGAGGTTTTATGGTCGCAGCTTACTGATCTGTATTCAGATTTTAATATTCAAAATGGAGGATCCAATATGGCAGAATTTTTTTAACATTTAGTCCACCACTTGTAATTTTTATATTTCATAGCAGATTTGTAAGCAGCGATTATAAGAAACCCCAGAGACACTAATTTTTTCTTCAATTACCTTACAGGGTCAAAAGTAATGTTAATTTTAACACGTTTATGGAACAGCGTATGTTTCTTTTGACATTATAGGTTAAAGTACACTGGAACGCCGATCGAGTCCAGACCGATCGAGTACAGAGATTGGTGATGAGGTAGTGGTCGGGAAGCAGGGGTTGTTTAGTAGCGCCACCAGCGACGTACTATGTGTATATTTTTGCCAGTGCTACTATTGTCACATGGTGCCACACAAAATTACATACAAAATTAAAATGGAAAACACTTTAGTGAAGAAAAGTGAAAAAAAGAAAAAAAAATTTTTAAATTATCGCGAGCAAGCCGAAGTCATAAAAAAATTAAAATCGGGCGTACATCACGAAACTATAATGCGTGATTACTGTATTAGCGAGTCTTTATGCTATAAACTGTGGAATCGCGAAGAAATGGTTTTAAGGAAGTTAAATTCGACTGAAACAATAAGCAGAAAAACAACTAAATCTTGCGAGGACAAAATTTTAGACCAGGCTATGATTTCCTGGTTTCAACAAACTAGAGACAGAGGCGAGCCGATTTCCGGGCCAATTCTCCAGGAAAAGGCACGCATTTTTAATGAAAAGCTTCATCCTTCGTCAGATTTTAAGGTAAGTGAATAAAAAAAACTTGTACATATTACTTCTCACGTCACTTAAATAATTAAACTGTTCTTGTTTTTAAATAATGTAACATATGTAAACATAAGAAAGGTGTACATAATCTTGTTTGTTATAGTAAAAGTTTTAGGTTATGTTTACATTTTAGAGATTGTTAAAATTTATTCATTATTAAATCTATTATGTTATGTAAACTAAATGATCAAATGCTGCATAAACTAAGTATAGTAATATATAAGTATTTTATATTATTTCTATTTTATTCATGATTATGTACTTTTCTCTTATAATTAGTATAAAAAACTATTTTTTACAGCTGATTATTATTTTAAAAATTACTAAGTACTACTTTTTAAAAATATTTTCATAATGAAGCCCCAGACTGCATTATAAAATATAATTTATAAAATATATAAAATATAAATTTTATAAAATATGAAAGATAAAGATTAGAATTTATTTACATATAGAAATCATTTTTTTCACAGGCAAGTACCGGCTGGCTCCGTAACTTTAAGAAACGTTATGGCATTAAACAACACGCCTTGAAGGGAGAAAAACTTTCAAGTGATCCTGAGAGTTCCAAAACATTTTCCGAATCTTTAAAAAAAATTATAGAAGAAAATTTGAGCTTAGATAACATCTATAACGCCGACGAATCGGGTATCTACTGGAAAACCCTAGTCTCTTACACACTTTCACAAGGAAAAGATGAAAATGCAGGACGAAGAGAAAATAAGGATCGAGTGACAGCATTATTCTGTGCCAACGCCACAGGAAGTCACCGAATTCCACTATTAATTATTGGCAAGTCAGCTACGCTACGGTGTTTGAATAAATTGATTACACCTAATTTGAGAAAGCAACGACTAAAATTTTTATCGATGTATGAGGTCGTATACACTCATCAAGCAAGTGCATGGATGAATAAAGAAATTTTCAAATTATGGTAAAACTCAAGCTTCACATGTAATTTCTTTACATTTTATTCATATCATTATTTCATTTAGTTTTAAATTACAGGTACGAAGAAGTTTTTATTCCATCTGTTCTTGAACACCAGAAGAACTCTGGCACTTCAGGAAAAGTGATTCTGATTTTAGACAATGCTCCATCTCATCCCAATTCCGACCAGCTAAATGAAGTAAATCCCAATTTTGAAATAAATTATTTACCCCCTAATGTTACGGCAATCGTCCAGCCCATGGATCAAGGAGCGATTTCTCTTACAAAGAGGCATTATAAACAAAGTTTATTAAGAAGTGCGTTAATTGATCACGAAGGGACTTTGAAATTTCTTAAACAAATGAATCTGATCGATTGCTTCATAAATCTTAATAAAGCGTGGAAAATCTTAGAAAATTCTACACTTAATAAAGTATGGAAACCACTTTTAGGCGATTCTTGCATTGTTGAACAAGATTTATCGATGGTAAACCAAACAAATGAAGCAGAAAATTTAAATAATAATGCTGACGAACCAGAAAACTTTAATTCTGAAAGCATTTGCGATCAGTTATGTCAAATTTTAGAGAACTCGCAACAGACCGCTGAGAAATCAAGAGAAGTTCTTAATCAGTGGTTATATTCTGACGATTCGGACTGCGGCTGGGAGCCGTTAACAGATGATGGAATAATAAGTTATGTTACTCACGGACAAATCGATGCTGAAGAAGTAAATAATGAAGAAGAACAACAAAACGAAGATCTTCAAGAAGAATTTCCTGAAAACTTGCAACCTGATAAAGTTTCTACATCTGCAGCATTTTGAAAGTTTACAAATTTTTTTAAAAATTACGTGTTTCAGTCTAAAAAAATTCTCCACCCCATCATCATGGATGGCTTCAAGAAATGGAAAAACATAATGGTTGAAGAAAAAAGATAATTATTTAGAAGATTAGGTTTTTTGCAAAATTTGTTATATCATTTTTGTGAAAAATTCTACATAGTAATAAAAAAGGGAATGAAAAGAAACATTTTTTTAAGATATGTATGTCTCAAAACTTTTTTACGGCCCTGAATGTTTACGTGACATTGCGTCAAGGGCGACGCCGATCGAGTACAGCACAGCACCGAGCGCTGGACTCGATCGGCGTTCCAGTGTATACATAAATTACATTTTTTGTTTTTGGATATTCAAGAGCAGTCTTTAAACTTTCATTTGGTGCTATGCGGACAAATTTACTGTTTCTGTGTACTGTTGTACATTCATTCAAAAAATGCCAAAAATTCGTATTTTGTATATTGAAACGTAAATTGATTCAAAACTAGAGCCAATCCAATATTTTCAAGTTCAAATTCGTATTCTACGGACAAAATCCTATAAAAATCAACTTCTATTGGTAAGGCCACAAAATTTTGTGCAATTGTTTAGTTGAAAATACTTACATAAATACGATAATAAATTTATTTGTATGTCATGGTAAGATAAAAATGCGAATTTCTATGATTAAAATTTTTTAAAATTATCGTAAAAAATTATTAAAAATGCGTTTTAATTTTCTAAACAACTTTATCGCTTTAAAAAAACCAAAAATAATTCAAAAATGTTATGTTGCAATAATATTTTTTAAACATCAAATTAATTTTTTAAATTTGTTTTATATGGTGTCAAATCTTGGGAAAAGAGCTTTAAAAAGAGACCTTTTTATCTTTAATAATAAACAAAATCCAAAACTTTTTGTAAAGTGTTTAATCGCTGTAGGGTGGGCAAAATTATTGAGCGACAATTCCTTAAAATAATGAAATTTGACAAAAGTCAGGGATCAGATCGTCTTTAAGACACAGAAAAGTCGCTTTAGTCTTAAAAATTCACAACAAAAGAGTTAGAATCCGACAGTAGTCGGCCACCTAAAAGCAATCTTTTTATTTAACGCTGTTTAAAAGAGCAATTCATATTTTTTTCGAATTCTTTTATGTGATGTTGTTCCTTACGATCACACAAAACTATTAAACCAATCATGTTCATAAAAAAAATTTTTTATTCGTGAAAAAAAATTAGTAAATAAACATGTAAGAATCCGACAGTCAGCGCTGACTTTAAATCAAGATATTTAATTGTAGGGAAAAGATAGAAATTTTAGACCTAGACTGTTTTAAAGCTTATTAAATTCTGCGTCAAATGACATTTAATTTGAATTTTTTTAAACATTTGGGGCCGTTCAAAAAATGCATAACGCGATTTGGGGGGAGGGGGGGTCAAGAAATTTGTTACGGTAAGTAGAAAAAATGGCGCTAATGTATATAACATTGTGTTACGTGGGGGCAGGGAGGTCCAAATCTCCGAAAAATAGCGTTACGTATTTTTTGAACGGCCCCTTTGAACAAATATATGATATGAAATGTTTTAGAAAAAATTCAATAATTGCCCCATTTTCGTATATGAAGTTTGAACCCCTGCACAGTTTTTTTAATATTGTATTGAAAATTTTGAAATATCTTAAAAAATGTGAGAGCATGTTTTTCTATTAGTCAATTGTTGATGAACATCTCTTGTTCTTTCGACTCCCTACTCTTTCGTTTCTGCAGGGCCGAAATGACAGTTGAGCGGGGTCTTCTTAAAACTTTATTATAATTATTAATTTAATTTAATACTATTTATAAAAATAATTAAATTTTCTTAAAGAATGTTATTAGTAATGTAAATAATTTAATTCTTGCGAACAATTATAATAAATATAAAAATAATAATAATAAGTAAAAGGAAACATTAAAAACCGGAAAAGTATCCTTTTTCAATTTTAAAGAATTTGTACCTGTATTCAGTAAATCGCATAATTCTTTATTGTCTTTTTGCACTGTTACAAGCTCACTGTGATTAAATGGTTCTGAAATATTTTCGATTCGGGACAAAGCATATCAGCAACAAAATTGTCTAGTCCTTTAATGTGTCGTATGTCAGTCGTAAATTGTCCTATGTAGTCGAGATATCGAAATTGACGTGGCGAACATTTTTCGAGATTTTTGTTGAAAGCGAAATTGAGTGGTTTGTGGTCCGTAAAAATTGTAGAATTTCTACCTTTAACCGCGTAGCTAAAGCGCTTAACAGACGAGTACATAGATAAAAGTTCGCAGTTGTAAGCACTGTATTTTCGTTGTGCTGGATTGAAAGTTTTTGTGTAGAAAGGTAGCGGTTGCCATGTGAATTGTTGCAAAGCGGCTCCCATCGCATAATCGGTTGCATCAACAACAATACTTATCGGTGCACCTGGAGCGGGATAGGCCAACAAAGTTACGTTTGCGAATGCTGTTTTTTGACGCCAGAATAGTTATTTTGCGCCCTTAATGCGAACATAATTTTTTGTCCGAACTGCATGGAAAGTATGGCATTGAGGGCACGCACGATTAAACACTCATTTTAGTTAAATATTAAACTCTATACAAATGTTGACTCTTTTAAGTCTTGATTAATATAAGTTTTAAAATAGGAATAAGAAAACAATGTATTCTGAAAATATAGTTTTTATTTATTTATCTATAAAGTAATCAATAATGAAACAAAACGGAAAGAAGGACGTTGATAATTCACAATTTTTACAAACGAAATGAGAACAAAATGAAATGTGTCATTAATTTTTTCGAGAAAATTGAAAAACAATTGCACATTTTTATAGTTAATATAAAAGGAATGTCGAAAATGTGGTATTTAAATGAAGAAAATTAAATAATTAACAAATGTAAAATTGTGAACAGATCTGATAGATACGAAAAATTCATTTGTAAATATTGAAGGTACAATTTTTGATATTATATGTGATTGATTGATGAGTCTCCTGAGAGTTCATAATTTTTGAAGAGCAATTAGAGTCGTTCGTTTTTTTAAGTTTCGTGGAAGACTGTTGGACTGATTCTGTAATTGTCGATGAAATTGAATTTATTTCTGAAGCAATTCGTTTCGTTAATGTTCGTTTTAAATTTGATGGTAGAACTTCTGAGACATCTGGTGAATTTTTTTAGAATCATTTTGGCGACTAGTGTAAGGCAAATAGACAGATGATTCAATTTGGTTTCCAATTTGGCATTTATAATTTGTCGAGTCCTCTATGTACCCTATAATAAAATTTTATTTTTTGAAGTTCTTAATTTATGAAAAAAGGTATTAAGATAATATGTGATGTGCTCCGAAGGAAGATAACAAAGTATAATAATTTGTTATAATATTTAATTCCTATGCTGTATTTTTACTTAAAAAAGTATAAACATGACTTAAAATGTTTTGCTTTTTAGATACATAAAAAAAAGTTTAATATTACCTTCTGCTGCAGTTGAGGATTTCCAACCTCCTTCTCGTTTTAAAGTAAGTATGTCTGCACCAGTATCAGCTAATATTGTGGCTGACGTACGCCTAAAAGAGGGCCCCGTATATAATTTCGGATTTTCCAGACTAAGATAGGAAGCAATTTCACTGGGCATTTTTCCAAATTTGTTCTTCCCTATAACTTGACTCGTACACTTCCCGTTTTGGAAGTTAAGAAAAAACTTATTATTGCTGACATTTGTTGGACGTAATTGTTCATGTTTTTTAACAATGTCTCTGAACTCTCCGCCAATAGTGAAAGATCGTGGCTTTTTGGTCTTCGTATTCGGAATGTTTACGAGTAATAAATTTCCCTCATGTTTCACGTGTTCCATGAGTATGTTGGCTAACTCTTCTCTTCTACATGCTCCGGATACACCGAATATTAATGCAATCTACAAACACTGATTTTTTATAGAATGTGATTTGTTTTGTACACTAGCGCCTCCGACGGCCTTTGGCTGTCTCCGTTGCTTCTGCGCTATGCTTTTTTTAATTTTTTTAAATTCTTAATTTTTAAAAATTTTATTTTAATTAAACTGAAGATAATAATACTTAATATGATTAAATAATTTTTACATGTATGCAATAAATTTATTTGTGTTATAAAATTTATTTGTACATTTAAAAATTCAGTTATAATCATGGAAATATATTATATTTTCTCAATTTGAAAGTTAAATACAATATATTTAATATATTTTTAAAAATTATTAAACAGTTAATAATAATCATACCAACTACTTACACATATTTTTAATGAATTTAATTTTGCTCTGTTAGGGTGCGTTTATACTACTCTTTGAAAAAAATTTACCGAACAAAATAATTTGATTGGTTGTCAAGAACTTTTTTGATAAAACCTGTCCTGTTTCTTTTGAGTCTGGTTGTGGACAACCAATTAAATTGTTCTGTTCGGTAAATTTTTTTTTCCGACAGTCGTATAAACGTTCCCTTAATCCTTTAATGCGATTCTGCAATCCCTATTTTTTTTAAACTTGGTTGTAATGAACGGTTATATTGGTTATATATCAGATGCAGATTGTATTATAAAAAAATGTATTTGATAATCATTTTAAAACTGATGTTATAATTCTTAAAAAATTGTAATTCATGTTTCAATTAGGTTGTGTTTACATATTTACGTTTCAACGAAAGTTTTTTTGAGTTTTCAAATATTCTTCTATCTTTGTTACATTCATTGTTTAATGCAAGACGCATTTTTATAACGTAATCGCGTGTAAAGAATATCTTGGTTTTAGTTTTATCAAATTAGTTTTATCAAATCAATAATTCAATTTTTGTCTGTTTGTGTACTGAATAAAAATTCATATCAACATTAATCAAAAATTTCTTTATAAACAAAATTTTTTACAACATTCGTTTCTCTTTGATCTCCTAAATATATTTTAAGAGAATTCCAAGAGCGAACACGTAATAATGCAACATAAAGTTGTCCGTGATTAAATACGTCTCGTCTGAGATCAATTCCTAATTTGTCAAAAGTCTGACCTTGTGATTTGTTAATAGTCATTGCAAATGCTATTTTAATTGGAAATTGCCTGCGCCCAAATTCAAAAGGGTATCGATCATCACTGTACAAAGTTATTCGATTTATGAAAACTATTTGACCACATTTATCTCCAGTTAAAATTTTACATTTTAATAAGTGATTTTTTAATTCTAGAACTTGCAGTCGTATCCCATTGCATAATCCTTCATTGATAAAAATATTTCTGATCAACATAACAACTGTATTAACTCGTAATTTTAATTCATGCGGTGGTAAATTTGGAGGATTTAAAGTCTCTAAATATTCAGGTAATAGAGCTTCAGCGATTTCACTGTTATCGCAATTTTTAACAGAATTAATACTTGAATAGATTTTTTCTGTTGAGATGTCTAACAGATCTACAACTGATTTATTAATGTCATCTACGTCAACATTTCGAGCTGCTAGTATTGCCATCTTAGTTAGCTTGTCGAATTCTTTATTTCTAATTACATCCCCGTACATATCTTGTGCAATATCCGTGCCTGGGGAAGCTATGCAGAACTCTGGTAATTTTAAATCATTTTCATTACGATTAACTGTTCCATTTCCAACTTGTAATAAAAATGATGAAAATTCTTTTTCTTGTGGTAATGCACGCATATTTTCTGTTAGAGAAAATTGAGTAAAAGCAGGCCATACACTGCTGTATTTAATACAAAGATTTACAAGTTCACTATGAGTGGCATTTTGTTTAACTGGTAGCAGTTGTCGAAAATCACCTCCTAGGATCATTACTTTACCACCAAATGGTTTATCATTACTCATTATATCTCTCAAGTTTCGATCTACTAATTGTAAGGCATGTCTTGGGGCCATTGGTGCTTCATCCCAAAAAAATACATCTATACTTTTTAAATATTCCGCTTCTTTCGACTGTGCTTTAATAGTTGGAGATGAATCGTTATAAATTGCAATTGGTAATTTAAAAGTTCTATAAACAGTTTTACCATGAGGTAGTAATGTAGCTGCAATTCCAGTAAATGCCATGGTACAAACCTTTTTTCTTTTACTTTGTAATAGGTGATATAAAGTTAGGTAAATAAATGTTTTTCCTGAACCTCCTGGACCATAAAGAAAATAGCAATACTTTCTATTATTGTCACAACAATTATTTTCTCCATTTAATGTTTCTAAAACAGTATCAACAATTTGTTTCTGTTGTTCATTAAGCTGTCGGTAAAGTTCAGCTCCAGTTCTATTATGCTCTTCAATGAATATTTCATTATCAATATCAGCTTCTGTTTCTGTTATTTGAGGCATTGATGGAAAATATGAAAGACTTGAGTTTTCTGCAATAAGCATTGTATTTATTTGAATATACGCTTTTCTTTGTGCCATGTTTTCAGACATTGTTCTTAAATAATCTTGGGACAACGCATCTTTAAACTCTTCCCATAATTCTTCAGGATGAATTGGCTGACAATGTATCAAAATTCTTACAAGTAAATGCCTTAATTGTCTAGGCATCATCCAAACTTCTGCTTCATGCATAGCGTTTTTCCACTCATCATCATCTTCAATTAGTCCTAATGATAAACACGTGGAAACAAAAGTATCATGCATTACACCATTAACTGTTTTTAATTGCTCAAAACTTGTAATTCCTTTCTGCGTTAATAATAATAATCTTAAGTGAAATAATTCAATTTGAGATGGACTGACAGAATACATCCGGCCTAAAGTGTTAAAATGTTGTTTTCTTTTTTGCCAGGTGAAAGCATTATTTGAATTCTTGTTTTTTTGAAACACATAATGTAATGGAATTTCGGAATAAGTATAGTTTCTTGCAACTGGATCACGTTGATTTAATTTGAAATATTCTGTAAGTTCTGTTGATTTGTTTAAAGCAGATCTGACTGAATTTTCATCATCAACATTATCTACTATAACCGTATGCTGATTTGTCAAGTGAACTGAAAGTCGATAAATGGAATGACTCTTTTCTTGCAAAGTGTTGCTTAGAATACGGCCACATGCTTCTGGTGGGCTAACATAACGAGTTTCGACATAACTTTTAATTTCATCGTGCTCAAGAATACCTGCTTCTTGATTTTCATTGTTCTGCATCTCTTGCAATATAACAGAGGCAGCATCGTGTCCTTTGTAAATATATTTATAAAGGTATTTCACTGCTTTAATGCTGGTAACAACTTCAACATTTATGTGGCAATTTAATCGTAGTAAAAGTTCTTTATTATGTGGAACAACACGTGTATTATCATATTGAAAGCCATCACGACGAATGTACATTTCATTAGGTCTACGTCTATAGTGTGGATAACCGTCTTCATCCATATTTGTTTCATCGTTTAACTGTTTAGGATAATTTTTTGAACATTTACCATTCTTATCCAGACACCAATCTCCACAGGGACGATGAATCATATTAGCACTAATAATATTATGCAACCGCTGATTTTCTGTAGGATGTGGTATTTCAGCAGAAATAAACTTATCTGCAGTTTCTGGTGTTCGAATTTTTGAATTTGGTTTTAAATTTATTAACAAATGAACATGTGGTAATCCACGTTTTTGATATTCTACAACATAAACATAAGCTTGCACTTTACCAAATAAATTCTTTTTAACTATTATATTTATTAGTTCTTCTTTTTTTAATTCAAAAACTCGAGCTACTAAATCAGGTCTATCAGAAGCAGTTTGACCTTCTAAAAGGTTTTCTGTAATTTCTTTCCATTTTGGATTGCATGTCATAGTAATAAATAAATCGGGTTTACCAAATTTCCGTACTATCGTCATTGCATCTTGATAATTTTGTTGCATATTTCGCAGAGAACCTGGATAAGTTGAAGGAAGAATAACAACTTTTCCAACACGATTATTTGCACTTTCTGATGTTTGTTCTAAATGCTATAATATATCCATCTTACCAAGATAATGTTCTGAAATGTTTCTCAAATAATCATCTTCGTTGGAAACTTCATGAATATAACGCAAATTTGATAAGTTATTATTATTTGATGGCAAGTCAGAATTACTAATATCATGTATGTAACTGTTTCGGCTAGTTTGAGATGTTGATGCTAGATTATGATTACAGTAGTCATGATCTTGCAAAGAATTTTCTACAATATTTGTAGAGGTCTATGAAACACTTTGATTGAAGTAATCGTGATCTTGCAAGTAATTGCATTGTGTAGCATTTTGAAAAGTTAGTGGATAATTATTACAGTGTAATTATGATCTTTTAAATAATTGTGAGTATTAATTTGAGAACTCTGCAAACTTGTACTTGGTTCATGAATGTACCTTCCAATAGGATGATTATTTAGGTCAATCAAATGTTCTACATTCTCAACTGCTTTTCTTTTTCGAGAAATTTGTTTTATTTTATAAATTTTTTTTTCTATTAAAAAAAATTTTTCGAAATAAATATTTACAAACTTTACAATTTTTTGTCTTTCTCTGTTTCAAAAAAATTTATTGAATTTATTTTTTTATTATTTCGGTTTAAATTATTTTTTAATAAAAAAACAGCAGTAATTATTATCTTTTATATATTCTGAACAATTTATCTATTTTTTTTAAATAAAAAAAAAATTCTTTATTTTTTTAGTCTAAAATTTGTTTTTTTTTCTTTCTTAAACTTTCGATTTAATTTCTTTTCATTTTTTCTATTAAAAAAAATTTTTCGAAATAAATATTTACAAACTTTACAATTTTTTGACTTTCTCTGTTTCAAAAAAAATTTATTTAATTTATTTTTTATTATTTCGGTTTAAATTATTTTTTAATAAATAAAAAAACAGCAGTAATTATTATCTTTTATATATTCTGAACAATTTATCTATTTTTTAAAAATAAATAAAATACTTTATTTTTTTTAGTCTAAAATTTGTTTTTTTCTTTCTTAAACTTTCGATTTAATTTCTTTTCAAATTATATAATATACACTCTTTAAATCAGAAAATACTTAATCTATTTTTTCTTGAGTTTAATATTGGTCTATTCTTTTCTTACTTTCTTTTTTAGGTCTATTTGTCTTTTTTTAGTCTATTTTTTCCTTGATTGTCAACTTTTAACTACTTCTTTTTAATCTCAACTAACTAACTATAGTTCAAACTGTTTTCTTAAACTAAAAGAATATCATATTTTTTTAAAAAAAAATTAATATATTCCTTTTTGATTATATAATAAAAAATAATTTAATTTAATTTATTTAACTTAACAAATTAAATAGTTTGATAAAAAGGTACTAAAATGTTTGAATACTAAAAAGGCATTCTAAAATAATATTCTCTACTGATTTTATTTTAAAATAAAATAAAAAGAATTATTTCTTGTTTAGTACAATATTTTTTTATATACAACAAATATATATGAAATATGTTTTATTTAAATTAATTAAAATATATAATAAATACTATTAAATTCTCCTGAATATAACAGCTATATATCTGATTCCTGAAACAAAAAAGAAATATTATAAATAAATTATTAACTAATGAATAATTTTTCAAGCAAAATATATATATAGAAAAGATATATAAGAGATATATATTACCTGTATCAAACGCAGAATATATAACTTACACTTTCTTGCGAAAGTGTAATACATTGAATATTGCATATCAGCAAATCAGCAAATTATATTATTTAACCTAAGAAGAATATTATAATGAATTTTTTTTTACTTTCAAAAAACAATGTGTAGGGGAGAGTAGGCTACATTGAACCAGCGTCAACAGTGAACCACTTTAATTTTCTAAGAAATGACTGAGTGGAATTTTTTCTTATTTAATATATAAATTAGTATTACCGAAAGCGACTACGTCCAAAAATTTCGAGCACGTAGGTTTATTATTTACAAAGAAAAACGAAAAAAACGGTTTTTCACGTACAAAACAAAAAATTTTGTGGAAATATAATTAATTTTTTTTATTGAAATAGGAAGTTTTAAAAATTAGTAAACTTGTGATTTATGTCGCTTAGGGTGTCAACTTCAATATTCCGATGTGATAAAGAATATTAAGCCTTACATAAATTTATTATAAACAATTTTTATTGTGAATGTCATGTGAATGCAGTGAGTGCGGCATGATTGAACCACCCGAAAAAGCGAAGAATTTTCAATTTTAAGAGTGGTAAAGTTGTCTGCTCTACTAATTAGTAAGAAAAATACTAGAAGACATGCTTTCATCACAATTGTGAACGAGATAAACTCAAACTGTCACTTTACCTACCTAACCTGACATCAAAATATATTAATCTCCTACATTAACAAATAATAACTCTTTAACAACAATTTTCTATTTTTTTGAGTGAAAAATAATATTTTTTACAATGTGTAAGTGGAAATATTATTTTTGAAGTAAATTGTAGTGTTTTATTAAAGGTGGTTCAATGTAGACACAGATTCTTCAAAATAAGAAAAGTGTAACTTGTTAGAAAAAAATTAAATTTTAATTATTTAATCATAATAATTTGTGTTTGTAACGTGTATATTAACTAAAGGAGTACTTCAGCTTAATGTTGATACAAAAACCTGATCAAAATTTGTAAAATTTAATTAGTTCTTGGACTTTAGAAAATACCCGGTTCAATGTAGCCTACCCTCCCCTAAATACAAAAATACATTAATTAATTAATTAT
Organism: Leptopilina drosophilae; assembly: GCA_032873175.1. Classification (NCBI taxonomy): domain Eukaryota; kingdom Metazoa; phylum Arthropoda; class Insecta; order Hymenoptera; family Figitidae; genus Leptopilina; species Leptopilina drosophilae. Next base: position 15,300,853 of record CM065478.1, read on the forward strand.
AATTATTGAAAAGACGAATATCTTATGCAATGTGAAAAATTTTAAAAGGAACGATGAATGGAAATTATTAATTAAAAAAGATTAAATATAAATGGTCAGTCTATGTAACTTTCATGTTAATTCAATGTGCGTCAGAAATTTATGTGTGGTTTTTACTATCCGGCAACTCATTTATTCTTAATGTACCGAATCCGTAACACAACATGATTTAAATGAAGACTTAACTTTTCAGTATAGCTTTTCTCCTAACGGAAATTTTTTTTTAATGTACTAAAGAAAAATTTGTGTTATTCTTAGTCATTAAAAATCTTCTACTTAAAAGTTAAAATAAACTGGAAAACGCAATTTCAAGAAATTTTAAGGTTATGTATTAAGCATCTGTAACTTTTCAATAAATTCTTTACACATTTTCAGTAATTTTAATGAATTGTTGAAAATTACAGTTCTAAATTAATTTTCAATAACACTGGAAAATTCATAAAAAATGGAAATTTACATATTTTGTGAAGTAAAATTAATACGTTTCGTTGTATTTTATGTTAAATTGTCGTCTATTGTTGAAATTTAAATCGAAATTTCTTACAGTAATTGATGTTTTCTTATTTTACTTTATTGAAATATAATGTCAAAATGCAAGTGGTTCAAGTTCCTTTTTTATATTATTATTATGTACCGAGTCACAATGTCACAAAAAAACATTCTCTAATAATCTCCTGAATTTATTTGCAAAATTTGCAATTGATTTACTTACTGCGAAAAAACTAAAATCTAATTTGGAATCGCACTATATTTTTTTATTTATAATAAATTTTTTTTTATTAAATTAAGGTATTAATTAATTTTTTAATTTTATTATTATTTAATAGGTTGTTCAAATTGCAAGGGGTCAAATTGTATATTCCAACCCTGAATTCCAGAAAGTTTCTGAACAATTGATGCGGATAGAAATGTTCGTTCAATCGTTCACGAAAGTTAACATTCTAGGAGATTACACTCCAATGGATTCCGACATAAGAGAATTCATTGAGCTGAAGGATGCAGGAAAATTCATTGATCGTTACATAAGTAATTTTATTTTTTTGATTTTTACAAAAATATATTGAATGTAGTAATTTTTCGTGTTTATTTTTTTTAAATGGCTTGAAATTTTTATATTTCTTTACTAATTTTTATATTTTATTATTATTATTTATTTAAGAAAGATAATATAATATTAATGTAAATAGTTTTTTTAAAGAACTATAACGGATCTAGCTTACAAATTGGTGGTAAACATCACCTCTTTCGAGAATTGTCACTTTTTAAAAGGAAGTCATATTAATATCAAAGGAAAATTGAGATTCAACGAGTATGGAACTGTGATTCTTCAAGTCAGCAATATAAGCAACATTAAAAAAGTTTATGACAAAATTGTTTCATCATTTGAAATGCGGAAAGGGTTTCAAACCATTGTATTAACCGCTAATAATACAACATTGTCAGTGAATGACAATTCAGTTGACAATAAACGGAAGTCAGGATCAGCAGATGAACCGGAAATTCATACTAAGGTAAAAATCTATTTATTTTCTTAGTAATAAAAATATAATATACATAAAATAAAATCACCTATTCTTTAAAATATTATTAAAATAATAATGTTTAAAAACAATTTTTTAAAATTAATATTGATATATGTAAATTTTTTTTCAGAAAGGCAAAGACAGTTACGAGGATGAAGCTTCCGCTTTAGATACTCTTTTAAAAAGAATGTGATTTACGTGAAAAAGCGAATACCGGAAAGTGAGTGAAAAATTTATATAAAAAAGAGGAAAAGAATGAATATATTTTTATTTTACATTATAATTAGAACTAATTTGATATTATATTAAAATTAAAAAAATTTTAATTATAAAAAACAGCATTTTTAAATAAAAATATTTTTTGAAGATAAAATTAGTTGTTTGTACATTTCTTTTAGTTTTTATTTATTTTCTATTAATTAAAAAAATAAAAAAAAATATCTCCCCGTGTTATCAATTTTTCTTCTTTTAAATTTTTTATTTTTTTTAACAAAACATTTTTTATAAATATAATATTTAAAACATTTTTTATTTTTTTGTTTTTTTATTTTTTTATTTAAAAAAAATCAAACAAAATTATCATCACTTTAAAAAAAAATTTTTTTCATAACATAAAATAGTAATACATTTTTTTTAATTATTATTTTTTAATTTAGAAGTAATTTCAATCTCTAATTTCTAATAAATTTTAATTTTTCATTAATATTTTTTTCACAACAATAAATCTGTACGAGTATTATGAAAGTATTCTTACTGAAACTGAATGAAAAGTAATTAATATTTTGATTATTAATTAATATTTTCTTTTCAATTTAAAAATCATTTGATATTATATATGTTTTATAATAATTAATTATTTTTTTAATAATATATATATATATATATATATATATCTTTTTATATTTACTATTTTTATTATTGTTTTGTTTTTTATTTTTCTATTAATTTGTTTTAATGTTTTTAATTTATCTATTTACTTAAGATTTGTTTTTATTTCTATTTTAAAAAAATTTTATTACTTACTTTGGTTGCTAAATATTTATTATCTGGAGCTTCGCAGAGAAATTAGTGCAAATTTTCTGGAGACAGGATTTTTGATTTTCTTGCTTTGTATCCACTTGAATTTCGCTTCAAATAAGTTGTCACCTTCAAGAAGCTACCAATGTCAATGTTTTCATTGTTTTTAATAGTGCACTTTAACATCGAGTATATTGACCACAAGGTTGTCGGTTGATATTTTTTTTTTAATTCCATTAGATAAGCTAAAATCACATTTTCCGAAACAATTTTAACTTTTTTCGAATTCGCCCAAGTTTTGAAGGTTAAATAGGTTTTTTCGTACTTTCCTTTAGAGTTAGATGGTAAGAAATTTTTTTGTGCCTCCATCACCATCTCTCTCATTTCTGGTGGAGTTTGGAAATCATTTTCACCCTCACTTTCATCTTCACTTTCATAATAATTATTGATGTTATCCATTTTATATCGGCGTTTGAAAAAACAAAACGTGTCTGGTTCGATGGTTAGAAACTGCTATATTGTTTCAGGGTTGAGCCTCACGTATAAATTACGTATGGGACTTGTGGAACGGAGCGCCTCGTGGTGGCGTAAAGACAAACTATTTCGCCAATAGGAACACTCGTTACAGTGATAGTTATTCTAATGCAGAGTTCTTATTGGCTTAATGCCAATTAATTAAATTAAATTAATAATACAAAAGACAATAATTAATATTATATTATAATTATTCAACATTATTTATTAATAAATAATAGAAAGAAATTTTACAGAAATTTAATTTCTTTAAATTAAAAAAACAGGATAATAAGGTAAACTTTAATAGAATAACAAAATGATAAAAAAATAAAAATTATACATTTGTCATATTTTTTTCTATTTTGAGCAATAAGCATTATTTTTATTAATTTCTACAGAAAAAAACAAAGAATTAACATGCGGGCGTAAAATACTTTCAGAGCGGGCGGAATAGTTATTTTCGTAGTAAGGGCGCAAAACAGGTGATTACGGCGAAGGCGAGATTGGGTAAACCAAGGGGACCCGAAGCTCCGAGGCAAAGCCGAGGTTGCGTAGGGTCGCCGAGGTTTACCCATAATCTCGCCTGAGACACTATCACCTTTTGCGCCCGTGCTGCGAACAACGTTTTTTGTCCTAACCGCATGGAAAGTGGGTTATTAAGTGCACACATATTTGAATGAATTCAATAGTCGTTTATTACAAAATAATAAAAAAATTGATATTTATTATTCAATAAATGGTATATTATGACGTCAGCGGGCGAGAATGTATTTTCCGCCCGCTCTCGTATAACGTCAGCGGGCGGGAATGTACTTTTCCGCCCGCTCTATGACGTCAGCGGTCGGGAATGTACTTTTCCGCCCGCTTAATGACGTCAGCGGGCGAGAATTTACATTCCCGCCCGCTCACCCTACCTTCGGGCGGGAATCACTTACTTTGCGACCGCCTCATGTGCACGAAATAACACACTTTCCGTGCAGGTAGGACAAAAAATACTTTACCTCCCGCTGACGTCACACAAGCGGGCGGTAAAGTATTTTTTCTAACACACGCGCCGAAAGTACATCATTTCTTACCTGTTTAGAAGGTGGAAAGTAAGTCTTTCCCGGCGACAGAGAGGTAATGTTACTTTACCTCCCCGTGACGTCATAACGGGGAGATGATGTTACGGGGAGAGAAAGTAATATTTTCTTCTTGCTGCTATAAAAATTTGTAATTTTTTTTAAATTTTTTAAAAATATAAAAAGACCTATATATTTTTTAAGATTAAATATGTATCATGTTGTTATTTTTTTATTAATAATGGATTTTAAATAAATATGACAACAAAAAATTCCATTAAATAATTGCATATTTGTACTTTCGTTTACGTGTGTTAGAAAAAATAGTATGTGCACCACGGAAGGAAAAAGATTTTCGCCTCGTGTGTTTTCAGTTCTCGACATCGCTCGAACTACAAACTTCACCCTCGGGAAAATCACTATTTTCCTCCCAAGGTGCACAATATACTATTCGGCCCGCTTCCCCTAATCCCGGGCACAATCTGCTACTTTGTGCCCGCCTTAAGTGCCCGAAATGACATAGTTTCCATGCAGGTAGGACAAAAAAGCATTTTTCGTTTCTGTGTCCCATTTTACTTTATCATTTCCTTTTTTAACCTTTTAGAAACTTATTAAGAGGTTGAACAATTTCTGATGCTTTTTGTATAAATCGTCGATAAAAATTTATCATGTCTAAAAATCTTCTAACCTGTTTAACATTTTCTGGTTGTGGAAAATTTTTTTTGCATCGGCACGCTTGGCTAAAGGTTAGATTCTCGCTGAATTTACTGTATAACCTAAAAAAGTAATTTTATCGACGCCAAAAACACATTTTGAGGGATTAATTACAACGCCGTATATGTTTATCATTTTAAACAAAATGTCCAAGTGCTCGTAATGTTGCTATTTATTTTCGGAAGCTATTAAAAAATCATCAATATAAGCAAACACAAAATTTAAACCGCGGGTAATTTCGTCAACAAATCTTTGACACGTCTGAGCAGCATTATGTAAACCGAAAATCATGTTTGTCACTTCAAATAAACTGACAGAAGAAGTAATCGCTGTTTTTTTATATCATCTGGTGCAACGGAGATTTGATTATAAGCCTTGATTAAATCTGATTTCGAAAATATCTTTTTGTTGTATAGATTTTGTGAGAAGTTCTCTATATGCGGTGGAGAATACCCGTCAGGTATGGTTCGCGCGTTGACACCTCGGTAATCGCCACACGGTCGTAAAGCCCCTTCTTTCTTAGGTACCAGATGTAACGGAGAGGTCCAATCTGCATCGAATGGACGAAGAGTTCTCTGTTGAACCAAAACGCCAAAATCGGATTTTGCAGTTTTTAAACGGTCACGAGCCAAACGACGAGGTCGGCTGAAAAAAGGTGGTCCAGGAGTAGTTTTGATGTGGTGTTTAACACTATGTTAACAAACAGTTCATAAGTGTCCTTTTTAACATTTTCGCGCACTAGTTTCCGAGGATAGACACAAACATCGGTACCCGTGTCTTCGAGATCAGAAATTTTAGAGCGTCGATCTTTTATAAATATGCGGCGAGATTTTGAACTGTCGTTAGGCACCACTTCCTCGCACGGCTCTATTCGTTTCCCGATTTCCAATAAGGATACTCAGGACGACACTTAGATGCTTTTTCTTTGAATCGCCAATGGTACCAACAAACACGACCGTCGTCTGAGGCATGGGCCGACGCTGGCGTAGCGCTGCGATTTTTAGATGTTTCGCGTTTTCTACCGTGCGATACTGACCGATGGCAGGCATTTTTCACTTCACTTATTAGTAACTTTAATTGTTTAATTTCTTCTCGTAAAGCACTCAGTTCAGAATCTTGTGACACTGCCGCGATTCGTCCGCATTCCGATTTAATTTCGTGAATGCGATCTGCCATTTCTGTCAAAGCTTGCGCTTTTGTTTCTGTAGTTGCCGTTAAAACTCTTTGTGTATTAACAGGTAATCTAAACCGCCAGATAGCGTGCATCACCTCGTCGGTGACTACCCTGACCTGTGGCAACCCTAACCTTTATAATGTAATTTACATTATCTAAATAGTAATAAATTGAATTTTAGGACAAAAAAGTATCATTTTGTTGCAGTATTTACCATTTTGGCAAACTTCTTATAATCGAAGAATATATTCACTTAACACCAATATTATTAAACTAAATAACAACAACACAAGGTTTACATTGGCACTATACTGCCGTATTTTGTGAAATCTTACAAAACTCACTTTGTCACAAGGGGCGACATACACACATAGGAATCATCGAAAATCTGTCTTAGCGACAAAGTGACTTATGTAAGTTTTTACCAATTACGGCAGTATACTGACCATAAAGGTGCATATATATATAGCCATCACCTGGTGTAAAATTTGAATTTATATTTAAATTTATTCTTTATTTTTTTAACAGTTGCTAAACTTTTAAATTATCTTTTTTGAGAAAACAAAAAATATGAAAGCATATTTTTGAGGACGGGTTTGTTAAAAATCGGACAATACTATATTTTCCTTTTATTTGCCCTAAATCTTTGAAATATTCTTGACAGTTAATATTCAATTCCAATCTTGGTATTGAAAAAAAAATCTGAACAGGGCAAAGGAAATCTTAAGAGAACGCCATCGATTGCTGCTTCTTTAGCTGCATCATCAGCTAATTCGTTTCCCACGATTCCCTTATGACCTGGAATCCATACGAGCAATATTATATGATTCAGGTTAAAAAGTGTGTAAAAACGGTTTCTAATAAGAAATATTAAGTACGATTTAATGGAATTTGGATTTCTTGAAGCAATGTTAGTTATGCTACTTAACGAATCCGAGAAGATGGCACTTTTCCTGATATTTTTTGTATACTAATATCCAATGTACGAAGGATGGCAATTGTTTCAATAGAAAAAATGAAAGCATGATGTGAAAGTTTCTAACTTTTTATTTCTAGTTAAGATTGTGTACTCACAGATGAACAGCCTGCTGTACCATTATTTTTATCCTTTGAACCATCAGTGTAGAAACGTGAATAATCAAAGTATTTTTCGATTATTAGGTATTGGAATTCCATATTTGGGTTTTGACTATTTTGTATAATTTTTCCTGTTTGTATATCAATTTCAGGGATAAACATGTGATTCTCGTATGGAAATTCATAAAAGGGTTGTCGAGATGAACTACGAATCTGAAGTTTGAAGCTCTTAACGTTTTCGAACGCAATAATGAGAATAAATGTGTCACAAATGAAGTAGGGATTCTTTCCCTGTATAATGTTCTCAAGATTATTACGTGTATTTGTTAAAGGGTGATTGGTGTACTTTTTCTATAGCCGACACATATTCTAAGGGCTTTATTTCTGATTTTTTTCAATTTGTCAAAAAATTTGAGGCGTTTAAACGTGTAAATGTAAGATCCGTAGTCAAAAGGGCTTCTTATCATAGAATCATAAACTTTTAATAGGATGGATAGATCTGCTACCCACCAGGTGGTGCTAAGGACTCTCAGAATGCTAAGAATTTAACGTGCTCTTTTTGAGAGGCAAATAAAATGTTAATAATAAATAATAAAATGTCCAGTAGGTCGATTTTTAAAAGTTTCTCAAATTGCAATTTTAATCATTATTTCTTGTAGAGAATAAAATTCTACATCTTTTTTCTTCTATAAACATTTTTCTATCTCTTTTACTTTTAAAGTTAATGAGAAAAAAGTGCATTTTTAAAAATTGTAGAATTTTAATGTTTTTTAACTTCAACTCGTGATATTTTGGTTAATTTTCATAATTTTTTGATAAAACAAAAACGAAATTAAACCTCAGAATGTACCAAAACTAAATAAAGCATAGAAAAAAACATTTTTTTAAAACAAAAAATAATAAAAATTTTTTTGCAAAACAATGTAAAAAATATAGTTTTACACTTTCAAGCGCTTCGTTTATCTGAAAAATGTTAAGACCTGACAAACTTCCAGTGAGAAAGTTGTTCATTAATAGGTAATGAAGTTTTCTGGAAAATTTTATTAACAATGGATAAAAACTTTAAAAGTTAGTAACATTTAAAGATCTGAGCGCATCCTAACCTTAAAGTTCTTATGTTTCGCACCGCAACTGAGTCATCGTGGTCGTCATATCTATTTACACGTTTTCATAACACAATGTCTATATATTTATATTAACCATTAAAATAAGTTAAAATTAAATAAAAAAATTATTTATTAACAATTAAAAACACAATTCTTTAATAAATTTATTTTAATATTATTTGTATTTGTACCAAATATTATTCAACAATCACAATTCTCTTCACTAAATACCAAATATTTTACTTCACTTTTTTTTAAAAAGTATTCTAATAGTTAAATTAGTAATTTTTTAAATAAAAGCATGCTCTCAATTGTTTGAGTCAAAACATTTAAAAAATGTGCGTTGACATTTTGTCAAGGACAAACGAAAGAAATGAAAAAATAAAGAATAGTAAAAACTTTTCCGTTTCAATCAAATAATAATTTAATTTATTAAATAATTTTTTTATTTAATTTTAACTTATTTTAATGGTTAAGATAAATATATAGACATTGTGTTATGAAAACGTGTAAATAGAGATGACGACCACGATGACTCAGTTGCAGTGCAAAACATAAGAACTTTAAGGTCAGGATGCACTCGGATCATTAAATGTTACTAACTTTTATAGTTTTTATCCATTGTTAATAAAATTTTCCATAAAACTTCTTTACTTATTAATGAACAACTTTCTCACTGGAAGTTTGTCAGGTCTTAAAATTTTTCAGATAAACGAAGCGCTTGAATGTGTAAAACTATATTTTTTACATTGTTTTGAAAAAAAATTATTATTATTTTTTGTTTTAAAAAAATGTTTTTTTCTATGCTTTATTTAGTTTCGGTACATTCTGAGGTTTAATTTCGTTTTTGTTTTATCAAAAAATAATAAAAATTAACCAAAATATCGCGAGTTAAAGTTAAAAACATTAAAATTCTACGATTTTTAAAAATGCAGTTTTTTCTCATTAACTTTAAAAGTAAAAAAGATAGAAAAATGTTTATAGAAGAAAAATGATGTAGAATTTTATTCTCTACAAGAAATAATGATTAAAATTGCAATTTGAAAAACTTTTAAAAATCGATCTACTGGACAATAGTTATTCGTCAGAATCCACGCGTATCCCCTTATAGCATCCAGCCCCTCAATTATTTTATTTAACCCTCCTGCGTATAAAGTCGAGTATACTCGTCCAAACTAAACCGTTACCGTATGCATGAGAACGTGTATACTCGTCCAAATATTTTTGTTAATAACTTTTGTTTAAATAAATATTAAGACATCGGTCAAGTTGCAAATTGCTTTCAATTAACAAACGAAGCTAATTGAATTATTTAGTACAATACATTTTTATTTATTTAACAATAAACATTACATATAAAATGTTTAAACAAAGTGAAAAATTTCTGTTTTATAAATTAATGTTTGTTTATCGGATTTTCCAATAATTGTCTAGCAAAGGGTTTCTGGGTGCGCTGATTACGAATTTAACGTCAAAATTCAAAAATTCAAAATGGCGAATCCAATATGGCGGACAATTATATTTTTTAAAGCGGACTTTTAAAAAATTTTGTAGAATTTTACCAAAACTTATTATCATAGGGTTTAGAGGTCGCTGCTTACAAACATGGAGTCAAAATGACAAAATTCAAAATGGCGGATCCAATATGGCTGATGACAATTCTGAAAAAGTTTTCTAATCTCCCCGTCTATCGCTATCTAGGGGTTTTTGAGGTCGCTGATTACGAATCCGAGGTCAAAATTTCATAATTCAAAATGGCGAACCCAATATGGCTGCTGACAATTATGAAAAAGTTTTCTAATCGTCCCGTCTATTGCTATCTTGGGGTTTTTGAGGTCGATGATTACGAATATAAAGTCAAAAATTGAAAAAATCCAAAATGGCGGACCCAATATGGCAAACAGCAATTTTTAAAAAGTTTTTTAATCGTCCCGTCTATATCTCTCTAGAGGTTCTTGAGGTCGCAGATTACGAATCCGAGGTCAGAATTCGAAAATTGAAAATGTCTAATCCAATATGGCGGATGATAATTAAAAAAAAATAATCCGACCCTCTATCGTAATCTAGGAGTTTTCGGGGTTGCTGATTACGAACATGGGTCTAAATTAAAAAATTCTAAATGGCCAATCCTATTTGTCAAAAAACAATTTTAATAACATATTCTAATTGAATAATTTATTCCTATTGTAGTCTTTATTAAGAATATAAATTAATAATTAAAAATTGTGTATGAGTTTTGATACAATTTTTCGATTTTCACAAGAAATAGGTATCTTGGTGCTTTCGGCGTCTTTGAAATCTGTTAATATGAATAAAAAGTTTGATTTTTTAACATATTACAGTCACGATCAATTGTAACTTTAAAAATTGATTTTAATTTCTAATTATAATTATTTTTACCATTATTATTATTATTATTATTATTTCTATTATTATTATAGATCTATAAAAAATTATTTGATTAAAATAACTATTTATTGACTATTAAATAAATGTTTAGTTCAATGGAATAAATTTAATTTAAGTCAATTAAGTTGTACTTTAATTATTAATTTCAGTAATTAAAGCAAATACAACCTAATTAAATTAATTAAACATAATTTGCCTCAAGTAAATATTTTTTTGATAATAGATAAGTAATCGGTTATTTGAATGATATAATTTATTTTCAATGTAGTGTACTTACTATATTTTAAAATTTTTTAACCTACAGATGGCCAACGATATATTTTGATTAATTTTATTAACTTTAATTTAATTCACAAAATGTTTTTTCTTATTGTTGTTCCATTTTCCGCCATATTGACTCCGCCATTTTGGAAATTGGACTTTATATTCGTAATCAGCGACCACAAAAACCCCTACACTGTTAAAAATTTTGGGAATATTTCCACACTTTTGCATGGGAATTTTCCTAAAACGTGTTTAGAAAAATTTTTTTCCCAAAAAAATGGTAATTTTCCTGAGCGTTTGGAAATTTTTATATACGAATTTAAATTTTTCTAAATTCTGGTGGGAATGACATTTTTCTTAATAGAAATGGTACTTTTTCTTATTTTTAAGAATTTTTTCGATAAGATGCAGAAATATTTTTTTCAGAGATATTGGAATTTTTTTGATAATTAGAAAAAATTCATGCTTTAATTTCAATGTTTAACAAAATATTTAATCAGATTCTAATTAAAAGTAAGAAATTATTGAATTTTTGAAAAATATTTATAAAAAACTGGAAATCATTTTATCAGATTCAAATATCCAATTACTTGTCAATTACTAAATAGAGATTTCTTTATATTATAAAATTATTTCAAATGTAAAATACAATGATAATTTGTTATCTGTAAATATTTGTTTATAATAATAATTAAGTATGGGTAAAAAATCAAAGATACTAGTAAATATTAAATTTTACACTTTGAAAAATTAATTTAATAAATAATCTTTGTAAAGAATATATAAGTTTTTAAAAAACGTTGCAGGACAAGAAGTCCAAACCGAAAAGTCCAGAACCAAAAGTCCAAAGTCATTGAAATCCAAAAATAAAAAACAAATAATCCTTTTTTTAGTACTATTTGGATTGGACTTTTTGTCGCGCTTGGTAAAAAAGTCCAATTCGAAAAGTTCAAACCTTTAAGGTACAAAATTTTATTAATTACGTACATGTAGTATGAATTTGTCACTTTTATGCATAGGATTGTCTTTTTTTATTTATAATCTTCTGTCATTTCAATCAGTGCATACATCAAAACTATTTAAAACGCTATAAATTATTTTAAAATTATAAAGTAATAATAATAAAGTAAATCTATTTTACAATGGCTTTACGTGAGTTGGAAATCATCATGAAAGGTCGTAATGTGTAATGGGGCATCTTGGTAGGTTTTTCTGTATGTCCGGAATCATATAGTAAAGGAGGATGTAAAATACTGGAAATAGTAAAAATAAATCTAACATGGTTTCAGCACGCTTGACCCACTGTAAACACAGGGCGAAATCTGATGGTTCGAAAAGGCGGGTTTATCCAAGATCACACATATACGGTTCATGGACCTAACCCCGAAGAAGTTGAGGCCTTGCGTGGGGTTATGTCATCTATTAAGGTTAATTAATGTTAAATATAAGATAAGATGGTCACCGAAATCGTTTAAATAAAAAAATTTATTTTTGAATTATTTTGCAAACAAAATTTTTCTTTACGTGTAGCGAGCTGGCACAGGCATTATCCTAGACCGTCCACCTTCTGCAGTGATGCTCGAGAAGTGCAAAAATGATGAAGGAAACTAGTACATAGCCCACGTTACCTGGAACTAAATAATATTCGTAAGACAATTCAACGGGGAACGCTTGCGACTCATGCGCTGCTAATCGCTACAAGGCATTAGAAGACCTAAAAAATGTACCTGACAAATTTACAAAAAATTTAGTCCGGTGAAAAATTTTTAATATACGACTTCAAATAAACGATTGATGATTTATAATTTTGGAATATGGAAGAATTTTGGTTTATGCAACGCACAGACAATTTGATAAAACTTTTTAAATCAGAAGTATTTGGTACGTAGACGGTACCTTGTAAAACGGTTCCTTCCATTTTTATTTTTTTTTTTTTCCAACTCTTTTTCGATAATGATGGTTCTGTTCTCCAAACAAAAGCGGTGTGTTAGAAACGAAAAACTTGCTTTACCTCTCGTTTACTTTCGCTATTCCAGAAAATCTATAGAAGTGAGGAAGTCCTATGCAAAAGTGAATTTGAGAGTAATATATTGTCATTATGCTGAAACTGCTGGTATTTCCCGTCGTACACCACTACACATCAATTATGTCAGATTTCGGAAATTTGTCAATAATAAATTTCTATATAAAAATTCATTTCAACACAAGATGGTCATCAAGATTGTGTTTATTTCATCCTCAGTCAAATTATATACCGAAGAATACAAGCTGAGGGTCTTCCAGCAAAGACTTACGGCCGATTGAAAATGATTGATCGTATTAGAGAAGCTGCACACAGCATGTTGCGCATTGGCCTTTGTTTCTTCCTCGAAGATGTCCCAAAAAGTATGTTGACATGTTTTATAATGAGGTGAAGAAGACTTTGTTACCATTGCGACTTTTTTGAAATATAATTATATACGTGGGAATTACGGAGCTATTGGAAGAAGGAAAGCTGTTAAGGTACGCTACGGATCTCCCACTCTTTGGAATCAAGTACAACTCTGTTGCTTCAGAGATCTCAGCGCGCACGAACAACGCAATCTGCAGGGTTGGCATCTTAATCGGGTTATTCAGATACTAGTCGGACGAAGTCACCCAAGTTTCTTATCAATTTCCCTAACAAGACCTACCAAAAAAGAACAAAGCTGATGTGAAAATATATGTTTCGAGATTCTGGCATTTGGGAAAAGGGATATAAAGATTTTACCTAGAGGAGAAAACAACAACGGACTGGAAGATCCAAAATTTTGCAATATTGTTAAAAACATATGGAGATTATGTCGCTGCGGAAAACAAAGAATTTAGCTAGAATACATAAAACTCATTGGTTACCATATTGCACATGTAAAATTATAATGTATGTCGCTGATAATATATATTTTCTTTTATTATTTATATTTGGAACTTCTTTTTTTTGGAGATTATCTACTGTAGGGACTTTTGTTTCTTTGGACTTTTTTTTTTGGACATTTCGGTACAAGATTTTTTTGGTCTTGACCTTTTTGTCCCCGTAATCTTTAAAAAATATTTATAATTACAGTCCGTAAAAACCGTTTTTTAAGCAAAAAGAATGATGTTTAGAATATGGTTTCGGGTTGAAAGGTTAGTCACATCTCGGATTTGTCTTGGGATGACAAGCTAAGGGTTTGTCTCGTTACTAAAAAGCAAGTCGATTTTATGATGTTTTTCTATACCCGTTTTTTTCATATCAGATTATATCTAACTTTAAAATGTGGTGAAAATTTCTTGCTAAAGAAATCTTGCTCTAAAAAGTGTTTGGAAATTTTTTTATTTTTCAAAGAAAATTTACACCAGGGATAGCCATTTTTCAGCGTCAGTTGCTCTCAAAGGCATTTACTGAGATCAGTTTTGAAAACGCCAGTAAAAAAACTTATAAATCTCTTTAAAAGTGAATGTGAACAATTTTAATACGTGAAAAAATAGTGTTATTTGAAAAGCGTAATTAAGGTAAATATTGATTATATATTTATTAATTTATTTTCAAACATTTAATTTAAAAGTGATTGTCTTTTTGTTTTTGACGTATTCAATTTTAGTTTCTAATTATAACAGATTATATCAACAAATTTCAGATTAAAATTAACATAATTTAATTCTAAAGTCAGACAATTTTTAAATAATTAACTATTATTACTAATATTTAAAAATAAAAAGGATAATTTTCTTTAAATCTAATTAAGTCACTTTATAACTAATATAAATAAGACTTTACTAATTCTTTTTAAAAAACAAATAACTGCTATTAGAAAATTAGATAATATAATTTGTAGTATTGTTTTTATATTTTTTCAGGTATGCCGTTTGTTGTAAGTTAAGCCGTTTTAAGGACACTCCAAAAATAGGACAACAAACGTCAACGAGTTTTTTTACAAAATACTTATTTTTTTTATTAAATGTACTAAATAAAGATTATTAATTTCAATAATGGACAACAAGTTGTTTTATTCAAAAAATCCAAAAAATTTTCGTATTCTAATTTAAGAGAATTTTTTTGTAACAATGTTTAATAGGATTTTTTCTAAATTTTTGGAAAACCTTTTTATAACATTTAAAAGGGAGATTTTTCCAAACGTGTAGTTATAGAGGGAATATTTACAAAGTTTTAGGGAATTTTTTTTTTTCTATATTAATTATGTTAAGAGAATTTCTAAATTTTTGGGATTTTTTTCGTATACTGATTACATGAAAATTTTTCCAAAATTCTCCGAAATGTTTACCGAACCTTTTGGGATTTTTTCTGATACTAATACTTGGGAATTTTTCCAAAAGCTCAGCAAATTTTCCCCAAAATTTTGGCGATTTTTTCTATACTATTTCATGGTGAATTTTTTTAAATTTTTAAAGGAATTTTTCTAAAATTTTTTAGAAAAAATTCTCTTATTTTTATTAGCAAATTTTTCTTAAAAGATTAGTTGGAAATTATTTTTTGCTTCCTAAATTTTTTTGGGAAAATTTCCCAAATTTTTCTTACAGTTGTAGAGAGCGATAGACGGAGACGATTTAGAAGTTTTTAAGATTGTCATAATTGTCCGCCATATTGGGTCCCGCCCATTTTGAATTTTGAAAATCTGACCTCCGGATTTGTAACACAGGCCTGAAAATTTAAGCTTAGTTTTGGGTTACAAATAAAGTGGAAAATGATTCTTATAGCTTTTTTGACGTAAAATATGAATCCAACCTTCCAAAGTATCCTATCACGTCCAGGATTTCTTTGTATTACTGCCGTAAATGTCAAAAAAATGGTGATTTTGTGTCATTTTTCGGAATTTTTTTCGTTAAGTCAAAAAATTTTTATTTCAATTTTCAAAAATTGCATCGGTATAGTACTATGGCTTAGCTTTAAAACTCATTTTTCAAAATGTCTTTAGAAATTTTTTTAAACAAAGTTATGTAGGTATTGAAAATTGTTTTTTATTTAGGCAAGTGTGGGTTTTTAAATAAATAGGAAGGCTGATATAAGTGATAATTATAAAAAACGGGGAGTAGTAATAAAGGGGAGTCCATAATATATGTGGGATCGAAATAGGGAGAAAGGATCTAAAATTTTTACAAAAATTTGGATATAATGAGCAGGATTGGGGATAAATAAAAATTTTAGCGTCAAACTTTTTTACATGTTAAAAAGATTACATATTTAATTCAAATTTATCATTTTTGTTTTCAAAAATTAAGACTACTGCTATTCATCTCACCCTTACTAGTTGGTTGAAGAAATAACGGTAAATTTATCTCTAACTATTAGTGAAACCAATCAAAATGACATTTTGAATTTTTCTAATTTATCACCACTATTTGCCTAAATGAAAAAAATTTCATAACTATATACCTATTTTTAAAAAAATCGTAAAAGCAATTTTAAAATATGGGGTTTGATGCTTATACATGGTACTATACGGACACAATTTTGCAAATTGAAAAAAAATTTTGGTTAACCAAAAAAAATTCTAAAAAATTGACCAAAATTAGCCATTTTTGGGCCATTTTAAAGCAGTTTTACAAGAAATTCTGACCTGTGATGGCCTATTGTTGGAGGTCGGATTCGTATTCTACGTCAAAAAAAGCTATTAAGAAATCACTTCCCACTATTCCTTTGTAACAGAAACTAAGCTAAAATTTGCAGGCCTGTGTAATCAGGCGACCCTGAAAAACCCCTAGATAGCGATGAGACGTGAACCGAATTAGAATTTTTTTTTCAAATGTCAAAATTGTCCGGCCATATTAGGTCCGCACATTTTGAATTTTGACGAATTCTGACCCCGGATTCTGTAATCAGCGACCCCGAAAACCCCTAGATACCAATCGGCGTGCAAATCCTACATTCGTGAAAAAATGTGTGCCATTTGCAAGCGACTTTGGAGGTGAAAACGTAGTTTTGCGCAGGAAAGAGGTTAAGATATCGTAGAACAATCAACTTAGCTTCCTGGGGGAAGATGTTTGATAATGTTATTATCAATTGTTATCCTGATCCATGAAGAAAGACTTAATTTTTAAAGGAATGAGATGGGCTACATTTAATTCTTTTATCGAGAAAGAAAGGGTTTATCGAAAAAAACATTTTGTTGAAAGTTGGTAGGGAAATGGTAATAAATAAGCTGTGTCTATAGTGCGGGTAACGTTTCGGTGGAGGGGCAGGCACAACCAAGAAAGCAAAGGATGCAACAAGCCAAGACAGACCAACCAAGCCCAAGCAAGATCCCACAAGCAAGCACCAAGCGCAAGTGCCAGGCCAAGACCCAGCAAGAAGCAACCCACAAAACAAGCACCAGATTCCACATGACACCACCAAGACAAAGATTAAGATTCGGAAACATAGTTCGTGAAGTTTGTTTGACAACACGTTGATACAGAGGAGCATGAAGCTCGTAGCAGCTTCCGGAAAATCTGTTTTTGAAACACTTTATGGTTTTTCTAAACTTTTGGATAATTGGCGTAAAGCCTGTCTAATGCATCGACAGAGATTGTCTTAAAAGAGTTTGTTCTTGATTCAATCAAAGTTCGTTTAGTAGAGGCTTCTATGCCTTTCAGGTTCTATGTAAATTTCATTAGTTACAGGTTTAATCTGTATTGTCTTATGGGCTTTCTTTATTTTTCTGCGAATCGACAACAAGTCATGTCAACAGCATCGTTTCCACCCAAGGTGATGGAATGAACTTTTTTTTTATTGTTGTTTGTTGATGATCGATGGTTATTTAGATAATTTCAGATTGTTTTTTGCGGGATGTAGTGTTGAAGCTTTTAACTGCTTCTTCTAGCCCTATGATCGTATAAATACATTAAGATTCTATGGTGACAGAATCATCCGAAGGTCAATCGAGTATATTTTTCTTCGACCAAATTTAGACACTGTATCAGAGAAGATTGTCCATGAAATATTTTTAAAGTTATATTTATGTGATTTATAATGTGGAAATAGGGACATCGGCGCCGATAGTAGAATTGACTGGAAATTGGTCACTACCTAAATTATCAACCCACACTTTCCAAGTTGTAGATGTAAACAATCTTGGTGATAGAAAAAGTAAAGATCCAAAACAAGGGTAAATTTTTTTTTTTTGTTATTAGGGCGGTTGACAGGTAAGTAAGGGGAACCATTATTTAGGCAGATAAGATCTACTGAGTCTAGGGAGTCACATAATTCCGAACCAATGTGGGCAAATGGTGTGGTCTGCCCCATAAAGAATGATGACATTATCTTCATTAAGGGTTTTAAAAATAGAACGTAATTAAGTTAGGACCAAGTAACTTTCGAAATTATTGTGTTCTCTAGAAGAAAACTCTATTATAATGTGGGTAATTAGGATGTCTCACGTAGTTGGGACACTGAATAGAGATAGAAGGTGTTTCCAAACTATTATCGATATTTTTAACACAGACTTAAATCCGTTCAAATAAAACCATAACAACACTTTTTAGAATATAATTAAATCTTCAAAAGATTACCAATTTACAATTTTTTAAAAAATTTGATTTTTTTTGTAGTAACGTTAATTAAACACTTTTGAAAAATTAGTTGTTGAAATCTTTTAGTTGAAATTTTTATTAAATATTGGTTTTTAAATTTTTTAATATAAACGTGTAAAACGTTTATATAATTAACAAAAATTGAAATAATCAAAGTGTTTTAATATTACATTGAATACCAATATTGAATTTAAAAGCATTATGAGGTGAAATTTACTATTTTTGTTTTATAATTAATACTCTCGATTAAACTTTCTTCAAAATTATTAAAAATAGTGTAAAAAGATTTAAATATGAATTTTGATTAGAAATTCTATAAATATATAATTAGTAAAATCTTAGGACGGAATTTTAGATGCTGCAATTTTCAAACATAATTAAATTTTGCTTCCTCGGCATTTATAGGACAAACATCTGTAATACTAAAATTTTTCACATTTCGATTTTTTAAAATATCTTTATGTAATTTGACCACAGCGACGTTCAAAAAAATGACAATTTTTAAAAACTATCATCCCGTGTGTTATGCAGGTGTGATTGTGTTAAAATTGAAAAATATTTTCGTACAGGTATTTAAACTGACGTTCCTCTTATTTGAAAAATATTTTATTAAAAAATCTTATCTGTAGGTAATCATTATTTTTGTTGCAAATTTTACTTGATTAAGCATGATTTTATGAATATTGTTTTTACTTGTTTTACCGAACCTTATAAATTTATTATTATTACTAGGAATTTTAATATTCCTGAAAAATAAAATTTGTTACACATTCTTTTTTTTAAGGACGGTGTTAAAAAATTAAAATACTATGGAAAGTTGAGTATATAAATTTGGTTTATTGGAGTTTTGAACTTGTGTTACAATTATTTTTGACGGACAATATTCCTTTTTACATTGTAATATATTATATATGCGGGTTTACCTGGCTAACATTTTGTATGTTGATTACTCCTGGATAGCTTTTTAAATAATGCACAAAATATTAATTATTATTATTAACTATCAATTACTATTAACAATGTTGTTTTTAAACTAGCCTGTAAATTTTTCTCTTTTCGTCAAATACGTTATAATCAATACAATTGGGAATAAACTTTCATACAAAAACATTGATTTCTTTGTTAAAGAGAATACGTATTGCCGAATATAGATATTATTCTCTTGGTAATCGACTATTATTTAACAATAATCTTAACTATTATAGGGTAAAAAAAGGTTTTCATAATACAAATAATCAATAGTTATTTTACACAGAATAAATATCTATCTCTTAAACCGCTTTTGCTTACATCTCTTGATTTATTTACAATTTTTTTAAATAAATTTCTTACCACATATAAATTTTACATGCGGTTAGTTTAATAGTCAGGTTTAACAGTGAAAAAATTTTCATTTATATTCTTTTTTTTGTAGAAATTTAAATTTTATATAAAAATAAAAAATTTTAGTTTACAATAAAAATACTAAAGTGTTATGAATGTTCTAATAAAATATTCGATATTAAAATTATCATTAAGTTTTTAAACCTTCAAATAAATAAATATTTCTTTCTATTTAAATTACTTAATAAAAATTACAGAAAATAATTCGAAAGTGAAGTAAGTATTTATAAAGAGCGAATCAATTTTTTAACAAAATTTTTTTTACGGTTGAATCTTTAGGGACATTATATTAAATAATTTAATTTAGATAAAAAATATTCAAAAAATTTTTGACTAAAACCTTAGTGCATAACTATTTTAAATAATTTTTTAATGTCATATTAAATATGATTTTTTGAGTTTGATTCACTGTTAGACAGAGTGAATACGTATCCGTAAACTTTTTGGCCAAGTTTTGCTGTTCTCGAAGCAAAATTTATTTTCCATTCTTAGGACGGGATATTTACAAATTCCTTTATACTGAAGGTACCTGATCTTTTAACAATCGCTTTTTCTAAATTTACATCATCTTTTTTTTAATTTTCACAACAACGGAAACAAAATACGCAAAAATTAACAATAAAACAACTATTTCTTATTCACGCGGTAGAACTCTCACATTTCTATTTTCTAATATAAACATATTATTAGTCTATCAATGTACAAAAAATCTTGAGTATAAATTGACTAGGTGGAAAAAACGCAGTAGAGTATTTCAGTGACATCTGATTTATTTTAAATTTTACAATAATAAATTTTACAACATTATTAATTTCGATAATTACACGAGGGTAAAAGGAATGGTAACTTGCGCATATATATAAAATTGTATTCCACTCCAAATTTTTTTTTCTCTTGAGAAAACATTAAAAGATGGTTTACCAAAAAACCATTGAATAGAAAAATAGTTAATTTAATTTTCCAAAAATTTTTACAAAATAGGAATTGCCTTTTTTGTTTTTAAAAAAGGCATCTTATCATAGGCACAATTATTTTTTTAAGTAAAAAAATTTACAAAATTTTTCATTATTGTTGGGGAAAAAAGGAATTTTCCTCTTTGTTCCTAATAGTACAATATTATTTTTTCTCACATTCGTATAATGCTCTTAAATTTATTATAAAGTTTGCGCTAATGGACAATACTGATTTGTATTATTTGGCGTGTGCATTACTATCAGTCGATTAATTAATTAGCATTAATTAATACCTAACACATCAAAAATTGATTAGTTGGATGGCTAATTGATTTTCCTTCTTTTTTCTCTGTTTGACAGTTTTCATCCTTTTCTAGTTTTTTCTCTCGTTGGGATAATGAAGGTTTTTTATGATTTTTAATTTTTTTAGCAAATTTTCACAATTCGACTTTTATAAATCTCACAACAAGTGAAGAAATATGTTTTCTTGGCCATCGTCATCATCTGTCGTCGTCTTCATCAGCTTCGCTTGATTCGTTGAACTTGATGGTGTGTGTGTCAGAGGTTGTGGACAGTCCCAGGTCGAGGTATTCCTGAAAACACAAATTTTAGAGTCTGCGTTTAAAACACTGAAATATATATAATATGAAAGAAAATTTAATATATAATATCTATTTACTTAGTATTTAATTTTAATAGTTAGTTAATCAAACTAACAGTCGACAAAATTAATGTTTTTTATTTTATTTGAACAAATTCTACGGAGAAGTAATTTCAAGTTTTTTTTTTTAAAAGAAAGTTTAACTTCTTTTTCTAAATAAATTTGATTTTTTAATTATAACAACAAATTATTTTCTTTTTTATTTTTTTACAATTTTTTGATGAAAGCTCTAAAAAGGTTTCCTAGACAAAAGATTTAAATGCGAAATTGGAACAATATATTTTCGAAAAATGAAAAAAAACAACTTTCTATTTTATTTTGTTGATTTTTGTATAATAGAGATTAATATTGGAGGTATTGCTAAAAATTTTATAATTTCAAATGATGAAGCAAATGAAAATACATTCTTATCTTAATCAAATTTTAAAATGGCTGGATTTTTATTTACACCTAAATTTGATTCGTTATTTATTATTACCTACAAATTTTCATGAATTTTGTAAATAGTCGAACAAACATAGCAATTGGATAAAATCGGTGTAAATTAAAAAATTTATAATAATTTTCTTCAAATTTTACAAATGTTCAAATTCAAAAGAATAATTTTCAATTTTTTCTGTTTTTAAGAATTATTATTCTAGCCAAATGTTAATTTGTGAATGAACAATTCAAGAAAATGAGAATATTCGTCGAAAAAGGAAATTCTGACATGTTTAAATTTCAGTAAAAAATTTAATTAGATTCCTAAAGTTTTGAAACGCATTTAAAAGATCGAATATTCGTAATTTATATATTACTTCGTCAAAAAACTGGTTTTTTCAAGTATTAAAACAATATTTTGTATTTTTTTATAAATTATAAGACAAATTTTTGAAATTTTCACGCGTTTAAAAATATTGCTTAATTTTTTTGAATGTTAGTTCTAAAATTTTAATTTGAATAGTT